>CM021104.1:578951476-579476685 GCA_007115665.2 Sequoiadendron giganteum
TACCTTATGAAAAGAATAAACACAGGCAGTATATATGAATTTTCTTTGCATCTAAGCTCACATACATACATATTGGCACATAGGGATGAATTTTGGATGCAATGTGGAAAAGATGGGAAAAATATATATTTGCATGTTTTCCCATGTGGGTGACTATTCATAGCAATATTGATTCATTTATGGCTTTCATTTTGTGGTGATGGTTACAATTCTCTAGCTTAGGCTATATTGTATCATTTATTACCACCTTTTTGTGTGTATGGTTGCAAAATACTTAAAAACATGTGTTTTGTGTGGGCTTTTTCATCTAGCTTGTTGTTGAAATCAATATTGTTTCATTTATGGTTCATGTTTTGTGGTGAAGGTTTTGAATCGATTTGTTACTGTGATCTAAATTTTATAAGTAGACAACACACATATATAGCCATACATGGACCTGTCAATATAGAAATTGCAATGGGAGGAAAGGAAATAGATGAGGGTGCAACCCGAGACATAGAAAATCACACAGAAAAATCAACGAATCTTATTATTTTCAAAGTATGAAATTATTACATACACAGTATCTCAAATCTTCGATTTCTGCAATACATGCATATTATAGAAAGAAACTACAGAAATTCCCCTATTCGCAACATGTGATCTTCTTTCCCCAAAAACTACTCACAAAAATCAGAAACTACCCCATAAATAGCCCAATTCTCCGTTTGGAGCCAAAAATAACATTCTAATTATGCACCAACTTCCAAAAGCCCTAACTCAAGATCTAACTATCGGATCTTCAATGATAATACTTTTTCGGAAAGGTCTTCTTGAATAACTTGAAAATAGAAAGCTTGAGATAATTACTTCACAAAAGAATAGGTACCACATGTTTCAATTGATAAAAGCAATTTCGATAAATGCACAATGCGGGTCTGAAACAACAAAACTATAATTATAAATTGAAACATATGTACCCATTCTTTTGTTGGATGTCATGACAATTCTCAACGAATAGAGGTAGGGCTAAGTGAAGGAAATTAGCAATTAATTTATGTGGAGAACTTTAAGTATAAATATTGTACAAAAAGAGAAAAAATCAAATACCTTATGAAAAGAATAAACATAGGCAGTATATATGAATTTTCTTTGCATCTGAGCTCACATACATACATATTTGCACATAGGGATGAATTTTGGGTGCGATGTGAAAAGGATGGCAAAAATATATATTTGCAAGTTTTCCCATGTGGGTGACTATTCATAGCAATATCGAATCATTTATGGCTTTCATTTTGCGGTGATGGTTACAATTCTCTAGCTTAGGCTATATTGTATCATTTATTGCCACCCTTTTGTGTGTATGGTTGCAAAATACTTAATAACGCGTCTTTTGTGTGGGCTTTTACATCTAGCTTGTTGTTGAAATCAATATTGTTTCATTTATGGTCCATGTTTTGTGGTGAAGGTTTTGAATCGATTTGTTACTGTGATCTAAATTTTATAAGTAGACAACACACATATATAGCCATACATGGACCTGTCAATATAGAAATCGCAATGGGAGGAAAGGAAATAGATGAGGGTGCAACCCGAGACATAGAAAATCACACAGAAAAACCAACGAATCTTATTATTTTAAAAGTATGAAATTCTTACATGTAGAGGATCTCAAATCCTCGATTTCTTCAATACATGCAAATTACAAAAACAAACTACAAAAATTCCCCTATTCGCAACATGCAATCTTTTTTCCCCAAAAACTACTCACAAAAATCAGAAACTACCCTATAAATAGCCCAATTCTCTGTTTGGAGCCAAAAACAACATTCTAATTATGCACGAACTTCCGAAAGCCCTAACTCAGGATCATCAATGATAATACTTTTTTGGAAAGGTCTTGCGGAATAACTTGAAAATACAAACCTTGAGATAATTACTTAACACAAGAATAGGTACCACATGTTTGAATTGATAAAAACAATTTCCATAAATGCACAATGCGGGTCTGAAACAACAAAACTATAATTATAAATTGAAACATATGTACGCATTCTTTTGTTGGATGTCACAACAATTCTCAACAAATAGAGGTAGGGCTAAGTGAAGGAAAGTAGCAATTAATATATGTGGAGAATTTTAAGTATAAACATTGTACAAAAACAGAAAAAATCAAATACCTTATGAAAAGAATAGACACAGGGAGTATATATGAATTTTCTTTGCATTTGAGCTCACATACATACATATTTGCACATAGGGATGAATTTTAGGTGCAATGTGGCAAAGATGGCAAAAAAATATATTTGCAAGTTTTCCCATGTGGGTGACTATTCATAGCAATATTGATTGATTAATGGCTTTCATTTTGTGGTGATGTTTACAATTCTCTAGCTTAGGCTATAATGTATCATTTATTGCCACCGTTTTGAGTGTATGGTTGCAAAATACTTAATAACATGTGTTTTGTGTGGGCTTTTTCATCTAGCTTGTTCTTGAAATCAATATTGTTTCATTTATGGTTCACATTTTGTGGTGAAGGTTTTAAATCGATTTTTTACTATGATCTAAATTTTATAAGTAGACAACACACATATATAGCCATACATGGACCTGTCAATATAGAAATTGCAATGGGAGGAAAGGAAATAGATGAGGGTGCAACCCGAGACACAGAAAATCACACAGAAAAAACAACGAATCTTATTATTTTCAAAGTATGAAATTCTTACATGTAGAGGATCTCAAATCCTCAATTTCTACAATACATGCATATTACAGAAAGAAACTATAGAAATTCCCCTATTCGCAAAATCCGATCTTCTTTCCCCAAAAACTACTCACAAAAAACAAAAACTACCCCATAAAAAGCCCAATTCTCCGTTTGGAGCCAAAACCAACATTCTAATTATGCACCAACTTCCAAAAGCCCTAACTCAAGATCTAATTATTGGATCTTCAATGATAATACTTTTTCGGAAAGGTCTTGCAGAATAACTTGAAAATACGAAGCTTGAGATAATTACTTCACACAAGAATAGGTAACACATGTTTCAATTGATAAAAGCAATTTGAATAAATGCACAATGCGGGTCTAAAACAACAAAACTATAATTATAAATTGAAACATATGTACCCATTCTTTTGTTGGATGTCACGACAATTCTCAACGAATAGAAGTAGGGCTAAGTGAAGGAAAGTAGCAATTAATTTATGTGGAGAACATTAAGTATAAACATTGTAGAAAAAGAGAAAAAATCAAATACCTTATGAAAAGAATAAACACAGGGAGTATATATGAATTTTATTTGCATCTGAGCTCACATACATACATATTTGCACATAGGGATGAATTTTGGGTACGATGTGGAAAAGATGGCAAAAAAATATATTTGCAAGTTTTCCCATGTGGGTGACTATTCATAGCAATATTGATTCATTTATGGCTTTCATTTTGTGGTGATGGTTACAATTCTCTAGCTTAGTCTATATTGTATCATTTATTGCCACCTTTTTGTGTGTATGGTTGCAAAATACTTAATAACATCTGTTTTGTGTGGGCTTTGTCATCTAGCTTGTTGTTGAAATCAATATTGTTTCATTTATGGTTCATGTTTTGTGGTGAAGGTTTTGAATCAATTGGTTACTGTGATCTAAATTTTATAAGTAGACAACACACATATATAGCCATACATGGAACTGTTAATATAGAAATTGCGATGGGAGGAAATGAAATAGATGAGGGTGCAACCCGAGACATAGAAAATCACACAGAAAAACAAACGAATCTTATTATTTTCAAAGTATGAAATTCTTACATTTAGAGGATCTCAAATCTTAGAGTTTTGCAATACATGCAAATTGCAGAAAGAAACTACAAAAATTCCCATATTCGCAATATGCGATTTTCTTTCCCCAAAAATTACTCACAAAAATCAGAAACTACCTCATAAATAGCCCAATTCTCCATTTGGAGCCAAAAACAACATTCTAATTATGCACCAACTTCTGGAAACCCTAACTCAAGATCTCATTGTCGGATCTTCAATGATAATACTTTTTCAAAAAGGTCTTGCTGAATAACTTGAAAATACAAAGCTCGAGATAATTACTTCACACAAGAATAGGTACCACATGTTTCAATTGATAAAATCAATTTCGATAAATGCACAATGCGAGTTTGAAACAACAAAACTATAATTATAAATTGAAACATATGTAACCATTCTTTTGTTGGATATCACGACAATTCTCAATGAATAGAGGTAGGGCTAAGTGAAGGGAAGTAGCAATTAATTTATGTGCAGAAATTTAAGCATAAAGATTGTACAAAAAGAGAAAAAATCAAATAACTTATGAAAAGAATAAACACAAGGAGTATATATGAATTTTCTTTCCATCTGAGCTCACATACATACATATTTGCACATAGGGATGAATTTTGGGTGCGATGTGGAAAAGATGGCAAAAAAATATATTTGCAAGTTTTCCCATGTGGGTTACTATTCATAGCAATATTGATTCTTTTATGACTTTCATTTTGCGGTGATGGTTACAATTCTCTAGCTTAGGCTATATTGTATCATTTATCGCCACCTTTTTGTGTGTATGGTTGCAAAATACTTAATAACGTGTCTTTTGTGTGGGTTTTTTCATCTAGCTTGTTGTTGAAATTAATATTGTTTCATTTATGGTTCATGTTTTATGGTGAAGGTTTTGAATCAATTTGTTACTGTGATCTAAATTTTATAAGTAGACAACACACATATATAGCCATACATGGACCTGTCAATATAGAAATCACAATGGGAGGAAAGGAAATAGATGAGGGTGCAACTCGAGACACAGAAAAACCAACGAATCTTATTATTTTCAAAGTATGAAATTCTTACATGGAGAGGATCTCAAATCCTTGATTTCTTCAATACATGCAAATTACAGAAAGAAACTACAAAAATTCCCCTCTTCGCAACATGCGATCTTCTTTCCCCTGAAACTACTCACAAAAATCAAAAACTACCCCATAAATAGCCCAATTCTCTGTTTGGAGCCAAAAAAAACATTCTAATTATGCACCAACTTCCAGAAGCCCTAACTCAAGATCTAACTATCAGATCTTCAATGTTAATACTTTTTTGGAAAGGTCTTGCGGAATAACTTGAAAATACAAAGCTTGGGATAATTACTTCACACAAGAATAGGTACCACATGTTTCAACTGATAAAAGCAATTTCAATAAATGCACAATGCAGGTCTGAAACAACAAAACTATAATTATAAATTAAAACATATGTACCCATTCTTTTGTTGGATGTCACGATAATTCTCAATGAATAGAGGTAGGGCTAAGAGAAGGAAAGTAACAATTAATTTATGTGGAGAAGTTTAAGTATAAACATTTTACAAAAAGAGAAAAAATCAAATACCTTATGAAAAGAATAAACACAGGCAGTATATATGAATTTTCTTTGCATCTAAGCTCACATACATACATATTGGCACATAGGGATGAATTTTGGATGCAATGTGGAAAAGATGGAAAAAAAATATATTTGCAAGTTTTCCCATGTGGCTGACTATTCATAGCAATATTGATTCATTTATGGCTTTCATTTTGTGGTGATGGTTACAATTCTCTAGCTTAGTCTATATTATATCATTTATTGCCACCTTTTTGTGTGTATGGTTGCAAAATACTTAATAATGTGTGTTTTGTGTGGGCTTTTTCATCTAGCTTGTTCTTGAAATCAATATTGTTTCATTTATGGTTCATGTTTTGTGGTGAAGGTTTTGAATCGATTTGTTACTGTGATCTAAATTTTATAAGTAGACAACACACATATATAGCCATACATGGAACTATCAATATAGAAATTGTGATGAGAGGAAAGGAAATAGATGAGGGTGCAACCCGAGACATAGAAAATCACATAGAAAAACCAACGAATCTTATTATTTTCAAAGTATGAAATTCTTACATGTAGAGGATCTCAAATCCTCGATTTCAGCAATACATGCATATTACAGAAATAAACTACAAAAATTCCCCTATTTGCAACATTCGATCTTCTTTCCCCAAAAACTACTCACAAAAATCAGAAACTACCCCATAAATAGCCCAATTCTCTGTTTGGAGCCAAAAACAACATTCTAATTATGCACCAACTTCCGGAAGCCCTAACTCAAGATCTAACTATCGGATCTTCAATGATAATAATTTTTCAGAAAGGTCTTGTGGAATAACTTGAAAATACAAAGCTTGAGATAATTACTTCACACAAGAATAGGTACCACATGTTTCAATTGATAAAAGCAATTTCCATAAATGCACAATGCGGGTCTAAAACAACAAAACTATAATTATAATTTAAACATATGTACCCATTCTTTTGTTGGATGTCACGACAATTCTCAATGAATAGAGGTAGGGCTAAGTGAAGGAAAGTATCAACTAATTTATGTGGAGAACATTAAGTGTAAACATTGTACAAAGAGAGAAAAAATCAAATACCTTATGAAAAGAATAAACGCAGGGAGTATATATGAATTTTCTTTGCATCTGAGCTCACATACGTACATATTTGCACATAGGGATGAATTTTGGGTGCGATGTGAAAAGGATGGAAAAAACATATATTTGCAAGTTTTCCCATGTGGGTGACTATTCATAGCAATATCGAATCATTTATGGCTTTCATTTTTCGGTGATGGTTACAATTCTCTAGCTTAGGCTATATTGTATCATTTATTGCCACTTTTTTGTGTGTATGGTTGCAAAATACTTAATAATGCATCTTTTGTGTAGGCTTTTACATCTAGCTTGTTGTTGAAATCAATATTGTTTCATTTATGGTCCATGTTTTGTGGTGAAGGTTTCGAATCGATTTGTTACTGTGATCTAAATTTTATAAGTAGACAACACACATATATAGCCATACATGGACCTGTCAATATAGAAATCGCAATGGGAGGAAAGGAAATAGATGAGGGTGCAACCCGAGACATAGAAAATCACACAGAAAAACCAACGAATCTTATTATTTTCAAAGTATGAAATTCTTACATGTAGAGGATCTCAAATCCTCGATTTCTTTAATACATGCAAATTACAGAAAGAAACTACAAAAATTCCCCTATTTGCAACATGCATTCTTTTTTCCCCAAAAACTTCTCACAAAAAATAGAAATTGCCTCGTAAATAGCCCAATTCTCCGTTTCGAGCCAAAAACAACATTCTAATTATGCACCAACTTCCGGAAGCCCGAACTCAAGATCTCACTGTCAGATCTTCAATGATAATACTTTTTCGGAATGGTCTTGCTGAATAATTTGAAAATACAAAGCCTGAGATAATTACTTCAGACAAGAATAGGTACCACATGTTTCAATTGATAAAAGCAATTTCGATAAATGCACTATGCGGGTCTGAAACAACAAAACTATAATTATAAATTGAAACATATGTACCCATTCTTTTGTTGGATGTCACGACAATTCTCAACGAATAGAGGTAGGGCTAAGTGAAGGAAAGTAGCAATTAATTTATGTGGAGAACATTAAGTGTAAACATTGTACAAAGAGAGAAAAAATCAAATACCTTATGAAAAGAATAAACACAGGGAGTATATATGAATTTTCTTTGCATCTGAGCTCACATACATACATATTTGCACATAGGGATGAATTTTGGGTGCGATGTGGAAAGGATGGCAAAAACATATATTTGCAAGTTTTCCCATGTGGGTGACTATTCATAGCAATATCGAATCATTTATGGCTTTCATTTTGCGGTGATGGTTACAATTCTCTAGCTTAGGCTATATTGTATCATTTATTGCCACTTTTTTGTGTGTATGGTTGCAAAATACTTAATAACGTGTCTTTTGTGTAGGCTTTTTCATCTAGCTTGTTGTTGAAATCAATATTGTTTCGTTTATGGTTCATGTTTTGTGGTGAAGGTTTTGAATCGATTTGTTATTGTGATCTAAATTTTATAAGTAGACAACACACATATATGGCCATACATGGACCTGTCAATATAGAAATCGCAATGGGAGGAAAGGAAATAGATGAAGGTGCAACCCGAGACACAGAAAATCACACAGAAAAACCAATGAATCTTATTATTTTCAAAGTATGAAATTCTTACATGTAGAGGATCTCAAATCCTCGAGTTTTGCAATACATGCAGATTACAGAAAGAAACTACAAAAATTCCCCTATTCGCAACATGCGATCTTCTTTCCCCAAAAACTACTCACAAAAATAAAAAACTACCCCATAAATAGCCCAATTCTCTGTTTGGAGCCAAAAATAACATTCTAATTATGCACCAACTTTCGGAAGCCCTAACTCAAGATCTAACTATTGGATCTTGAATGATAATACTTTTTCAAAAAGGTCTTATGAAAATGAAGTGCCAGAAAGTGGGGCCTAAAGGCTAACCACTTTCATTTTCCGCCAATTTTCGGGCACATCCGGAGCCTTTAAGACCCTCAAAATTAGCTCTGAAGATTTTGTAAGGCAAAAAACAGAAACCTAAACTTGAATAACTTTTGAGCTGGGAATTATTTTCACTTGATTCTTTCACCAAAGTGTATATTATTCTATCCTGCAACTTCCCTTAAATTTTTGTCTCCTTACGGCTTCAAATTCATACATGCTAAAAATAGCAGTTGAGCAGAAAAAGCAAAAAACTAGTTCTGAAAGTTGGAAATTCTTATTCGATGAAAAGGGTATCCAAAACTGCAACAACATCTACAAAAAACTAAATGAAAGTAAAATATACTTTTGGGTGATGTAGGATTTCCCTTACACCACTGGATGCTCCTGCATCAGAAATAAACATCACTTGGCATGGGTTGAGAGATTAACATCACTTGGCACAGACTAGCATGGCAATATCAATTGTTTGCATCTAATTTCACATACCTACATAGATTCACATAGGGATGAATATTGTGTGTGGCTAACTTCACAATTATACATATTTGCACACATGCAAAGTAAAATGGAACAAAAAAAAAGAAGTCCTACTCTCCACCCCACCAAATTGGATCATGGAGCTTGATAGGCTCTCACCAAACCCCCGACCAAGAACATACACTACCCACCACTATGATGAATGATGATATCAGTGTCTCTTATTAGGCCTAATATAAACCTTATTATTTAAATAATTCCCTTATGAGGAGGAAAAAAATAACAACTATCTTCCAAAAATAATAAACATAGGGAGCAATATATGTTCTCTACATCTAGTTTGACATACATACATATCTGCACATAGGAAAAGGAAAATGAAACACAACAGAGGAGCCACATAAGTTTTTGCGGCAATATATTTCAAGCAACGGATTCCTATTTATGCATCGAACACGTCCAATACATAAAGATGTAGATGGAAAACAAAATATACACTGATATATATGTACGCAAAGGTAGATGCAAATATATATGAATTGTTGATTGTTGCCAAGCAGCTTAAAATTTAGAAAGTCTGACAAAAATTTTATCCAAAGTTCACACATATAGCCTATTGCCTAAAAGTTTCCATATCAAGGAAATCATTGCAAAACAATCAATATTGTTTCATTTATGGTTTCCATATACACACGATGGTTGCAAAGCAATAAAATAGGCCAATAACAACATTGTTTGATATATGCTTTCCATATAGTGCCAATGACCACAATTATATATAGGGTTCTAAAGTTACCAAAGATGTTGAACAATTTATGTTATTTTGCATAAGTCATTTTTGGCTGTTGTTCTACAACTTTACTTGGTATGAAGATTGTAAGGAATGAAAGTGACGAGCATTTTTGCAAACAACATACATACATATGCACACCCAAAGTTTTGAATACATGTGAAAGAAATATAGATAAGTTTAAATGAACATATATGTGTATGTTAGTTGGGCACAAGAAGCAAACATCACTTGGTATAACTTGTCATGACAAGATTGTTTAATGTATGGGTTGCATATATTGGCATTGGTTGCAATAATAACTTGCATTTAAAACTTACCAAAGTAATTGATGATTTTATGCTATTTTTCAATAAGGCATTGTTCGGTACTAGGGTGTAGATTGATTTGCACAACATACACAACAAACACTATAACCAAGAACCATATGATATCCATATCCAACATGACATTATGATTAGACATGGGAAATTAGTAGGGAGAAAATTTAAGAAGCATTAGATGCATATATAGACATACAAGCTCACACATACAAATGCATCATAGACACATATATCTACATAGAGCTCTATCAAGATATTATATGCACTCAGAACATTCAAAACAAGATTAGAATGAAAAAAATTAAATGAAAAAATTTCTATTACATTGTGTATTTTAATCTTGTGCAATGACACATTTTAATAAGTTGGACCAAAGAAAAATTAAAAATGTGTTGCACAGGCCATAGAGAATAGTAATCATTAAACATCACATAGAAAATATTATAACAAAAACAAAGTTTTATGAAACTACAAGAAAATGGAAGATAACCATATGTGACATGCTTTTATGAATGCTAAGGCAGAACAACATTTAATATCCATGCATTTAAGGGAGCCAACCTTATAGCTAAGAACGATTGTGGAGAGATAAGACTATATAAAAATTGAAATAGAGAAGAAGAAAATAACTATATTGATATTTAAAAAGAGTCACATATACCAATAAATATTGAAGTCCGCATGCATATACACATACAAATCCATTATAGGCACATATATCTACACACATATGTATCAAAATGTTGTATGCACTCAAGAATTTGAATTACATCCATACATATTTATGTATATGCATATGTAAATATATACATGCATACAACCATGCCCAGAAGTATATATAAGAACAACTGTAAATACTGATACATGTGTTAGATAGGATGACATAACTATATAAACAAACAACATACAATAAAATGAGGAACATACACTTAAAACAGAAAAAAGCTATACTCAACATAAACAATACAAAAGAGAACAAGTGTATCTATTTATGTTAAAAATTATAAGTTAAACTTCACTTTCTTAATATATAACCAGTTAAATGAGAAACTAAACAAAAATAGGAGAAAGGAAAGGTCTTCTGATGTGACAAGCACTACAAAGAAAGAAAAGTAAATTGATGTCCAATCAATAGAAACTATAATAAATATTCAAAGTCACAATTAGGCATGGTTGTTTGGAATTCAAGGCAGTACACCAACTATCTATGGAGACTCTTGAATGGTAGGGGAAATTGCAGACAAATCTGACAATAACAACTTGCACTCAGCTTCAAAGTTAATTCTTGCAACTTTGACTATTGTTGTTTTAATCCTTGTCTCTGAATTATAGGTTTGAGTTTTAATAAGAACAGTGAAAATGAATGAGGTGTAGCTGACATGATTGGTAATAGACTTAGAATTCATTGCACTAGAAGACTCATATTGCAACATGCAAATCTATTTTTCTGACATTTGCAATAAGCTTGTTGTGGCCTCATCAAAAGCAGTAGCCCAAATCTCACCTATCTGGTCTTCCATCTTTAGTTGCAATAAATATCATGAGTCACAATTAGCTATTGTTGTCTAGAATTTAGGGTAGAACCATGTATTTTGGGTAGACTCTTGACACTTTTTCTTGCATTATCTACAATTCACCTACAAAATACATGCATCGTAATAGAATGTAACTGTTTTAATATATTTTACTATTGCCTTGAGAGTAGCTTGCAAATTTTATGGCAAGCCACGAAAGTGATCCAAGATATATTGAATAGTGACTCTCCCATTTTCCAAAGCAACCTTTTGAGGGACCGTCCATGAGGGCTCAAATACAGGTGGATCAATATGTCCTCATTGGGCCAAGCACTGTGCTTTTGGGATGTCAAGATTTATGTATAGAAGAGTCCACGCGGTTATGTTCAAAATCATTTCATTCAAATACCCAACATGTACATTTCTAACAACAAGGATGACAACCAAAGCAACAGTGTACATCCTTTCTAGCTCATCACCCTTTGCTTCCCAATTCGAGCCCCACAAATTAACATCCATGCAAAATGATGAAAAATTATTAAGTTTAATAGTCCTACAAATTGTTTCAGACTGATCCTTTCTTTGTATAGTCGGTACCTTTCCCACATGCACCATAGTCCCAATAATATCAATCAAATTGTTATTGCTACAATTTGAAATTTCATTTATTGGGATGAATTTAAACACTTTCTCTGGCACAAAGGCCTCATCATCATAGAATTTCAACATTGAGTTTTGATCCAAAATTATTTCAATGTGTCTATTCAACCTATTAAATTACCTATATCCTTGTCTCACTAAGCATTTTGAGACATAATAAGTGTGATCCACCTCAACCCTATCATAAAGAAATTCTTCTATGTCATTAAAGTAAGTGATTCATATTTTTTTCCCTCACTATTAGTAATGTCAAAGCTAAATACTTCGCCCTCACATCCATGTATATTGTAGTGGTGCATATCCCTTGTCATTGTCATTCGAACTTTTATTTTCCATTTTTTTTCGTAAACATTCAACCCTTTAACATGACTAATATTTGCAGAAATATTATGCTATCTTGGGGATGTATTAATCCCAAATTTTGAGGCTCATTTGGATGCGGAGGGCAACTGACAACCAACTATTTGTTCTTCTTGATCTCTGAACAAATATCTAGGTTTTCTAATTAGTTGGCAATCTGAAATTTTAACATCTAAGGACAATATGACAAATTCCCTAGAATCAAGCGAACATCAAATAATTTTAAACATGGTCCCCACAAATAAGAAAGCATAAAAAATAAAGTACACAAAGTGCAGAACAATATCTAACCTTGATTCTCATAGATTCCTACACAAATAGTTTTTCAAGCACAAGATGGAACCTATTTTCAATGCCCTTATAAAAAAAAGGTCATTGTACTTTGCAGGAAAAGTCCATACTTTCATGTGGGTTCCATCAAAGAGGATGACTTTGTAGTAGTCTATCAGGCTTTGATCGTCTCCTATTTTTTTAAAAGGCATTAGTTGGAGAACTAGAGATGGAACAACATATCCAACATCAATAGATTGTATCGCATGTGCTATCAAGGTTGGATACACTTTTTTATTCTACAAGGCAATTTCACTCAGCAAAGAAGAAGCAATGAGATATTGATGATTGTGACATAAGTCTAGAAGCAAACAACAATGTCAACACATTTGAAAAATGTAACATTTTCCCACCTAACACATAGGTGACTCCCAAATGGCCAGAAAATCAAAAGGAAAAGGAAAGATAAATATTTTGAATATAAATTAGTGAGAATATATATCACAAAAAATGTTAATTCAAATTAAGCATATTCACGGTCTGCTCAATGCACATGGAAAAGTATAAATTTAATTGTTAGCAGCAAGAAGAAAAAAAGGAACAAACTTACAAGACTGGTGCTTGAGGATTGTTCATCAGCCTGGGTAGAGCCAGAGTCCACTGACATTGTTGAGGTTGCTCTTTTAACAGATGAGAGTTGCAACGTCTATGGCTGATTACAAGCTCTATGACTATAAAACACAACATGATCTCTCAATTTTTTTGCACAGACATGGAGAATATAACAACAAAGGATTAATAAAAAAAAGGGTTCATTGATTAATATAACAGTTAATATACAATTTATTATTCCATGTGTTTTGTTCCATATTTTTAATCTTTTAATTTTTTATATACAAACATCAACAATAAGAGGAAAAATAAATAATTAGGAAAAAAGGTTCAATGTTTTATATAACAATTAATATACAGTATATAATTTGAAAAAATTCCCTATCAAAGTTCAAACAAATAACAATTATTTTCACAAAGTAATAAACATTGGGAAGTGTGTGTAGGTACATTGTTTACATTTACCTTGACATACACACATATCTACACACAAGAGAATTTAATATTTTCCATACATGGTTTTTGTTTTGTACCAATGGTTGCAACGTAATAAAATAGTCTGTGTTGTTTTCCATAATGCATTGTTAATTGTTGTTCTCTAGTTTTGGATATATCATTTCATTTTTGATACATAGTAAAATAGTAAATTTTATAGAATTTATGTTGTTATCCAAAAGGAATTCTTGACTATCATTTCCATTCATGTTATTTCCCCAATGCGGACAAATCTACATATGTGATATTAGATGCAAAAAACATTACTATACAACACTTAAAAGATACCTTATGATTCCAAGGATGTCCCGAAAGAATAAAAATAGGGATCACTATGGATGAATTTTATTTGCATCCACTATGACATATGTGCATGTGCAGGATCATGATGGGCCAAAAAGTGGCAATAGGAAAAAGTAGCATTTTTCACTCGCTAAAAAATGTGGAAATCCCAGTTGACTTTATTTTGGGTTGGGTGTCAGTACATTGCTCCATAGCAATGCCCAATCCTAAGTTTTACAAATCGGATATCCGTTTTGAATCGGTTATCTGCTTTTTAAAAGTAAAAAAAATCAAATATCTGATATTTGAAAACATTTAAAAATGTATTGTGGTGGTACAATTTTGGTTTAAAAAATTTGATATTGGATTTGAAAAGGATATCTTATTTGAAATGGATATCCAATTTGTGGCACACATAGACCCAAGAGTAATTAGGATGTGTAGGTTGGACAAGATATAGGGAGAGAGAGAGAGGGAGAGAGAAGAAGGAAGGGGAAGCGAGATGGGAAGAGGGGAAGGAGAGAGAGAGAGAGAGATAATTAGGAGGGGGAAGGGAGAGCGGAAGAGGGGAAGAAGGGGATAGAGAGAGGGAGAGAGAATTAGTAGGGGGAAGAGAGAGTGGAATAGGGGAATAAGGGGAGAGAGAGGAGAGAATTAGGAGGGGGAAGGAGAGAGAGAGAGAGAGAGAGAGAGAGAGAGAGAGAGAGAGAGAGAGTTAGGAGGGGGGGGAAGAGGGGAAGAGCCCAAAAGAAGGGAAGGGAGAGGGGAATAAGGGGGGAGATAGAAATAATTATGAGGGGGAACAGAGAGGGGAACAAAGAGTGGAACAGGGGAGAGAGATGGAGACAGGGAGAGGGGAAGAGTGAAAGAAGGGGAGAGAGATGGTGAGAGGGATATAGAGAGAGGGAATGATAGAGGGTAGGGGAGAGATAGAGAGAGATAATTAGGAGGGGGAGGTAAAGGGGAAGAGGGGAAGAAGGAGAGAGAGAGATAGAATTGGGAGGGGGAAGGGAGAGGGGAAGAATGGGAGTGCGAGGGAGAGATAATTAGGAGGGGGAAAGGAGAGGGGAAGACAGGAAGAAGAGGATAAAGATAGAGAGAGAGAGAGAATTAGGAAGGAGAAGGGAGAGGGGAAGAGTGGAAGAAGGGGATAGAGATGAGAGAGAGGGAGAGATAGAGAGAGGGAAAGATGGAGGGAAAGGGAGAGATAGAGAGAGATAATTAGGAGGGGGAAGGTAGAGGAGAGAGAGAGAGAGAGAAGAGAGGAAGGGGAAGAAGGGGAGATAGAGGGAGAGAGGGAGAGATAAAGAGTGGGAAGAGAGAGGGAAAGGGATAGAGAGAGAGAGAATTAGGAGAGAGAGAGAGAGAGAGAATTTGAGAGAGATAGAATTTGAAGGAGGAGAGGGAAGGAGGGGAGAGAGAATTAGGAGGGGAGGGAGAGGGGAGGAGGGAAGAAGAGAGAGAGAGAGAGAGAGAGAGAGAGTGAAGAAGGGTTTGAGAGAGGGAGAGAATTAGGGGGGAAGGGAGAGGGGAAGAGGAGGAGAGAGAGAGAGGGAGAGAGGGAGGGAGAGAGAGGGAAAGATAGAATATTTAAATATTTAATATATTCGTAATATTAATTAGTTATATAATATTTTTTATATTAACTTAATATATATATGTAGATATTTATAAATTAACTAGAATATATAAATAATATATAAATATTATACATAATAGTATAATATATTATATATTATACATAATTCCATAAGAGATTATCATAAATTATAAATTATATATTGAATTATATACTATATTGTATATTCTCAACTAGATATATTAAAATAGACTATAAATTATTTATTGTAATTTTTTAAATCATATATTAAAAACTATATTAGATTTTTTTAAATTATATATAAAATAAATTGGATATCTGATTCAAATCAAATATCTGATTTGAAATTTTCAATTTTTTAAATCATATGTTAAAAAATATATTAGATTTTTAAAAATTATATAAAAAAAATTCAGATATCTAATATGTTTGACACAAAACCTGCTACCTAGGGATTAGCCTCGGGTTTGCTTCGGAATTTGGCTAGGACATGCCAATCCTAAGAAGTCAACACAAAAAACGTGTTTAACAACTTACCTTGTTTTTCTAGACTTTGCCCATGTGGCCGACGACTTCTTTTTTACCCTAAATTGATGAAATGAAAAGGGTTTTTAAAGGAGATTCTCAGCTTTCTACCAATATAAATTATGCTTTATTTTGAATTTAATAAATAATTATTATTCATTTTCTACTTGAATTATGACTAAACTTTTGATTGATAGGCTGATTAAAAAAAATCTATATCTTTCAAACCGTATAACATTTTTTGAAAAAGCATGCGTCACATTCTATGCTTTACATACTATAGTATTAAAAAAAAAATTGAATTTCATGAAGTTTTGACCAAGTTAAGGTGGTTAGACATACGAGTTTTTATATTTTTTAAAAGTTGTAATAAAAACTTCATAATTAATTATTTACTTAGAAAAAAATACAAAAAAATATGCATCACATCGAGACATGAGTCCTCTAATTATATCCAAAATCTTTTTAAAAAATATTATCATTTTATTGTGGTTAGGGTGGTCAGACAAACACCCGCTTCTTATTTTTTCCTTGAAATTTAACTACTACTGCATTGAAATTTCAAATTTTCACTAAATAAATTTAAAAAATATATATATATCTAGTAGTTTAGAAACTATATTCAATTTTATACAAATTCTATTCTTACATATTTTTGAAATAATATAGATAGCTTATTCAAATTTTTATGTTAAGTTGCCTAACTCTGATTTTTCTGAATTTTCATTACCACTTAAGGGCTTATTTTTTCCATGATGATCCTGCACATACCCATACATACATTCTTTCACATAGGAGAAATACATTGTCCATCAGTACGATCAAATTTCTATACAATTTTCAACAAGGTATTACAGGATGTCATTTTGTGGCTTTACCAGCTATCACAACTATGAGCAAGGAGATGAAGCTTCTCTGAAGTGCAAGTTCGATCATGCATTGTCAAGCTACTATCCAGCTGGGAGGAGGTTTTTTTTGTGCTTTCCTGCATGGGGCTTTTGTTGTAAAAGCAATACAAAAGTGTCGGTTGTGATGATTTATTGCCTATTTTTTGCAAACGTTGAAGAAAGAAAGCAACAAAGACAAAGCAAGCAGGTAGAGGTACACTTGAACCAAGCAGAAGGAGGTGCAATTTGAAAAAAAACCTTTTTATTTAAAGTTGTTCTCATATGTACTTGTAGACATGGTTGTATACATGTATATATCTCTATATACATATACAAAAACATGTATGTATGCAATTCAATGTTGTTATTGCATACAAAATCTTGATACAGTTGTGTGTAGGAATTTTTTTTTGTAATGCATTTGTATGTGTGAGTGTTTATGTGTGTACATGCATTTTCTACATGTATCTTTTAGGATATGCATCTATGTCTATATGTATTTGTGGCTATGTATGTTCCTATATACATTTTCCACATGTATTTCTAAAGTCGTAGGTCAACAGCCACCAATGCCCTATTGAAAATAGTGCAAAATGTCACCACAGACCACACAAAGACCACCAACAATGTCGTATCGAGTAGACAATGAACTATTTTATTACTTTGCAAGAATTTCCAATAGACGCAAATTGTACAACAAACACTACAATATCTCTTTCTTTTGTTGCATTTCATTGTTCTTTTCCTCTATATAGATATGCATGTATGTGAAATAGTATGTAGATAAAATTAATATAAACTTGTCCCCCTGAACATTGCTTGCCACATACAATGTGCTGAATTTTTATTTGAAGCTAGGAAAATAGCATAAACTATTTTATTACTTCAACTCTGGCTATATTGTTTCATATGTGATTCGCAATGCAATAGTGAAATCAAACAGTATAGCCTATTCAACAACCTCTTACCGAGAATGAAACAGTACACCCTAACCTAGAGAACAACAACCACTAATGTCCTATGGAATAAATGTTGTTTACATTTGCTATGACATACATACATATCTATGCATAGGGCCATTACATTTTCTATGACTTCGATCGATACTAACATTATAAAGACTATTTTATTTGTTTTAGAAAGTGAGAAGAGGTACATTTGAAGTAAGCGGCTAGAGGTGCGGGTGGAGGTGCATATTGGAAAAACCCTTTTTCGAGTATTTGAAAAGTAGTTCATGTTATTTTCCATAGGAAATTGTTCATTGTCATTCCCTGGCTTAGGGTATATTGTTTCATTTATGCTCTATGTGTAGCCACGATGGTTGGAAGGTAATATTGTTTGTTTTTGCATTGGATTCCTACTATGAATTGTTCTGGTTTATGGTGTTTTCCATCTCAGTTATTGTTGAAAGCAACATAGTTTTGATATCAGTTTATGTTATTTTCCAATGGTCATTGTTCATTGTAGTTCTCTAGCTTACGATACACTATTTCACTTAATAAATTAGTGTAGCCGCAATGGTTGGAAGGAAATATTGGTTTTTTTTTTTTCTGTGGGATTGTTACTATGAATTGTTGTGTTTTGTTAATTATTGTGTTTATGTGGGTTTTTTCATCTAGGTAACAATTCAGACCAATACACTTCCGTTTATGATTTGTGTTCTATGATGAAGGTTTTCTATGGGTTTGTCACTATCATATTTTGATTGTTGTATGGTTTCCATGTAGTGGTAATTATTGTGTTTGTGTGGGTTTTCTCATCTAGGTAACTATTCAAACCAATACACTTCTATTTATGATTTCTATTCTACAACAAAGGTTTACAATGGATTGCTCACTATCATATTTTGATTGTTGTATGGTTTTCATGTAGTTGTAATGGTTGTAATTAATGCCTGTCATTTAAATTCTTGGAAAACATAGCGAATGTCTACAAAATTTTCAACAAGCCATTGTTTGGTGTGGTTATGTGGCTTTACCTTCCATTATAGGTGTGAGTGAGAAGGGCAAGATTTTGTGAACATGCAAGTGCAATTATTTGTTCTGCAATTTATGTGAATATGGTTGGAGCCTATTTTTTATTTTTTACATGGCATAATTGTTGTATGCTTTCCATGTATTGGCGATGATTATAATAACACCTATTGTTCAAAACCTTGGGAAACACCACAATTGCCTACAAAAATTTTAATAAGGAATTGGTGGGTCTTGTTTTCTTGCTATACTTGCTATCAGAGTCACGAGTAAGGAGGGTAAGCTTCTTTCAGGGTATAAGTTGGATCAAGCATTGTCTAGCTTCTATGAAGGTGAGTGGAGGTTATTCTATGAGTGTGCCCAATTTTTGCAAGAAAGATAGCAAGAAGAGGTGTGTTTTAAGCAAGTGGGAAGAGGTGAAAAACTGAATATTGTTTCATTTATGGTTTACAATTTGTGGCTATGGTTTTGCATGGGTGTGTTATTGTGAATCTTTGTGTTTTGTGGGTTTCTCCATTTGGATCGTTTTTTAAAACCAATATTATTTGATTTATGGCTTCCATTGTGTAGTTATGGTTGCAAAAGAGTAAAATAGTTAATGTTATATAGTTTATGTTTCATTTTATATTACGTATTTGTTCATTGGTTGCATTGTTCCTCTCTAAGTTGGAGTTTCCAAGCACTTTTTTGTCTTCATTGTGATGTATGCATATGTATTATTTTCCATAGGGAATTTTTGAGTCTTGCTATCTACATTTGATAGTTGTGTTCTATATTCCATTAGTTTGACCTCTTTACTTATGCCATTGGCCCTTAAGTTGGTGTTTTATGGCTAATTGTTTCCTTTCTGGTAAGGCCCTATTGAAAAACATAATTTCCTAGGATGCTATTGAAACCATTATTGTTTCATTTAAGGTGCTAGTGTGTATGTTTTTATATTCATTATGTACATGTATCTTTCAGGTGATGATTTTATCTATATATGAATATATCCATTTTTTAATATCAATATAGCTATTTCATTCTTGTTTGGTTTGATTGCCATGCACTCTGATCTTTTGTATTGATTTTCCAGTCATTGGCCCATGCAAAAAATAGAAAATTTACTCCAACAACCTTCACATAAACTCCACAATAGGTTTATGTTAATTTCCATAGAGCATTGTTGGTTTGTGTGTGGTGCCAATAGTTGTGAGGGAAACAGTGATGAGCAATGAAATGTGCAGATTTGGATGAATGTCATAGTGGTTGCAAAAAGCATAGATACATACTGAAAGATTTTTGGAACAATAAACCATATTTTGAGTTTTTAATCAAACATTGATGTCACCATCTCTGTAGAAATTCTTCCTTAAATAAATTCTAAGATATTTTCAACACATTGTATGTGGAATTTTTTTTTCTTATTATGCATACTATAAAGGCAAGTATATACGAATTTTTCTACATCTAGTTTTATATACATAAATATGTGCACACAAGAAAAGAAATATGAAACAGTAAATTAGATCACAAAAATTGCAGAGCACAAAAATTTATAATAACAAACCCATCCAAAACCATTGCCACAAAAGATGAAGCATAAATCAAAAAATATTCATTTGAACAAACAATATGGTATTTCTAGTTATTATTTCTTTTAGCCTCATAAAAGGAGTTGTTAGAATGATAAAATGTATAGTAAGTGTAATAAGAAACATTGATTTCACCATTGATCAAAGTGGTAGATGATGTATGTTCTTTCTCGAGAGTTTTGTGATAGCCCATCAGGCTCCATGACCCAATATGATAGGGTCGAGAATAGGCCTCATTTTTTTGTGTTTTATTTTATATTTACTATCTACACATCTATGTGTTTCTGACATTAGATTCATACAACATTCATTTATTTCAAGGCCAACTATGGATATATCGTTGTAACAACCTATAATGGTCCATGGCCGAATATGGTATAGTGGAGAGCAGGATTTCTTTTAATCCGTTTCATTTTATTTTCCCCATGTGTAAATATGTATTTATGTCAAATTAGATGTAGACAATATTCATATGCATAGCCACCTACGTATTAACCATAATAGAAAACATTGATTTCATCGTTGATTACAATGGTGGACAATGTATTTTTGGTCTGCCACTATAACTAGTAGTGAGACCAATGTTTCATCTCGTACTTAATATACCACTTGCCATTGTAAAAAATCCTTATTAAGACATAGAAAAATAAGAGCTATCCTTAAATACACAAAAAAAGAGGTAAGAATGCTTTATCAAGAAGAAAATAAATTGATATATTATTTTGGAACCATTCCCACCACACAAAAAGTGCAAATCAAATAATTTATTCAAGGCCACATAAGGACAATCAAAAATGCCATATGCACAATTTTTAATAAGGCATTATTGGGTGTTGTTGTCTAGGTTTACCTTGTTGTTCAAGATAATTGTGAGTGATGAGGGTAAGTCTCTGTGAAAGTGAAAGTACGATCATAAGTTGTGGAATTTTTGGGAAGGTAGTTGGAGCTTTTTTTTTTTTTTTTTCATGGGGCAATGGTTGCCAAAGAAGTAAAAAAGTGTCAGTTGTGATAATTATTTGCCCATTTTTCGTAGGCTGTGGAGGAAGAAGGGAGCTAAGAGAAAGCAAGATAGAAGAGGTGCATACTGAAAAGACCATTTCTTGAGTATTTTGAAAACAGTTTATGATATTTTCCAAACGGAATTGTTGATTGTTGAGCTTTTATTACAACCATCTCTAGCACACGAAAACCATACAATAATTAATGTTGATGCCAAATAGCATTTAAGAGAGGAAATATCCACACTTCATTTTACCTCAATTAGCTGGCTGAGAAGGAAAAAAATTCAAACCTTTTGTTGACTATAATAAGGCCTTGCTTTAGACTAGGCAATATATTATAGGAAACAAAATATTTGAATTTATATCCTTTTCAGTGAGTCGATTGAGATAAAATTCAGTCTTGATGTTTTCTCTCTTCATAAATTTGAAGGGAGGAGTTATATAGTGAGGAAAAAATATGGTATGTACACATCTATTCAGATATAAAAGTCTATATATAAATAGATATATACATGTGTACATATCAATATATATATCTAGTTATATGTGTATATTCTTGATTGAACCTTAAGATCTTTATTATGTATATAGATATTTCAAGTTTTTTATATCAATATGGATATTTCCTTCTTGTCTAGTTGGATTGCCACATAGTTTTATATATGCATGTCCACTTTTTGAATGTTTATAGGTATGTGTGGGAATGTATGTGTGTATATGGTCATTTTCGATAAGGTGTTGTTCAATAAAGAATTCTCTATGTTGTTGAAACCATTATTTTTTCATTTAAAGCTTCTATTTTTGGTTATGGTTGTAATTATATATAGTTTATGTTTCTCTCCATAAGGAAGTGTTGAATTTTGTTCTCTATCTTTGGTTATATATTACAGGGAACAAAATATTTGAATTTGTAGCTGATGAGGGTGCAACCCGAGACACAGAAAATCACATAGAAAAACTAACAAATCTTATTATTTTCAAAGTATGAAATTCTTACATGTAGAGAATCTCCAATCCTCAAGTTCTGCAATACATGCAAATTACAGAAAAGAAACTACCGAAATTCCCATATTCGCAACATGCAATCTTCTTTCCCAAAAACTGCCTACAAAAGTCAAAAACTACCCCATAAATAGCCCCATTCTTCGTTTGGAGCCAAAAACAACATTCTAATTATGCACAAAATTCCGGAAGCCCTAACTCAAGATCTAACTGTCAGATCTTCAATGATAATACCTTTTCAGAAAGGTCTTGTGAAAATGAAGTGCCGAAAAGTGGGGCCTAAGAGCTAACCACTTTCATTTTCTGCCAATTTTCGGGCCCATCCAGAGCCTTTAAGTCCCTCAAAATTAGCTGCGAAGATTTTGTAGGGCAAAAAGCAGAAACTGAAACTTGAATAACTTTTGAACCGAGAATGATCTTAGCTTGATTCTTTCACCAGAGTGTTTATTATTATATCCCGAAGCTTCCCTTAATTTTTTTTCTCCTCACGCCTTCAAATTCATACCTGCTAAAAATAGCAGTTGAGCAAAAAAGTAGTTCTGAAAGTTGTGAATTCTTCTTTGACAAAAAGGGTATCCAAAAATGCAAAAACATCTAAATAAATCTAAATGAAAGTAAATATATTTTTGGGTGATGTAGGATTGCCCTTATACCACTGGATGCTCCTGCATCAAACACCCAGGGTAATTTGAAAAGTAACCCCATCACTTCTTAGGTGGTTGAGGAAAACCCAAATAGTCAACCTCTACCTTAGACAACCAGGATGAATCTTCCACAGGCCTTCCTCTCCACTTCACCAAATATTCTTCATATTGTTTGTTTCTAGTACTCCTTCCCACATGGCTATCCAAGATTTCTTCGATCTCCTCCTTTTTCTGAAGTAGGTGCTCGAATACCACACTGTTCCATTGCTGGTACTTCCTTTATGCCCTCTCATGATATTCTGTCAAATCTACAATGTTGAACATAGGGGAAATGTTGAATCCATTTGGAAACTCTACCTCATATGCGTTCCCTGAATCATGCCTCTTCAAAATTTTACAAGGACCGAACTTCTTCATCTTCAGTTTGTTATAGGTTCCTACTGGAAACCTTTCTTTCCTCAAGTGGACCATCACTTCATCACCAATCTAAAACTCCTTATACCTCCTCTTTTGATTTACCTTAGCCTTATACTGCATATTCATCTTGTTAATGTGTTATTTTACCTTGTCATGCATATTCTTGATTTGTTCTGCAAAGTCTTTAGCTTCAGCACTTGTCTTCTTCTCTTGCTCCATATTTCCCAATTCTGGAGCAGTCATAGGACTACTTCCATACACAATCTAGAATAGTGATCTACCAGTGCTTCTATTGATAGAATTGTTGTAAGCGAATTCTACCTGGGGTAAGATCAAATCCCATCCCTTTGGTTTATCTCCTACCAAGCATCTCAGTAGGTTACCCAAACTCCTGTTCACAACTTCACTCTGCCCATCAGTCTAGGAATGGTGTGTAGAACTAAACTTCAACTCTGTTTTCAACTTCTTCCACAAGGTCCTCCAAAAGTATCCAAGAAATTTTGTGTCACGATCTGAGACTATACTCTTTGGCAAACCATATAGCCTCACCACCTCTCTGAAGAACAAGTCAGCAATGTGGACTGCATCATGGGTCTTCTGGCATGGGATGAAATGTGCCATCTTCGAAAACCTATCAACTACCACAAATACTGAATCATTCCCTCTCTATGTCCTTGGTAAACCAAGAACAAAGTCCATACTTATATCCTCCCATGGCCTCTCTAGTACACGTAAGGGCTGCTACAACCCTAGATTCTGACTCACTCCTTTAGCCATTTGACATACCCTGCAACTCTGCACAAACTTCTTCACATCTTGTGACAACTGAGGACAATAATAATGCTCACTGATAATGGAAATGGTCTTATCTCAACCAAAATGTCCTGCCATTCCTCCACTGTGTTTCTCTTTTATCAGGTTCTCCCTCATGGAACTCCTCGGAATACACAGTTGACTTCCCTTAAACAACATGCCTTCTTGAATTATGAAATCCAGCCACTTTGTCCTGTCAACTATAACAGGTTCCTTGCAAGCTTTCCAAGCCTCTGCAAAATCAGGATCATTCGGATACAATGTCTTGAGTTCACTAAACCCAACCACCTCAATCTACATTTCTATCAACAATGTATGCCTCCTACTTAAGGCATCTGCAACCCTATTTGACTTCCCACTCCTATGTTTTAAAACAAATGTATAACTCTGCAAAAATTCTACCCATTTCATATGCCTCTGATTTAATTTTCCCTGACTACTCAGGTACTGCAATGCTTGATGATTAGTATACATAACAAATTCTTTCAGCAACAAATAATGCCTCCATTTCTTTAATGCTTGAACTATTGCATAAAATTCCTGATCATATACATAGTACTTTCTCTTTGCATCATTTAACTTTTCACTGAAATAGGCAATGGGCTTACCTTCCTGGCTTAACACTACTCCAATGACACAACCACTAGCATCGCAATCCACC
This sequence comes from Sequoiadendron giganteum, assembly GCA_007115665.2. Taxonomy (NCBI): domain Eukaryota; kingdom Viridiplantae; phylum Streptophyta; class Pinopsida; order Cupressales; family Cupressaceae; genus Sequoiadendron; species Sequoiadendron giganteum. Next base: position 578,976,784 of record CM021104.1, read on the forward strand.
TGAAACACCTTATTGAAATCTAGGAGAGCCAAAACAGGTTGTTCTATCACCTTCTGCTTCAAGAGATCAAAACTTCTTGCTGCTCCAGTGCTCCACTTGAACTCTTTTCTGCCCCCTCTCACTGTTTTAGTTAGGGGTGCACAAATACTACTGAAGTTTCTAATAAACTTTCTGTAAAAACTGGCCAAACTATGGAAAGATCTCACCTCAGTAGCAGTTCTTGGGGTAGGCCATTCCAGAATAGCCTTCACCTTCTCCGGGTCCATCTTGAGACCTTCTGTCGAGACAACAAACCCCAAGTACACTAACTCCTTCTTCACAAAACTACACTTCTTCAAATTAATCAATAATTTCTCTTCTCTTAACTTCTCAAAGACTCTACCATATGCATTATATGCTCATCCAGTGACTTACTGAATATCAAAATATCATCTAAATATACAATAACAAAGCTTCCTAGGAATTCTTTTAGTACGTCGTTCATGAGCCACATGAATGTGCTCGATGCATTGGTTAGCCCAAAAGGCATGACTAACCACTCGTACAGGCCCTCTTTGGTCTTGAAGGCGGTCTTCCATTCATCTCGCTCTTGAATCTAGATCTGGTGATATCCACTCTTCAGATCAATCTTTGTGAAGTACTAAGCTCCACTCAAACAGTCCATCAAGTCATCCATCCTTGGTAGAGGAAATCTATACCTGATTGTCATCTTGTTTATGGTCCGAGAGTCTGTACACATCCTCCACTCCCCATCCTTCTTTGGTGCTAGTACTGCAGGTACTGCACATGGACTCAAACTCTCTTGAATCAAACCCTTTCTCAACAACTCCTCAACTTGTCTGTTCAACTCCTCATTTTCTGTAGGAGTCATTCTATGAGCTACCTTATTCGGCAAACTGGCTCCTGGGATCAGGTCAATCTGATGACTGATCTTCCTCATTGGTGGTAAACCCTTAGGTACATTATCAGAAACAATATCTTGAAACTCGTTCAATAACCTAGAAACTTCTACTAGAACCTTCTCACTACCCACCTTATCCATTTTAGGAATCAATGCATAACACACACGCTCATGTTTCATGCCTTCTAAAAATTTCCTTCCATCAACATAACAAATTCTAGCACTACTGCATACCTTTTCTTCGGCCTTCTTCAGGGGTTTCAACTTATGGTAGACTCCATCCTTCATCAGGGAATAAGTGTTTGCATGGCCATCATGTACAACTCGCCTATCAAACTGCCACGGCCTCCCCAGCAACATGTGACATGCATCCATGGGGATGATATCACAGAGTACCTCATCACGATAGCTTCCGATCTTGAACTTCATTAGGCACTGCTCATTGACTAGAACTTTGTGGTCTTTCTGCAACTAGGTAATCCGATATGGATGTGGATGCCTTTTGTAATACCCCTTCGTTTTGCTTCTTGTTGAAGTTGCTTTATGCTATGTTTGGTTGCAATTACTTTGATACTAGATACATTTTGTTATAATGTTTTGATTGCTACTATTGAGCGACAACTATTATTATGGGATGTAGTTATCTGATTTTGTTTCACATGCATTATGGATTAATGATGTTCTAGAGTTAACATGAGATGTTATTATGAGATTATTGGAATTATGATGGAAGTGTCAGTTTTGATGAGTGTATTGGTGAAGAAGACGGGTTCGCATCACTCGCTTGCGAGCACCCTACGAATTTGTAATTCCTTCTTCACGGTGTGTATTATATGCTGGATATATTGTATGATGTTGTTTACTTGGTTGCAGGATTGCAGGTACATGACATCGACTCCACCTGGTTTCGCAGGTTTGAGTGTGTCGATCCAACGGTTAAGTTGAATGGGAGATAGTAGCTAGGTAACATGTGTCAAGTTTACACCCTAGCCTTAGTGTGTCGTTAGTTGTATGTGTCGAGTCATTGTCTATTTTGCTTTGATGTTATTTAATTCTGAAGCATTCTTGATTTGGAAATAGATATTTAGAATAATTGCATTTAAATCATGTTGATGATTATTTAATTTAAATAATGCAATGTGCATAAAAGTTTATACTTAAATTAATTAATTATATTTAGTTTATTTAATTAATTAAATTTGATCCAAGGGGTTGAATTTAGTTATTAAATAATTAAATTAATTAATTAAACGTGATGCAAGAGAATGAAAGGAAATAAAAGAATTATAATTCATTTTGGAATTTAATTCCAACGTGTGGGAATTAAATTAGAAATTGTAATTAAATGTTTATTTGAGAAATTGGTTGCAACTTTGGAAATTAATTTATTATTTGAAATTGCATTTTAAATTGAAAGTGGGTTTTCCAAAAGTGAAATTGAAATTGAAATATCTAATTTGCATATAATGTGAATTAGGGTTGTAAATATTGAAATTGAAATTGAAATTGAAATATCTAATTTGCATGTAATGTGAATTAGGGTTAAATTAAGTATTTTTGATTTATAAGAATACATGTTTTAATTTTAGGGAAAGAAAGTTTTTAGAAAAATACATTTTTACAGCAGGGAAGAAATTTTGGAAAATTTGTACAAGGGTTTGAAGAAAGTTTGATTGTAGAATTGATTGAAGGAAAGATTGGTTGTTTTTGTTGGATTTTGGATTGGATTCATTGGAGGATTGAAGAAAATTCAGGAAATCTTTGAAGGAGGCTTGCATCAAAAATTCATCTCTTCTTGTAGCTTCTTGTACCAGGTTTTCCTCTTTGTATTTTATTGTTCTTGATTGTTTTTTTTAAAATAGTAGTGATTAAAGATTTATTTGTTAAATCTGTTTTAAAAAATAAATTTGATATTAGAAGAAAAGAATTAAACAAATTTACAGCCTTTGCTTGTGAAAATTCTTGAGTGAAAATTGTGAAAACTTTAGTTGAATTTAAATTATTTGGAGAAATTGATTTTATTGTTATTGAAATTAAACATAGAGATTGAACAAGGCATTTAGAATGTTTTTAGAAAATGAAACCCTCTGTTATTATTAAAAATCGGATTTTAAAATCTGCAGTATAGTTATATTTTCATGGTAAAATGGTCTGATTGCGTCGCCTATAACTTTACTTTCACAAACTGTGTTTTCAAAAAATTTAAAGGGTTTTTGCATTTTGGTATTTTCTTAATCCTGTCCAAAAATCTCAAATACCCAAATTGTAGTTTTTGTGTTATACTTAAAACATGAGACTGCTGTTAAATTATTTTCCCATGGCTGTTCTGAAAATAAAATAATAATAAATTGATATTTATGAATATTAATATTCTATGTATTGTTATTATAATATTAAAATATTATTTAATAATATTTTATATTATAATTTATAATACTAAAGTATTATATTTATTTATATTATTTTAAATAAAATTTGTAGATTAGATTAGTGGAATTAAAATTATAAACATATGGGAAAATTATTGTTTATTTTAAAATGGCATGTTAAAGTTTAATTGAAGGAGTTAAATATTTGATTTAAAGAATGCATAATTTACAATTGAATTGTGAAATTTAAATTCATATGTAAAAGGTCCAATTATTAATTTGATTTAATTGAAAAAAATATATTTATATTTTGAAATATTGATGATAAAGGATATTTTATTTTGAATTAATCAATTTGATATTCTGCAAAGGATAGAAGATATGTCAAAGATTAAATATATTTAAATATATTAAATTATATTTAGTAGATATATAGTGAAGGTATATATCCATTTGAGAGAATAAATAATATTTTATCTTATTTTATTCTGTTGTTTGCAAATTGAGTATTATTAGTATTCTAAAAAAAATAATTAGTATGTGTAGAAAATGTATAGAGAAAGATATTTAAATATATTGAAGAATTATAGAAATATTTATAATTAAATGTTTTTTTCAAGTAATGAGATTTAATTAGAAACAATATGAATGTGTGGCCAAATACACAAGCCAAAAGATATTTTTATACATTGATGGAATTGCATGCTTTTAAATGAATAGTTGATGAGACATAGACTCCGGATAGAAAATTAGAAAAGATTGTTTGCAATAGTGTTAGGTTGCATTAGAAGTAAATTTAGGAACTAAATATATTGAAAAAGGCAAATAGTTATTATGTTTTATTTAGTTCCATAGAGTAATCTAGCCATTGTGAATGGAATATTAATGGTGTCTATATAATATGGAGCATATATATATATATATTCAGTGTAAAATTCATTATCGTATTTTATTTTAATGAGATGCATGCAATGTATTATTGAATAGAGATTTAAAAATGGATTGATTAGTGTATATGGAAAATGGATAGAGAAACAATATGTTATTATATTAAAGTGATTGAATGTTTTAAATAGAAAATTGAATGAGATGTAAGATTTGGTTAGAAAATGGAAAGAGTTTACTTGCATGGATTTGTGTCGATTTAAAAGTAAATTAAGAAGTTGTTTTATTGATGAGGCAATCAATTATGTTATTTATTAATTTCTTTTTAGATTAATTGAATCATTATGATTGGATTATGAAAGAGATATGGATTTAGTATATCCAAAAGTACTATCTTCCTTATGATTATCTTAAAGGATTTAATTCTTTGTATTTAGTAAAGGGAAGTAAGTTTAATTGTGTTAGATTTCCAATAATGAAAAGGAAAATAGGGGTTATGATTATTTTAGATGATCTACTTATCATGTCTTTGACTTTCTCAACACTACCTATTGAATGAGTATGGATTTAGGAAATCCAAATATTAGATTTGATTAATGACTTGAATGCTTTTGTTGCTATGTCATCAAGTTGCATTGTTGATTTTGGGATTTAGTGTTAGTCCTAAATTATAAGTCTTCCAGAAGAACTTAGAGGATAAGGGTTATTGAATCTTTATGCCATCCAGTTGTTTTCCCTTGTGTAGTACATGGCGTCTTTTCAATTTTACCCGCTTTTCATGAACGGGGATGTTTGCACCTCCTTGGTTTAGGAGCGGATTATGGGATCCGTGTCTCTTTGTATGGAGTGACCTTGTTATGTGGTTTCATCTTGTTGCCTCCTGTGAAAGGAGTGGATTATGTGTTATTGCCTCCAAGATGTTGGAGTGGGATCTTTTGTACCTCCTGTGAAAGGAGTGAACTATGTGTGGTTTCCTCCAAGATGTTGGAGTGAGTTTCTATTATGTGTATCCTCCTTGTGTTGGAGTGGATTATGATGCCTAGTTGGTATGCACTTGTGGTTCCCTTGGTGGATTGTTTGGATGTGTGTTGTCGAATAGAAGAGTGGCTTCTGTTAGGCGCTAGAGCCCAAAGAGGTAAACTGGATAACCTTCAGGAGTGATTTAAACAAGTGATAATTAAAATAATGTACTTAGAAGATTAGGATTAACTTCACATTAATCAAGATAATTTAAGCCTCACTCATAGACACAAGGGCTTGTTTAGACTTGGGATGAGTGAGAAGGCCTGGAATGGCAAGATCAACTATCTAGTTCTTGCGAGAGGTAGTTGATTCCGCATGAGTGAGTATGAGTGTCGGGATTCAGTTGAGGCCACCAGGATTACTTGTGCCAGAGCCTATGAAGAATACCTAGAGGATATCTCATGACAAACCTTGCGATAACACTCTATCTATGACAACTATTGTTAATTATTTTATGTGTATGGTTATTTGAACATACTTGATCTACTTTATGTCTGGAAGCAATGTGACCTATGTCAGTGATGTGGGAGTCATACTTGTATTGTACTAGATTTGTACGTGCATTGTATTTGATTCGTACTTGCATGGTGAATGAGTTGTATTTGATTCGTACTTGTATAGTGAATGAGTTATACTTGTTAATTCATTTGGTTGGTTATAACAATATGAGTCAGTATGAGTCTGCCTTTGGTAGAACATGCACCAAAACAGTTGGGTCCCCATCGATCTTCAGTACTTGGTGGCGAGACATCCAGATGGACAACTCGCGGTTCTTGTTGTATTATCTTGCATTGTAATATTTTTATTTGTATAAGTTATTTTATCCCTCTTATGATTATGAGGTGGAGTTATGTAATTGTAATCTTATGTACTATTGCCTCATTCTAGGAATGAGTGATGTATCTATTGGATCAGGATAATGTTTATGAGATTGTATCTTGGTTGATTATCTTCTTATGTTATGTGGTATTCTTATGGTGTATGATGTTTATATCATAAGGTTCATAATGCTATGGTTTTATGTAACATGTATGTGTGGATTTAAGTAATCCTAACCTTGTAGCCTTAGAGGTTGTTGTTAATTAGTAAGTGAATGTGTATGTTAAATGCACTTTATAAAAAAAAATTGGTTCGCTTATGATGTTAATTCCAACTTCCTTTAGGGTTGCAAGGCGGCGCATTACACCTTTCCCTCTTTAGCTTCAACTTTGTAACCATTTCTTCTGATACTAGATTATTAGTGCTCCCACCATCAATAATGACATCACAACATTTGTCTTCACACTTGCACCTTGTGCGAAATAGATTCTTCCTCTGTTCTGGCTCCTTCTCTTCAATCACCAGGGCTCTTCTAACCACTAGGGCTTCTCCCCTTTCAACATCATCTGAATGCTCAGATTGAGCCTCCTCATCTACATGCGCAACCCTTGCACGACCTTTTGGCCTTTTGTCTGTCCTTCCTTGGTATTGTGGACATTCATAGGCTCGATGTCCTTCTTCACCACATCGGAAACAAGTTCCTCTGAAACCACCCCTTCTGGGTCCTTGCCCAAATCTTCCTCGTCCTCTACCTCTTTGATCACCACTATTTTGATCATGTGGGTGGTAGAAGTTATCATTCCTCTGGCTTCGACTGGTACCCACATCTTCATTTTTCTTCTCATCCTCATTTCGGCTTCCAAAAGATCTTCTGCTACCCCTTTCGCTTTGACCTCCTCGTCCTTTTTGCTTACTGTCAAATCTTTTGTTCAACTTCTCTTCAACTCTCAGTGAAAATTGGTAAGCATCCTCAATGATGGCCATTTTGACTAGGCTTAACTCCTCTTGAATGCTCGGTCATAACCCATTAAGATAACGGGCTACCTTCTCCTTGTTGGTGTTTGCATGTCTCGTTCTGATGATCATCTTGTGAAAATCTTCTATGTATTCTTTCACAGATCTACTTCCTTGCTTCAACCCTTGCAATTTCTTCAATAGATTTAACTCATAGTCCATTGGCATGAACTGCTTCTTCAGTTTCTCCACCATGTGATCCCATCAGGTGATCTTTCCCTTTTCTCTCTTATTTCTTTCTAGTTGGACCTCTTTCCACCAGATACTGGCGTGGCCCTTCAGCTTCGTTTTTGCAAACTTAACTCGATCTGGGTCCTCTACTTCTTCATACTCGAAATACTCTTCCAACACATTGATCCAATCAATCAACTCTTCCGGGTTTAGACTACCAAAAAAACTAGGAACTTCTACTCTAGGTCTTTTTTCGATCTTCGAAATTGCCCTTATCAGCCGCATTTGATCTTGATCAATAGCTTCTTCTTCCTCTTCTACATCTGAATCTTCTACCTCTTCTTCATCCTCACTTTCTTCTCCCCTTCTCGGGTTTACCCCTCTTCTTAACTCTCTTTGTAATGCATTAATTTGTCTCTAGAGGGCTCTGAAACCCTCGGCCACTAATGGATCTCTTCCACCAGCATTTCTGGCACCTCCAGCACCACCTCGCCTACCATGCACCAGTCTTGGAGGCATTTTGAATATCTTGAACCCACAACCACAGTCCTGGTGCGAACTACCTCACAATCGGTGATCTGTCCACATGCTCAAGAAAACCCGCTCTGATACCACTTGATGAGGGTGTAATCCAAGACATAGAAAATCACACAGAAAAACTAACAAATCTTATTATTTTCAAATTATGAAATTCTTACATGCAGAGGATCTCCAATCCTCGAGTTCTGCAATACATGCAAATTACAGAAAATAGATTACCGAAATTCCCCTATTCGCAACATGTGATCTTCTTTCCCAAAAACTACCCACAAAAGTCAGAAACTACCCCATAAATAGCCCCATTCTCTGTTTGGAGCCAAAAATAGCATTCTAATTATGCACAAACTTCCGGATTCCCTAACTCAAGATCTAACCGTCGGATCTTCAATGATAATACCTTTTTGGAAAGGTCTTGCGAAAATGAAGTGCCAAAAAGTGGGGCCTAAGAGCTAACCACTTTCATTTTCCACCAATTTTCGGGCCCATCCAGAGCCTTTAAGTCCCTCAAAATTAGCTCTGAAGATTTTGTAGGGAAAAAAGTAGAAACTCAAACTTGAATAGCTTTTGAACCGGGAATGATCTTCGCTTGATTCTTTCACCAGAGTGTTTATTATTATATCCCGAAGCTTCCCTTAATTTTTTTTTTCCTCACGCCTTCAAATTCATACCTGTTGAAAATAGCAGTTGAGCAGAAAAAGTAGAAAAGCAGTTCTGAAAGTTGTGAATTCTTCTTTTACAAAAAGGGTATCCAGAAATGCAAAAACATCTACAAAAATCTAAATTAAAGTAAATATATTTTTGGGCGATGTAGGATTGCCCTTACACCACTAGATGCTCCTGCATCAGTAGCCCTCTCGATGAGTCAATTAAGGGAAAATTCTGGCCAAATTTCACACAATAGGCTGACGGAAATGGAACATTTTTCACAGCCACTGGAAGGCTCAAAAAACCAAGGAGGCTGATGAGAATTCTGACCAAGGTTCAAAGCCATCCGCCACCTTTTCCATGGCCGCCAAGAGGCTAAAAAATGGGGGAGGCTGACAAAATTTCTAACCAAAGTTTCCCATGCAAAATAAAGTCTGGATGTTTGGTCTTTTAATAAATTTGAAGGGGAGGAGTTATGTAGTGACAAAAAAATATGGTATGCACATCTATATAGATATAGCAGTCTATACATAAATAGATAAATACATGTTACATATAGATATATATATCTGCTTATATTTTTATGTTCTTGATTGAACCTTAAGTTCTTTATTCTAAAATTCAATGACTAGATCTTTGAATCTCAACACCTTTTTAGGCTAATTAAGTATCATATGAACCATGAGTGGAATTCATTATAATAAAAATTATATATCAAATAAAACATTATTTAGAAAGGAAAACAAGATATTGATATTTATGAGAACATAGTTATTTACTTGGGAAGGAAGTTGTTATTTGTTTCATGTTGAAAAAGGAATTTTCACAATAATAGGCTTTATATTAAAGATAATACGAAATATAGGTTGCCACATACAATGTGCTCAAATTTTTTTTGAAGCTATTCAAGGAAGAAATCAAATACTTTTCCCAAGACAATACTATCAAAAATGAAATAATATAGGCAAAGGTAGAGAAAGACAGTTGACAATGCCCTATGGAAAGCATCATAAACTACACAACATTAACTATTTGGCTACATTGCAACAATGACCACTAAATGCAAGCCATAAATGAATAAACAATAGGTGTTATTAAAACCATCACCTGCCCATGCAAGCCATATAAAAAATAATGTTGATGCAAACCAGTGCTTAATTTTATTGGCCTTCTCTATCCACGTGGTGGAAAATCCACCAACCTATTCCCAACATGCACCTAGCACCTCCGCAACATTTCCCCATGTTCACCATCAAGGCCTAATAATCGGGGAGGATGAAGGGAAACCAACGTGGCTGATGGGAAGTTTGACAAAAGCTCAAGAAAATTCACCACGTTTTTCACAACCATCGAAAGGCTTAAAAATTGGGAAGGCTAATGGAAATTCTGACCAAAGCTCACATAAATAGCCTATCAGCTAACAAGGTAGAGAAAAAAATCAAAATAAATTATATAACATCAAATATTTGATTGTGTTGCAACTGTAGTGACAAAATGGAAACTATAAATCAAATGATATTGGTTTCAAAAGTGACCCAGATGGTAAAACTGACTAAAGACAAAAACTTCATTATAACAAACCCATGCAAAACTATAGTCTTTTCCTAGCAACAGCTTATTGAAAACACAACAATCTATCCTTTTCAACAAAATTTTATCAAAAATTAAACAATACAACCTAAGCTAGAGATCAACAATCGACAATGTTGAATGTAAATCAACGCAATCTATATAACATTAACTATTTTATTCACTTGCAACCACACCCACAAAAAAGAGAGCATAAATCAAAAATTATTTGTTTCAATAGTGACCCAGACGTAGAAATCCAAAAACCAAAAAAAATCACATTGACAAACCCATACAAAACTATAGCCACAAAAAATGAACCATAAAAAACCAATATTTCTTTTAACAAACAATATAGCCTTCTTTGAACAACACCCTATTGAAAATGAGATGATATATCCTTTTGAACAACACCTTATAAAAAATGAGACAATATAGCCTAAGCTAGACAACAACAATCAACAATGCCTTATGGAAATCAACATAAACTATATTACATTAACTATTTTAAAGCCAAAGAACAATAATCAACAATTCCCTATCAAAATCAACATAAACTGTATAATGTTAACTATTTTGTTGTGTTGCAACCATATCCACAAAAATGTAATTTGGCTTAAGCACCAACCTAGATGCAGAAACCCACAAAACATAGAAAATCATAGTTAGAAAGCCATGAAAACATATACTATTTTCTCTAAACCACCTTATCGCAACATGAAACAATATATATTTTTAACAGCACCTTATCGAAAATGAAACAATGTACCCTAAGCCAAACAACAATAGTCAACAATGCCTTATTGAAATCAACATAAACTGTATAACTTTAACTATATTAAAGCTAGATAACGACAATTAGAAATGCCTTATGGAAATCAACATAAACTATATAAGGTTGATTATTTTATTGTATTGCAACCATAGGGAAAAAACACATGGCATAATCAAACAATATTGGTTTCATTAGCGACCCACATGGAGGAACCCACAAAACACAAAAATGCACAATCACAAACCGGCGCTAAAATATAGTATTTTCTCAACAACACCCTATAAAAAATGGAACAATATAGCCTTCTGACAAGCAAGTTATCAAAAATGAAACAATATAGTGCAAGCTAGAGAACAACAATCAACAATACAAAAAACCCATGCAAAACCATAGCCACAAAACCCATGCAAAATGATACTACAAAACACCAACAATTTTATTCCATTGCAAACATAACCAGAAAATGGAAGCCATGAAGACAAAGCCACAAAGATTTAGAGTAACAAACCCACCCAAAGAAAACTTTTTCTCAATAGAACCCTATTCAAAATTGAAATAATATAGCCTTTCCAACAATACCCTATCAAAAATTGAAACAATATAGCCTTTTAATCAACACCTTATCAAAAATTAAACAATATAGCCTAAGCTAGAGAGCAATAATCAACAATGCCTAATGGAATCAAACATAAACTATATAACATTAACTATTTTACTCCATTGCAACCATAACCACAAAAAAAAAGCCATAAATGAAACAAAAAGAACAGCCACAAACCCCATGCAACACGATACCTACAAAATGCAAACCATGATCAAAACAATATTGCTTTTAACAAACAATATTGTCTTTTCTCAAAAATGCCTTATCAAAACTTGAAACATTATAGCCTTTTCAATAGCACCCTATCGAGAATGAGACAATATAGCCCAAGCTAGAAAACAATAATCAACAAAAATTGCGTAATGTTAACAATTTTATTCCGGTCCAAACACACCCTCAAAAACATAATCCATCAAAAGAAACCCACAAAAGTTCACAGTAACAAACCCATGCAAAGATATACTCTTTTCTTAATAGAACCTTATCAAAAATTGAAACAACATAGCCTTTTCAACAACACCTTATCGAAAATTCACAGTAGCCTATGCAAAAATATACTCTTTTTCTAAATAGAACCTTATCAAAAGCTGAAATAATATAGCCTTTTCAATAGAACCTTTTCAAAAATGAAACAATATAGCCTAAGCCAGAGAACAATAATCAAAAATGCCCAATGGAACCAAACATAAACTATATAACATTAACTATTTTATTACCTTGCAACCATAACCACAAAATGGAAGCCATAAACCAAACAATATTGGTTTGAACATTGACCCAGATGGAGAAACCCACAAAACACAAAAATTCACAGTTACAATCACATGTAAAACCATAGCCACAAATCACGAGACATAAACCAAAAATTGAAACAATATAGCCTTTTCAATAACACCTTATCAAAAATTCACAATAACAAATCCATGCAAAAATATACTCTTTTTTCAACAGAACCTTATCAAAAATTGAAATAATATAGCCTTTTCAACAACACATTTTTGAAATTGAAACAATATAGCTCAAACAACAAACAATAATCAACAATTCCCTAACGAACCAAAACATAAACTGTATAAAATTAACTATTTATTTAGTTGCAACCATCACCACAAAATAGAAGCCATAAATCAAACAATATTGGTTTGATCACCGATCCAGATGGAGAAACCCACAAAACAAAAAAAAATCCTAGTTACAAACGTATACAAAACCATAAACCAAACATTACTCACTTTTACAAACAATATATAGTATTTTCTCAACAACAGCTAATCAAAATTTGAAACAATCAACAGTATCTCATAAAAAACCAAACAATATAGCCTACCACAAACTGTGAACCACAAATGAAACAATATCACAAAGGGTTTTTCTGATATGCACCTCTTCTCGCTTCCTTGAAGCGCACCTCTTCTCGCTATCTTTTTCTACGCTACCTTGTTTCTTGAACCCTGGAAAACACAACATAATGCTAACAAATTTATTTCGTTGCAAAAATAGCTAGAAAACGGAAGCTATAGAGAAAAACCCACAAAAATTCATAGTAACAAACCCATGCAAAACCATAGACACAAAAAGTGAACCATAAGTGAGTGTTTTCTCAACAACAACCTATCAAAATTTTAAAAAATCAACACTACCTTATTGGAAATCAAACAATATGGTTTACCACAAACTGCAAACCACAAATGAAACAATATCACAAAGGATTTTTTCGATATCCACCTCTTCCTGCTAGCTTTCCTGCAAAATATTGGCACCCTCAAAGAACTACCTCTACCCACCTTCATAGAAGCTGCACAATGCTTGATTGAACTTGCACCCTCACATAATCTTACCCTCCTCAATCACGACCCTAATAGTAGGTATAGCAACAAAATGAGAACCAACAATTCCTTATTGAAATTATCACCGACACTTGCTATGTTTCCTGAGGTTTTAATTGATAGGTGTTATTACAACCATCGCCAATACACAGAAATAATACAACAATTAATGTTGATGCGAACCAACATTTAATTTCAGTGGTCTTCTCTATCCATGTAGTGGTAAATCTGCCAAACTACTCCCAACACATCCGCCACCTTTTTCATGGCCACCAGAAGGCTCAAATACCTAGTCTAGTCTTTTGGGAGGGTTTTCATCTAACATGTTTGAAGCGACAAAGGTGGATTTTGTAAGTTCCTCTATCTTTTACACTTTGATTTTTTGTTTTTATGCTGATTTTCTCGGGTTGTTCAATGAGGGTGAAATCAATGCCTTTTGAGAGGGTTTATGTCTATTATTTGGGAATTGAATTCTGAAGTGTTTCTAAGTTCCTATATCTTTTACAATGTCATTTTATATTTTTTTGCATGTTTTCATTTTATGGGTTAATGCCTACTATGTGCACTCATGCATTGCAACTACACTTTAATTTATTAAATGAAAATGAAAATTAGGTCTAAGTAATTGGAAAATGTCTAGGTATAAAATCATCAAATCTATGTATGTTCAAAGGGTTTATGTCTATTGTATGGGGATCGAAAAATGAAACCTTTGTAAGGTCATATGTCTTTTACGATGTCATTTTATACTGGTTTACATCTTTGAATTTTATGGGTTGATATCTATTGGTTTTAGTTGTTTTCATTTTGTGTGTTAATGTCTATTCTTTGCTATCCTTGACTACTTTTATGGTTTGGTTTATGTTGTCAAGTTAAATACTTCACACCATAATTCATTAATTTCAATTTCTTTGCTAGTTAGGATTAAGAGTGTGAGTGGCTAGTTACACTTCGATTTATTTGATGAAGATGAGAATACTTCATATTTTAAATATTTCTTGGTTTGGAAGTTTTAAATCTATTGAGAAAATTATTATTTATGTTGTTTGTCCATTTGCTCAGGTTGTTTCTATCAATGTAAATATGGGTTAGTCTTTCTTGTTGCATTAAAGAATTAACATGATAGTGTGTTGTTCATGATTAAGAATGGAAGTAATATTTTCTCTACACGCACGAATTGCAATGGCATGTAATACCCCTCCATTTTTCTTCTTGTTCGGTTTGCTTTATGCTATGTTTGGTTGCAGCTACTATGATACTAGACACACCTTGTTATTCATGCTTTGATCGCTACTATTGAGCGACAACTATTATTGTGTGATGTGTTGATCTGATTATCATTTCATATGCTTTAATGGTTTAATGATGTTTGTGTTTATAACATGAGATTTTATATGGGACATGATGTTAATGTCAGTCTTTGATGAGTGTATTAGTGAAGAGGATGGTTTCGCATCACTCGCTTGCGAGCACCCTGCGAATTCGTGATTTCTTCTTCATGATGTGTATTATATGTTGGATATACTATATTATGTTGTTTACTTGGTTTCAGGTTGCAGGTACATGACATCGACTCCACCTGGCTTCACAGGTTTGAGCGTGTCGATCTAGCGGTTAAGTTGAAGGGGAGATAGTGGCTAGGTAACATGTGTCAAGTCTACGCCCTAGCCTTAGTGTGTCATTAGTTTTGTTTGTTGAGTCATTGTGTACCTTATTTTAATGTTATTTGATTTGGAAGGTGCTTGTTTATTAAATGAATTTTTAGAATATTTGCACTGGTTAAAAGTGATGATTATTTTACATTAAATTAAAGTTATGCTTAGAAGTTATATTTAAAGTTATTAATAGAATTTAATTTAATTTAATTTAAATTATTTAATCAATTAAATTTAATCTCAAAAGGGTTGAATTTAGTTATTAAATATTTAACATTAATTAATTAAGTTTAATTTTGGATTAAATTAAATAAAAGCAAAAATTGAAAGATATTTGAAATTTTCATTTTAAAATTGAAAATTATTTGAAATTGCATTTTAAATTCAAAGTGTGTTTTCGAAAATGGAATTAGGTTAATATTGTAATTGTCAATATTGCATGCAAGAAATTAGATTTGGTTGTCTAAGATATTTTTGATTGAAGAAAATTGTGTGTTTTAATTAAGAAGAAGTGTTGATTGAAAATTCATTCATGAAAGAAGAGATTTTGGGGAAGAAAGAGTTTCTTGAAAGAAGAGAAGAATTTTTGGAACAATTTGCATAGAGAAGGGTTTGAAGAAATTTTTGATTGTAGAATTGATTTGAGGAAAGTTTGTTTGCATTTGTTGAGTTTTGGATTAGATTGATTGCATGATTGAAGAAAGTTCAGGAGATCTTTTGAGGAGCCTTGCATCAGAAATTCATCTTTTACTATAACTTCAAAAATCTAGGTTTTGTTCTGTGTTTTTCTTGTTCTTGTTTGTTCAAACAAATATATATATTGTTTAAGAAATTTTTTTGTTGAATTCATTAAGAATTAGGATCTGTTAATTGAAACTAATTTTAAATTATTCTAAAATTGGGGAAGATTGTATGAATTTACTATAGGATTTAATTCAGTAAATGGGGAAATTGTAGAAACATTGTTTAATTTGAACCTTGATTGTGCATCAAACATTTAGATTGTTGTAAGAATTTTTTACCCCTTTAGAAAATTACTAGATCTGGTTTTCAAAACAAACCCTCTTAGAAAACTTTCAATGGAAAAATCAAGATTTGCTTAAATTTGCCTACTTTTATATTATTTTAAAATTTGAAGGAATAGTTTAAAAGAAATTAATTTTAAACCTCTTTAATTTAGGAAGATATTCTGGAATTTTTTTATTTAATTTCCTGTTACTGGTTTTTTTATTATTTTCTCAATTTAACCAGTAATTTAATTTTGTGTAAATATATATATATATATACATATTTATTTATATATTACATGTGTTATATTCTAGAAAATATATACACATAATATATAAATAAATAAATATATATATATATTTATTTTAATGAAAAATGTAATTGGTTTGCTACTTTGAATGTCACCGTCCGTACGGTGCAGTGAAATTTTCATTGCTGGGCGAATTTCGGATTTTCCGCGGATGGTTGAATTTTCGTTGAAAAACATAATCATTTTTTTAAGAAAAAAATGTTTTAAACAGTGGTGTTGAGGGAGGCATGGGAAGCGCTGCCTCCACAGCCATCCCCAAGAGCGGACGACTCTAGAGGGAGACCTCCACAGCCGCCCCCAAGAGGGGACAACTTTGGAGGGAGACCTCCACAGCTCTCCCCACAGACCATTATGGCCACGCCGTGAGTTTAGGGGTTTCAGCTATGCTTAAGCAATCGTTCCCCACAAACAAAAGGGTTAGCTCATATTCGGGTTTAATGGTGATGGGTTTGACAAGCCTGAAAACCCTTCCTTGATTCCATTTTCATCAATATTAAATGCAAAGGGAATAACTCAGTTTGGGTTTTTTCAATTTTTTGATTCATAAATATATATATTTTGATATAATCAATGTTATTATGTCACATTCACATATTATATATGTAGTATATATACATATATATAAAATAATGAGATACATTTTATTATTCTATTTTTTTTTTAGAATTATAAACCTGGTTTAATTAAATGGGGTTGAGATTATTTGTAGTGTTAATTAAATATATATATATATATTTAAATGTGTGCATGATTAAGTGTTTGTATTTGTTATTTAATTTGAGAATTTGAAAGAAATATTTTCTTGCATGAGTGTATTTGATTTAAATGCAAATGGAATCTCTTGTTTTATTAAATTTATATTTTCCTTGTTAAATTAAAGGTAATTATTTCAGTATATTATTTATTTGATTGAAGTAATTAACTATTTATTGAAAATTACTAGTTAGGAAATGGATTTAAGATATCCAAATATAGTGAAATTCATTGTTAGTGCTTTATAAGATTAAATTTCCTTATGTTGATTACTTTGGGAATGGGCGGTTGTGTTATAAATTGTAAAGTCTTCCAGAGGATGTGGGTTGATTCTTTGTTAAGTCAATCATTCGTTTACCCTTGGGTAGTGCTTTAAGTGTTTTGTTTCCTCTTAGTGTTGGAGTGGATTTCCTTAATTGTTGCCTCCTAGAATAGGAGAGTTTGCATTGTTCAGGTCAGTAGCACCTATGTTACCCTTGGAGTCTAGATTTGAGTAGCGTGTTATCCATTAGTAGAGTGGCTTTTGTTAGGGGCCGGAGCCCAAAGAGGTAAACCGAGTAACCTTTAGAAGTGTTTTAAACAAGTGATAATTAAAGTAATGTACTTAGATGATTAGGTTGCATTTCACATTAATCAAGATAATTTTACCTCACTCATAGACGCAAGGGCTTGTTTGGACTTGGGGTGAGTGAGAAGGTCTGGAATGGCAAGGTCAACTATCTTGTCCTTATGAAAGGTACATGATTCCGCATGAGTGAGTATGAGGGTAAGGATTCGGTTGAGGTCACTAGGATTATCGAAGCTGATGAAGAATTCCCAGAGGAGATCTCATGACAAACCTTGCGATGTGTGTTGTGTGTATGATTTCTTTATCATACTTTATTTTACTATGTCTGGAAGCAATGTAACCATGTTAGTGTTAGACTTATATTATGCATGTATTTGGTTGGGTCAGTATGTGTCAGTTTGAGTCTGACTTTGGTTAGAGGTAGTAGATTCTTTGTCCATGTTGCATTGTTAGTATCTCCTAGCATGGGGGGTGGGCCTTCGGGTACCACTTGGTTGGGTTGAAAATGCACCATAAACCGTTGGGTCCCCCATGATCTTAAGTACTTGGTGGTGAGACATCCAGTTGGACAACTCGAGGATCTTGTTTTCCTTTCTAGCACTATTGTATTTCAAAATGTATTAAGTTGTTTTACCCCTCTTGTAATTATGAGGCGGATGTATGTAATTGTAACACTTATGTAATATTGACTCATTCTAGGAATGAGTGTTGTAATCAGTTAATCATGTAATGGATATATGTTGTGGATATTATATTCTTATCTTGTTATTTTTTTATGTTGAATGAATGCTTACTACTTGAGTTATTTAATGCAATTAATTTTAAATGATGTCTGTTAATAGGGATTTAAGTAATCTCGGTTATGTAGCCTTAGGGATGTTGTCAATTGTAGATGAACATATATGTTTAATTCACTTGAAATAAAAAAAAATTAGTACACTTTTATAGTGAATTGAAACTTCCTCTAGGGTTGCGTGGCGGGGCATTACATGGCGCTTGAATTTATTAAATTAAAATGAAAATCAAGTCTAAGTAATTGGAAAATGTTTGGGTATAAAATCATTAAATTTGTGTTTGTTTAAAGGGTTTATGTCTATTGCATGGGGAGCGAAAAAGGAGGCATTTGTAAGTTTGTATGTATTTATAGTGTCATTTTGTAATTTTTAATATCTTTGCATTTTATGGGTTAACGTTTATTGTTTGTTGGTGTTTTCATTTTGTGTGTTAATGTCTATTCTTCACAATATTTGACTACTTTTATGGGTTTTTGTCTATTGTCGAGTTAAATAATTAACATAGTAATTCATTAATGTAGATTTCTCTACAAGCCATGATTAAGAATGGAAGTAGCTAGCTGCACTTCAATCTATTGGGTGAAAATGAGAATTGGTCATATTTGAAATATTTCTTGGGCTTGAAGTTTAACGTCTATTGAGAAAAGTTTATTTTCATTTTTTTCTCATTTTCTCAAGTTGTTTGTCCTATTATTTTTATGGGTTAGTATTTATTTTTGAGTCAACGACTTAGCATGATAGTGCACTTGTCATGATTAAGAATGAAAGTAATATTTTCTCCATAGGCATGCATTGCAATTGTACTTGAATTTATTTAATGAAAATAAAAATTAGGTCTAGGTGTAAAATGATTAAGTCTATGTCTAGTGTATTGGGAGTGAAAAATGAGGCATTTGTAAGTTCGTATGTATTTTACAGTGTCATTTTGTATTTTTTTACATGTGTTTATTTAATGGGTTAATGTCTATTGTTTGTTATTTTCATTTTCTACATGCATACATTGCAACTCTAGTTGAATTTATTAAATGAAATTGAAAATTAGGTCTAAGTTATTGGAAAATTTCTAGGTATAAAAACCATTAAATCTATGTGTGTTGAAAGGGTTTATGTTTATAATTCCGTATGTCTTTTATAGTGTCGTTTTATATTTTTTTATCGTCTACATTTTTTTTGTTAATGTTTTTTTTCGCTATCTTTGATTTCCTTTATGGTTTAGTGTGTGTTTTTTGGTTAAAGAATTAATACCATAATTCATTAATGTTGATTTTCCTAGTGTCCATGATTAAGAATGGAAGTAATATTTTATCTAGATGCATGCATTGCAACTACATTTGAATTTATTAAATGAAATAAACATTAGATATAAACATGCATGAAAGCTACAATTCAATCTATCAAATGAAAATGAGAATTTGTTGATTTCCAATTATTTATTTATTTTGGAAAAATTACATAGACTTGTAATGATCTTTGATATACCAAGTGTTTCTATCAATGCGTATCTTTGTAATGTAATGCCCTACCATGTAACCCTAGAGGAAGTTGTAATAATTATGAAAGCATACAATTTTTTTTCCTTTAAAATGCAATATTAACATGAAATGTGTACTAAATATTGCCAAAATCCTCTAAGGCATGAGACTAAGGTTACATCTGATTCCCATGGCATAAACATAAATAAATTCATAGCATATGATTAACTACTTATGAATCAATGTACATATATTCCAAATATTAAAATTGCATCACATAGATAGAAATGCAAAAGGATCCATTATTACATTGATTCTAAAATAAGGTTTACAAAAATCATTCCCAAAATGTGGAAGATCATACATAAGAGTTACAAATTACATGAGAACTCCTCGAACATAGTTTGAGGAGTAATATAAGTACAAGTGTCAAATAATACAATAATCAAAACATGGAATAAATCAACTGGTATCCATGAGATCTCTAATTGAAAGATATTTTCATCATGCATAGAAGTAAGGAGAACCAGCCGAGTAGGGTGCACATTCCTCCCAACCAAGTGGTACCCGAAGGCCCACCCCCATGCTAGGAGTTAGTAACAAGGATTCCTAGACAAGACCATCTACCTCTACACATAGGCTAACACAAGACTGAACTCAATCAAATACAACTACTATACTAATACATTGGCTACATTGCTTCCAGAGTTACACAATCAAGTATGTTGATAAAACCATACCCACAAACCATTGTCATAGGAAGAGTGTCATCACACTAGCTTGACATGGGTTACTCAATGTGGATCTTCATAGGTTATCAACCCCTAACTAGTTAAACCCTGGAAACCTCAACTGATCTTCAAACCCCCATTCTTACTCATGCAGGATCAACTTACCTTTCAAAGAGATAAGGTTCGCCATTCCAGGCCTTCCCACTCATCCCAAGCCCAATTGAGAACTTGAGTCCATGAGTGAGGCTAACTTATCTTAATTATT
Organism: Sequoiadendron giganteum; assembly: GCA_007115665.2. Classification (NCBI taxonomy): domain Eukaryota; kingdom Viridiplantae; phylum Streptophyta; class Pinopsida; order Cupressales; family Cupressaceae; genus Sequoiadendron; species Sequoiadendron giganteum. The sequence goes on from CM021104.1 coordinate 578,997,481, forward strand.
ATGAATTACTATCCAATCCCCTAATTACTTTAAATTAATGTTTCCACTTGATTAACTACTTTTGAAAGGTTACCCAGTTTACCTCTTTAGGGCTCTGGCCCCTAACGAAAGCCACTCTTCTACTAACAACACACAGATCAATACCAACACCCTAGGGTAACATAGTCCACAAAACTAGATAACTAATTCCACTCCAAATATAGGAGGAAACACAACAAAATCCACTCCAAACATAGGAGGAAATACATAAAAAAATCCACTCCGAACCAAGGAGGCAACAAATAACAAAATTCACTCCAAACCAAGGAGGAAAAAAAAAAACAAAATCCACTCCAAACCAAGGAGGCAACAAATCCCCATTCACGGAAACCGGTGATTTAATGATAAGACAATGCACACTAACCAAGGGTAACAAAATGGGCTGACATTAAAATTACAACAACCCCCAAATATTTAACACAATTGGAAGTCTTATAATGCATCTAAACCAATTTCCCAAAAAGTGAAAAAAGGAAATTACATAGGAAGGAAACAATATAGGAAATAAACTACTTTTCGGATACACTAAATCCAATCTCCCCTTTAGTGATTTATAGAAAAGAAATTTTCCAAATAAAATAATAAAATAAAAACCCCTTACAAACAGAGAAGGAAAAACTAACTTTTCTATAACTTCAATTCCTCAATTAATTTTAATAAAATAACAATTTCCACTTAAGGATTATTTACAACCAAATCTTCTATTTGTGCATAAATTGCATGCACCTAATTTCAAACAAATATATTTAAATAAATAAATTCAAATATATATAATTATATATACATAAAAAATATTACTTATTTATTTAAATTAAAAGAATTTTATTTTACTAAACCCAATAAATATAATTTAATATATATTTATATATATATTAAAACAAACCACATAATATTAAAATCAACATATCGTAGTCGAAAGTCTTTTAAAATAAAATTTGAAAGTTTTTTAAGGGAGGTTGACTGTATTACATAGTCGAGCCTCCACACCGTAATGGCCACAACCAAGGTTGAGGGGGGGGGGCGGGGGGGGCGTTGTGCAGGGGCTACCTCCATAGCACCACTCCCATATGGGGACAAAAGTGGGGTTAGAACCTCCCCACACCTTCCCCATTTCACAATCAACATAATAAATGAACTCCCAACATAATTCAATCCCAACTGATAACAAAAAAATAGTATTTACTCCAAAATCATCGTATAGCATTTGAACAGAATATCAAAAGATTTGACAAAAATGCATGCAATATATATATTTATATATATATATATACACCTCAATATATATATGTGTGTATATATACATAGATATATATATATATATATATATATGTATAAATATTTAACCCAATAATATCATCGGGGAAATATTTTTCCCAAAATAATAGATTCTACAGGAAAATTTTCTTAAAACATCGGAAAAGCCAACATAGAGAGAAATTTTCTTACAAAGAAAATTTTCAAATAAAAACACAGGATTCTTTTAAATTTTCCCAAACAACAAATCTAAAAGAGAAATAACAATAAAATTCTTATAGACAATTTAACAAGATATTTCTCGAGAAGCTTTAATCCTACAAAAAACTAAATTTCTTCCCAATTTCTAGATCCCTAATATTTTCTTTTTTGGGTTCTTCTTGTATACAATAATCCCAATTTACAGTTTGTAATATTTTCAATAGAGGATTTCATTTTCATAGAGAATTTCACATACAACATTTACAAGTTTTAACAAAACTCAAAGCTTTAAAACCTGCATAGACAATCTTTTCCAGAGACTAATATAAACTAAGGACCTTTTCCAATAAGAAACTAACTAGAATTGAAAGAGGAACCTAAAATTTGACACCTATGAATATGTGAATTTTCATAGTGCCTCCTCCATAGATCCAAGTATTTTCTCCTAGATCAAAGAGAGCTTCCTTCGGAACAATAAAAATTACTAAACGTAAAAAATTTCTTGAGAGTAATTTTTTTTCCAAAAAGTTTTACAACAACATACAATAAAAAAAACTTCCTTTCCCAAACCTCTTTCCAAAAAAAATATCCTATAACCTTCTTCCGTGAAGAAGCTTCTCACTGTTTGACTAACTACTAGCATCTCCCTTCAGGTTTGCGACATGGTTTAACCACCTCCCGTGGATCTTAACTGACGCTTGTATAAGGCATTAATAGGTCAATATTTTGCTACAACAACAAGGCCAACAACTGGTATCAGAGAAGGTCATGGTATTAAACCCCTCAGTTGATGCTGAGGGGGGAATTGTTGGACTAATCACCAACATCTCCCTTCGGGTTCTCGACATGGTTTAACTACCTCCCATGGATCTTAACTGACGCTTGTATTGGGAATTGATAGGTCGATCTTTTAGTGCAATGACAAGACCAACAATTGGTATCACAGCTAGTTCCTCTGAAGTTTAAGCTTAATAGCTTGAGGTGATCCGTGATGGAATCTTACAAGAAGGATAGTCTGAGATTTGATGGTACAAACTACACCATGTGGAAAGTCAGAATGGAATGTCATTTGAAGTGCATTGGTGAAATCTTTTGGAAGATTACAAAAGATACATATAATATTCCTTAGAATGGTCCCTCTACTATTGATGAGATCAAAGAAGCTAAAATTAATAGAAGAGCTATTGAAGAATTGGTGAGTGCCTTGACAGATTCTGAAATGTCAAATATGATGAGTCTGCAAATTGCACATGAGATCTAGAAAAAGCTAGAGTTATTGTATGAAGGAGATCCACTTGTAAAAATTGCTAAGCTACAAAGTCTAAAACGAAAATGGGAGGACATGAAGATGAGCGAAGATGAGAACATCTACATTTTCTCTCAAAAGATAAATGAATTGGTAATGAGCATTAGATGTGATGGTGGTGTCTTGGATGATGAATAAATTGTTTCTAAGTTACTAAGATTTGTGCCTCCTTCCTAAAAATCAACAACTCATGCTATTGATGAACTCAGACCAGTAACTAAAATAACAAAGGATGTGCTAATTGGAAAACTTTCAGCCTTTGAGTTGAGTGAATTAGGTGAATCTACTCCTAAAGTAGAGTCTGCATTTAAAGCCACTGTATCTGGGAAAAAGAAATATGATACATGAGAAATTTCCAAGAAGACATTTAAGTATGAAGATGAGATGCAAAATATTTAAGAGGAAAAAAGAGAGCTAGAAGAATTGGAAGCACTAATTATAAGAAGAGAATCCAGAGGCCATGGTAAGTACAAAGGAAAGCTACCTATTAAATGTTTTTCCTGCAATAAAATAGGTCATTTTGCATCAAGGTGTCTTGAAAGAACTTCTAAGTACAAGCCTGAAGACACTAGATTTCATAGGAAATGTTAGTATGTTGAAGAAGGTGTTATTGATGATGAATCTGATAAAGAAACTAGAAATGAAGACGAATGGGTATTTATTGCTTTCAAAGAGAATAGTCAAGTGTCCACTAAATATTCTAGTAATGTGAATGTTGAGAAAGATCTTACAGCCAAAATTGAAGAAAAGGATGAATGGATGATTGATAATGGATGTTCACATCATATGATTGGTGACAAAAAATAGTTTGTTAGCTTGGAGAATTACGATGGTGGAATTGCAAGATTTGGAGAAAACACTTCTGGTGTGATTCCTGGCAGAGGCACTATTTATTTTGGTGGTAAGCATAATACTGATAATGTTCTCTATGTATAAGGCTTAAAGGATAATTTTTTTGAGTGTTGGATAGATGGTAGACAAGGGATACAATCTGAAATTCAAGGATGGTAAGTGCAAGATACTAGGAAACATAGGCTAAGTAATTGCCTCAGGTACATAGATAAAAGGTAATATCTTTTAGTTGAGTACTTCTAGTGAAAGTTGCTTGATTGCTCAAATTGATGTAAGTTGGTTATGGCATAGGTGGTTGTGTCAGCTGAAATTTGATAATATTGTAAAGATAATTTCTTCTCAAGTGGTTAGAGATCTTCCTAAGATAGTGAAGCCTACTAACACTATGTGCAAGGAATGTCAGATGGGAAAGAAAACTAGAAATTATTTTTGGAGAAAACAATACAACTCTAATGGAATATTGGAATTGGTACATACTAATCTATGTGGTCCCTCCATAATCATAAGTCTACAAGGTGAATGGTAATTTATGTTGCTTATTGATGATTATTCAAGAATGATATGGGTTGCCTTCCTAAAAGACAAACATGAAGCATTAGATAAGTTCAAAATTTTTAAATTTATGGCAAAGAATGAGATAGGTGTGAAGGTTAAATGTTTGAGATTAGACTAAGGTGGAGAATTCACTTCTAGGGAATTTAATACTTTTTGTGAAGAGCATGGGATTCAAAGATAGTTACATGCTCCTCGGACCCCTCAACAAAATGGAGTTGTTGAAAGAAAGAAAATAACAGTTCTAGATAGTGCTAGAGCCATGATGTTGGAAGCAAATATTCCTCATTTCTACTGGAGAGAAGTAGTAAGTACTGCTTTGTACACTATAAATTGGGTAAATATCAACAATAATTCTAGTAAGACTCCTTTTGAGCTATGATTTGGTTATAAGCCTACTGTGAAGTATTTCAATTTTTTTGGAAGCAAATGCTACATCAAGAGAGATGATTATATAGGCAAGTTTGATGCTAGAAGTGATGAAGGAATCTTCCTAGGTTACTCTACTAAGAGTAAAGCTTACTCATTCTTTAATAAAAGGTTGAAGAAAATGGTTGAAAGTGCTAATGTCAAAGTTGATGAAGATATTGACAGACCATCAGATGTAATGGATATGATTTAGATGATAATCATGATAATTCTAATAATGGACAAACTATTCAGACACAAATAAATTGCAAATTGTTCTGGTGAATGAAGGAAATCAAGAAGTAGAAAGAAATGAAAATGTTGAAGGAAGAGTAGAACAAGTAGAAGTTAAAGAAGATACTAAAACTCCAAAGTATGTAAAGGGAAATCATTCTAATAGTCAGATCATTGGTGATAACAGTAAAGGTGTACAAACTAGAAGGATAATTTTAGAAGACTATTGTTTGATTTCTAAAGTTGAGCCTAACAATATCAATGAAGCATTCAAGGATTAATATTGTATGGAAGTCATAAAATAAGAATTGATGTAGATACAGATAAATGAGACATGGGAACTTGTTCCTAGACCTAAAGACAAGAATGTGATTGGAACCAAATGGGTGTTTCAGAATAAACTTAATGAGAAAGGTGAAGTAGTCAGAAATAAAGAAAGATTGGTTTGCAAAGGGTATTCACAAATGGAAGGTATTAATTTTGATGAAATTTTTTCCCCTATTGCTAGAATAGAAGTTGTGAGATTATTTCCTGCTTATGCTGCTTTCAAGAATTACAAAGTTTATCACATGGATGTAAAGTTAACATTTCTGAATGGTCAACTAGAAGAAGAAGTCTATATTGAACAACCAGATGGATTTCAATTGACTAATGAAAAGGATATGGTGTGTCAATCGAAGAAATTTGTGTATGGAATTAAGAAAGCTCCTAGAGTTTGGCATTCTAGATTTGATAAATATTTATTGAAGCTTGGATTCAGTAAAGGTAGTGTTGACAACAATTTTTATTTCAAGTTTGATGAGAACAAAGAATTGATCATTGAAATCTATGCTTATGATATTATCTTTGAAGGAGATGATGATTTGTGTATGAAGTATGTTGATGAAATGAGAAGTAAATTTTGAAATTTCAATGATAGGAGAGCTAAAAATCTTTTTGGGATTGCAAATCACTAAGTTAGAAGATGGGATCTTTATATCTCAATCCAATTATGTAAAAGAGTTACTGAAAATGTTTGGCATGGAAGAAGAAAAGCCTATTGGTACACCTATGGTGACCAGATGTAAACTCACACAGAATGATGAATCTCCTAAAGAAAATAAAACAAGCTATAGATCGATGATTGGTGGGTTGCTCTACTTGACTCAGACAAGGCCAAACATAATGAATATTGGGTGCATGGTTGGTATATTTCAAGAAGACCCAAGGGAATCAAACGTAACTGCTGTAAAAAGGATTTTCAAATACCTAAAAGCATAGTTGGAAGACTCGTAAAAAACTTGCCAAGTTTATAAAAACTCGCGATATTTTTTAGAAAATGAGTTTTTTTGAGTTTAACTTGCTAGACGAGTTTTTCCAAGTTTTTTCGAAAAAATCACAAGTTTTTTCGAAAAACTCAAGAGTTTTTTTCAATTTTTTCGAAAAACTCACGAGTTTTTTTCAATTTTTATGAAAAACTTACGAGATTTTAACAAGCTTTTCAAAAAAACTTGGCTTTTCAAAACAAAAGTGTTTCTAATGAAATTTAAGCAATTTTTTGAGTTCCCAAGTTTTTCTTATTTTTTGCCAAGTTTTAAAAAACTCTCCAATTTTTGGCTTGGCAAGCTTTTTTTTTGGGGTGAGTCTTCCAACTATGCTTGAAAGGAATAGTTGATTTTCGATTATGGTATCCAAACGATGATGATGTTATTCTGAATGGTTATACTGATGCGGATTGGGTAGGTGATGTCAATGACAAAAAAAGTATAAGTGGTGGTGTGTTCTTCCTAGGGAGAAGTTGGTGTCTTGGTTAAGAAAAATGTAGAACTTAGTTTCCTTATCTACCACCAAAGCATAATACATTGTTGCTGCTAATAATTGTACTCAAGTAATGTGGATGAAGTAGATGCTAAGTGATGTCAAGATTGAGTATGAAGATCCTATTACCATATTTTTTGACAATTCAAGTGCCATAAAAATTTCCAAGAATCCAATGATGTATTCGAAGATAGAAAATATCTCCATCAAGTATCACTTCCTAAAAGATAAAGTGAATGATAGAGAGGTCAAACTTGAATATGTACCTACTAAAGAGAAAATTAAAAATATTTTCACTAAGCCGCTTCCTATGGATACTTTTGAGTACCTCAGAGGCAAGTTAGGGGTGATTTCCCCTCCTGATTAGAGCTGATGATGCAGGTGTTTGCATCAGTCAATGAACTATATCTTATTTTGGATTGATGTTATGATTGCTACTTAGTGGGAATAGTTAGATGTTTTAAAAATATGTGGTTCAAAGAATGTGAACCTTTTCCATTGATGTCAAAGGGGGAGAGAAGTGTAATGTGAAAAAAAAATTGTAAAGGAGAGAAGTTTAATGTGAAAAACCTTTGTGGAACAAAGGGGGAGATGTGCAATTAGAGCCAAGGGAGAAGATGGAAGAGTTAGTTTGGGTTGATGGTATCCTTTTTCACATCATGTGTTGCCACCAATGCCAAAGGGGGAGATTTTTGGATGTTGTGGTTGTGTTACTAATGTGTGGTTGTCATTGATGTCAACACTATTAGTATTAATGTTGCTTAAGGTTGTATATGTCAAGGAGATTGAGAAAATTGTAATAAATATATCTTTTGGCAGCCAGTGAAGCTGTGAAGGTCATAATGGTGAAATTTTATGTACGTTGATATTCAAGTGTTGTACGCTAATGGGTTTATTGCTGAACCTAGGTATCTAGTATGTTGTCTAAAATTTTTAGTGGTACGCATCAAGATTTGTCCAAGTAAAGTGTTCTGGTATTCCTATAGTCATTCTGGTACTGTAGCAGTTGTTCTTGGAAGAGGAAGTTGGAATTCTAGTAATTCTAGTTGTTGTGTATGTTCTTGTGATGTTCATGGATTATTCTAGATCATGTTCTATCTCTGGTGTATGTCCACGCTATTTGGTGTGATCGCAATCGAATATTTTTCTGATGCATGTTCGGGTTTTCATGTTCTTGGCCGACATGATGGTAGTAGTGTGTTGCGCATAATTATGGATTAATCTCTTGTTGTTTGGTGTATTCAAGGATGTTGGTTTGGGTCTTATCTTTATTGTAACCAACTTGTGTTGGTGTGCATAAATATTTATTCATGTATTAAAGCCGAGAATCGTAATTCATCTATTATTTGTGGCCGACAGAGTTGTTTATGTAAATCCATGTAGCAGATATATAAGAAAGGTTGTTTTGTGGCATGAAGAGAAGCGATCAGTATGAGTAGAGCTTGTAGTGTGTGTGTGTTGTGTGTGCAAAACACATGTGTGAATAAAGATAAATCATTCAAGAGCATATCAAAGTATGAAAGAAGATTGAGCGGAGTGTATGTGCCTAATCAGAACTATCATCAAGCTTTTATAGAAGCTATTTTCTAAGTTCATCCCACTCAAATAGTTTTAATCTGATTGTATTCTCTTTGAGCAGTGATCTCTAGGTAGTGTGCTTAAATGTAAGTGTGTTCCTTATTCATTTTCCATTATACTTTTAATAGGGTATAATTATGGATTAACCTCCACCATGGTTTTCTCCCTTAATAGGGTTTCCACACAAAAATATTGGTGTTATGTGTACTTCTTTCTTTCACTATGAATCATCAGATCTGGAATTAAAGGTTAATAGTTTGATTAAAGTTTTAAATTTTGTGACGACTGATTCACCCCACCCTCTCAGTTGTATCTTCTTGTTTTTCCAACAACTAGAATGAGATCCGGTCATGGGTTCGAACTCCTCGAGTGATGTTGAGGGTGGTTGTTGGACTAATCGACAACATCTCTCTTTGGGTTTACGACATGGTTTAACTGCCTCCCGTGGATTTGAATTGACGCTTGTATTGGGCATTGACAAGTCAATATTTTGGTGCAACGACAAGGCCAACACTCACTTCTTCCCATTACAACCAAGAATTTATTTGTGAATAAATTTTCCCAACAAACCTCATAAATTTTTCAAAGACATGTTGAATACCAAAATATCTGTTAAAACCAAATTGCACAAAATCCTCAAGATATTTTAATTTTTTTTTTTTTTTTAATAATTTCTAAAATACTTATCATTTCTAATTTAACTAAATTAAACTAATTTCATTAATTAATAAAATAATATAATCCTAAGATTAGATTTTTACCAATTAGATTAAATTAATTAATTAATTAATCAACATATTTTAACATTATAACTATATTAATTTAATAATCAACTTAAATATTCAAATCCATTAATTTACCTTTTTTAAACTTTGCAACATAATAATTTCAAAACAAAATTAAACAAAATTTTACAAATGAAACCAACTAGAACCAATGTCACACTATGACTAGGGTAATGTCTTGACACAAGAATCCTAGCTACTATCTCCCAATCAACATTACCATTGGGAAATGGACACGCTCAAACCTGTGAAGTGAGGTGGAGTCGATTTCCTGTACCTACAAACCTGTAAACAAGGCATATATAGAACATGCATATATACATCATAATAGAACACACTATGAAGAGAGAATCACATAATCATAGGGAGCTCACAAGAGAGTGATGCAATTCTATCCCCTTCACCAATAAAATATCACAAAATTGATGATTGTAACATCAATAATTACTCATATGCATATAACAATATTAATTCTAAAAACCATTATGCTAATCCAAAAGCATGACATAATAAAAACATTTGAATAAAGTACCATCACATCATAACATGAGATCCACATCGCTTTACAAATAGTGATCAAATAATAATCAAGCATCATAGTATATCAAAGTCTAAGAGCTAATAGAAAACAAAGCATAACAAAGTAGAACACTGTCTGATACAAAGAGAAAAATGGAGGGGTACTATATGTAATGAGGGCACCTAGCATTTGTTAATGCCCAATTTCCATTGATCAATGGATTGTGGTGTAAATTTTTTAGGCTATCAAGAGGCACGGATTTGACCCTCACCAATCAATCGGTCAAAAAAGGATGCATTTGGAAATTACTATATCTTTTACAATAGACATGGATTTGATCCTCATAAAAAAATGTGTCAAGAAAGAATATGTTTGAAAGTTCCTATATGAAGCACAATTTTTTTCTAGAGTATGGTTGGGGCAGTTAAGGTCATAGCACAAGTCATGATAGTTGTGTACAATTTTTTTATTCTATGCAAATTTCTAACATTTTGCACCAATTTTTTTTAATACCTTAGTGTATGCCATTTATTTACAAAATAAAAAAGCGCTTGATGTTGAGAAATGTGCACTTGTCAAGCCTTTTTTTGATCTATTCAATTGGAATCAATTAATCTTATTCACATCCGATATTCATCAAACTAATTGTTCTTCTATCCTTACTAATCTTATTTTGACATTAGTTAACTATTCATGATTTGAAAAAGGAAAAAAAATATTAGTTTATTTTCAAGAACATGACAGAAGTTACTTAAATTTTTTATTGTCTATTTTGGTTTTCGGTTAATTAATATCCTTCAATTTATTTTTTCTCTTTTGTCACTTGATTGACCACTTTTCCCAGTTTGTTGTCTCTTTGTTTTAGTTTACTTTACCATTTTTCCCTATTTTCTATAGTCAACTTTTACATTTTTTTTTCTTATCCATTTTTTTCCCATCCTTCTTACAATTCACATTTTGTGAATGAGAAATTTTTGTTTGCATATTCTATTATTCAATCTTTATTTTTGATCATCTATTCAATCTACCAACTCTATTTTGTGAACTTCATTCATATATGTGATGTCCATTTCTTCTCTATTACAACTACCATCTTTGAATTTACATTGTTATTATTGTCTTCACTATAAGGGAAAAATTTGTCCATGTATATTTTATCGCTAGAATGAAAAGATTTTTTTTATTTTGGCTGCAATTTTCATTTTAGTTGGTATTTTCCTCTATTGGAGTTGAGAAGATACAACACCACAAAAGCCCAAAAGATCTTTGCAAGCAAATAACCTGTTACAAGGAGAAGCAAAGAGAAGCAACAAAGGAAATGCTCAAGAATGTGGAACCATGAATTCACACAAAATGTAAAATGAATTAATGATACAAAAGATAGTTTTCAACTACATATACATGAAAACCCTAAAAAGGAAAACCCTAGGCTTGCACAATAATAATTAATAAAATAATTAATTATTATGTACCTAATGTTAGCTTAAGTGAAAAAAGGTAAAAGGGAACTATACATAATTAAACAAATATTGTTTAATTAATAAAGTAAATACCCAATTACTCTAACACCCCCCCTTAAGATAGACATAGGGAGAAGCTAAAACCTAGAAGAAGCTACTGAAAGTAAAAGCAATGGGTCCTAACAACAAGGCCAGATCAGGTACCCATGTACAAAATCAATGCAAACTAAATGAAATGGGGTAAAGGAGCAAACCCAGTGGGAACAAAACTCCTCCCCAAAATAGAATGCAAGGAAGAAATGCAATGTAGTAATGAAAGAAGGATAGGAGGTGGATAACATAATACCCCCCATAGACAGCTTCTATCATATAAGTACATGTATAATGATCTCCATAGGAGATATAGAAAGAGAGAAGAAGGCCCCCCCACAATGAAGAAACTCCTGTCACAATGGTAGATGCCTGATGTAGAATCCAAAAGGAGATCCTGAAGCAGAAAATGATATTCCTCCCCTTGGGAAGACACAGATCCATGGACCTGTACTGAAGAAACCTTGTGAAGAAGGAAGAACCAATCTGTCTCAAGATGTGTGCCATCATAGGATGTTGAAGAGTCTCACTGTCTGAATGGAAACAAGTAATGTCAAATCCAAATTGATGTGGAGAATACTGAAATGCAACCTCTGAATGCACAGATAATGGTGGGTGAACAATGATAACCTGAATGTCAAGGTAGAGGAGATGAATGTCCTCAAAGTAATCCTCCAAATTTGAAATATAGGACTCAACAAACAAGAAAGATATGTCTACAACATAAGAGTCCAAAGTAGCTATGTCTGGGAGATTTATGATTCCCTACTGCACTGAATCAAGAACAACAAGAGATGCTGATGAACTCTCAGTCTGAAGAGTAGGAACTGTGAGACAAACCTCTGATCCATCAGAATAAGTAAGGGTGTCTAAATACTCAAGTTCCTCTAAAGTATCATGATCAAATGGTGTATTCTCTCACCAAGCAATGGGTATGAGACAATCTGAAGCAGGATCCTCTGGGAATGGAGATAGAATAGGGTCTCCATAGATCTCCCAAAGACGTGTCCAAAGTGGGTGAGGACAATCAATGTCCGATATAACCAACACAGTGTCATGATCAACACTAGATAATATGACTCCTACAATGTGATTTCTAATAATATCCCATGCTAATCTACCCTCTAAAGTTGCTGGTTCAGGTATGAGATTATACAAATAAGGCAAAATATTAAGCCACCTACAATGTGTAAGTATACCCTTTGCCCATGACTCATAATTACCCCATTCCAGAAGAACAACTGAAGGGTGAGTAGAGAAACCCATGATAACTCTTCAAATGAAAAACAAACTGAGAAATATGACCTTACAACATTTAGATCAAATTAATATAACCCATCCCACGCAAACAAACCCAATGTAGGAGCCAAGATGACCAAGTAATTGAGCAAAGTGTAAAAAAACACAAAGCTGAATAAAAAATACCTAGTAAATGAACTAGTAAAACAGACTATAAATTTGGAAAGAGCACTGTAACACCTTTCCAACACCTATTCGTTTGCACAAAATGGAGTTCAGACGCAAAAAATACGCCCCTTGGAGTGGAAAAAATAAGTTCTGACTTTGATTGGCAAAAAACATAGCAAAACTAGAAAACCAGGAAAAATTACAAGTACCACTAGAACGGGGCAGGAACCAGCTTTCCGACAATATCTTGTTTGCAAAAAACCGACAAAAATTGCCCATTCTACGCCCGATTTAGCGCAAGCTACTCTAATGTGCAAAAAAAATTGTTTGTAGCCCTCAAGGGCTAAAGTCTTCGGTCCCTGGTCATGTGGACGACTAGGGGGCTGGTGGCTGGAGGCCCGCAGTCACCCATGTGACTGGGCGGTGAGGGTTTGGAGGCCCGCAGGGGCTGGCATGGCCGACTCGGGTCAGCGAGCTCGATGGCGAGCTCGTGTCGGCAAGTTCGGTCCAGTGTCGGTGAAGTCGGCGGGGCAAGCTCCGGTGTCGGTGCGTAGGGAGTTGGGGAGCTCGACGAAGGCAGCCAGTGGCAACCAGAGCAGCCAGGCGGGGAGCGGTGGAGCTCGGCAGAGTTCGAGCGGAGCAGGCGGAGCCCGACGGGAAGCGGCCGGTGGACGGAGTGGCTAGGCGGCGTCGGAGCGGAGCTCTGGTGGCTGCTTGGTGGCACAGTGATGGCTGAAAAAATTGAACTGGCTGCGCAAAAATTAAAACAAAAACCTTGGTTTTTATTTATTTTTTACGATTTTTTTTGCGATTTTTGCTCTGTACGGCCCTTAGGGCAAAAAAAAATTTTGCCTTCCAAATTGACTGTAACTAAAATCAATGATTTGACAATTGTTTTAGGGGTTTTTGGGCGCTACAAATCCAATGGCATTGTCCATTTGAGCCCAAAGTGAACCCAAAAAATGGAGTATGCTGAATCCACCCAAAAAAAACCTTAGAACCCTAGATTTACTTCCAATGCAAAATCTCAAAACAAGAACAAGTAGTTGCAAATCTGAAGCTCTGATACCATGTTGGAGTTGAGAAGATACAACACCAAAGAAGCCCAAAAGATCTTTGCAAGCAAATAACCTATTATAAGGAGAAGCAAAGAGAAGCAACAAAGGAAATGCTCAAGAATGTGGAACCATGAATTCACACAAAATGTAAAATGAATTAATGATACAAAAGATAGTTTTCAACTACATATAGATGAAAACCCTAAAAAGGAAAACCATAGGCTTACACAATAATAATTAATAAAGTAATTAATTATTATGTACCTAATGTTAGCTTAAGTGAAAAGAGGTAAAAGGGAACTTTACGTAATTAAACAAATATTATTTAATTAATAAAGTAAATACCCAATTACTCTAACATCCTCGTGGGTTTGTCATTTTCCAATCTATTTAGTTATTTCTCTTGTCCTTCTAGGTGGACAGATAATTTTATCACCTCAATCTTGCATATTAAAATTGTGCTTCGAGAATGGCATCAGAAAAATAAAGATATGGTTTTGTTGATGTTGTGGTGAATATTTAAAAAAAGCGAAATATCATTTACCTTTACAATTTTTTGATTGGTCGCTGGTATTTTCCTCATGGTTTTATGATTTTCTAATTTGTTTTAATAATAATGATTATTATGGGGGGCTTCGCTATTGGAAACCTTTCATGATTTTGTTGGTATAGTCGGGTCTTGGCATGCAGTCTTATTGGGGATGCTTGGCATTTTAAGCAGTACATTTACATTTACTATTTGTGTGTCCTCATTTATTGTGAGTAGACTGAAGTGAAGTCATCATTAGTGGCTTATGGTGTGAGGTTTTAAGTCTGTCTATCAATATTTCATGAATATACAATTAATTTGGATTGGAAAAAAAAAAATCATGACCAAAATGCAAAAATCCAATGAGAAGATTGCAAAAACATATACATACAAAATATATATATATAGATATATAAGTATTGTATAGGAGTGAATTTTCACCCCTTACGCGAATTCCCCTTTTATCCTTCCTCAATTTAGAAAACCAAGTTCGGAGGCAAAATTCCACATAAGCCTACTACCTCCATTCCACTTGGCATGTCTTTTGTGTGTCGGCAGAGGAATAACTATCAAGGATGCTCACACAATGTGCAAAATTCTACATGGAACGCTTACATCCCTAATAGATTCCCATATTTGGAGCCTATTGAGGCATTACAATTCCCATTGGAAGTCAACTTGTAATGCCCTCTTCGGCCGACTGACCCGAATATGACTGTTTTCTTCACTCTTTGCTTCAAATGAACACTCATTCTCCTTCCATTTTGGATCCTATTTTCTAGCTCTCTTTGAGCCCTCTCTTAGCACTTCACAATCCTCTTCCTTCACATATATTTCATAGCTTCTACAACTTCTTCAAAGCTCCTAGCAACTTCTTCACCATCTCTTCAATCTTCCAACACTTACACTCCATAGCAACAACATCAACACTCCATCAACTCAGTAGAGAAACTGTGGAACAAAAAACCATTGTAGTAGAGGCTTGAGTTCCTCTCATTTTTTCCCACACTAGGCTTGGGCACTTTGGGTGGAGGTTGTAACCTTTCACTCCTCTCCTCTATTATTTGGTTGAGTATCATACAACTATTTAGTAGTGGTTTAGTGCTATTTACTTCATTTCCTACTTTTCTCTCTATCTATCTAGCTATTCATGGAGGTGGGAACACCAAAATAGGGGTTTAACTAAGGAAAACCCCTATAAAGCCCCAACTCTCTCTCTCTCTCTCTCTCTCTCTCTCTCTCTCTCTCTCTCTCTCTTGTGTGTACGTACTGAAGAAATTCACATGTTGGGTATGTGTAGGATCATCATGGAAAAAATAGGCCCTTAAGTGGTGAAAAATTAAAAAAAATCAGAGTTAGGCAGCTTGACATAAAAATTTGAATAAGTTATCTATATTATTTCATAAATATGCGAGAATAGAATCTGTACAAAATTGAATGTAGTCTTGAAACTACTAGGTTTAAAAAAATTATATATATCTATTTGATGAAAATTTTAAATTGAAATGTAGTAGCACTTAAATTTCAGGGAAAAAATAAGAAGTGTGCATTTGTCTGACCACCCTAACCACAATAAAATGATAATATTTTAGATATAAGTAGAGGACTCATGTCTTGATGTGATGCATATTTTTTTGTAAATTTTTCCTAGGTAAATACTTAATTATGATTTTTTTATTAAAATTTTTAAAAAATTTTAAAACTTGTATGTCTGACCACCTTAACTTGGTCAAAACTTCATAAAATTTAATTTTTTTATTTAATCCTATAGTATGCAAAGAATAGAATGTGAAACATGTTTTGGATTCAAAAAATGTGATACCATTTGGAAGCTATAGATGTTTTTCAATCAACCTATCAATTAGGACTTTAGTCATAATTCAAATAGAAAATGAATAATAATTATTTATTAAATTCAAAGTAAAACATAATTTATATTGGTAGAAAACTTAGAATCTCTTTTAAAAACTATTTTCATTTCATCAATTTTGGGTAAAACAAAATTCATCAGCCACATACCCATCATATCGCCACTTTTTGGCCCATCATGATCCTGCACATACCTTGCTAGAGGCTTCATCACTTGTGCAGTTGTAAGAATTTCATTTTCTACTTATTACTCTCTTTATCATTTCTATTTCACTTCATTCTAGCTTTATCAGATTCTATTACTTTATCACATTGTAGAAGTTCTTAGAAATCGAATTAGAAGCATTCACTTTACCAATTTCTACAACAAACTCATTTTCTGGTTTGTACGAGACACCAACATGCCGCGTTGTCATTCGCATTTTGCACTGACTTCCTTTGGCTGAGAGCTTGTCAGTTTATCTAGAGAATCTAGTGACCTGCTCTTCTTGATTCTAGAAGTCTCATCACTATTCCTTGAGGTAGTTTAGGGTAGTTCGTCCCGTGAGGCTCTCTGATTGAAGATACCTCGTGTGTAGAGAATGCGCCTTCTCTACAAGTATACATATTTTTATATGTCATATGTATATGTATATGTGTGTGTGTGTGTGTGTGTGTGTGTGTGTGTGTTTGTGTGTCTATGCACAAATATACATATTCACACACACACACACACACACACACACACACACATATATATATATATGTGTATGTATGTACATATATCTATATGTAAATATATACATGTGTATATATGTATATATGTTTAAGTATGTATGTTTCGCATTATGAATTTACATAGGTTTTAGTTTCATTTATTATGAATAGATTCAAGTGTAGCTACCATTGATGGATTATGGTATTCACTTTTCAGACTCTGAAGCAAAGGGCTACTTATGTTTTTTAGCACATACACATACATATATATATGTAAATATGAGTATATATATGTGCATTTGTATATATATTTGTGTGTGTGTGTGTGTGTATGCATACATATTCATTTGCTGAGATTATTTTATGAGGCTGAAATTTGTGTGTCCTGAGAGAATTTATATATGTTGTATGGGCATTGACAAAGGGCACTTTTGCAATTTTTTTACCTTTTTACAATGATTTAATCATTAGTGTTCTCTATCGATGAGTTTTTACATCGATTGGTTCCTTTTTCTCAATTTCCTAATTGGATTTTTATGTTTTAGTCTTAGTTTCATGCACCATGGATGTTTCAATGCCAAAAGTCTTGAAATGAAGCTTACACTATTTTTTTTCAATCTATATTATTTCAATTCAAGTGAACTGTGTGGACATGAAATAGTGATAGAGATTATAATATTTCTATCTATACAATATATAGATGATATACAATTTATGGTTCATACCATGCATGCCATGAATATTTTGTACATATAAGACATCTTCCAATGGTGTCTATTTGGAATTGTTAAACTGATGTTTGTGTTTTTTCCTTGACTATTTGGTCATTGGCATATGGTGCGTTGTTTAGTAGATATTTTTATTCTATAGTTTTAATTTATAGTTGAGAGCAATGCAAGGGAAAACACATTTTTTTGTAATGATTTGTTGATATGCATGTGTTGCTAGTACCAATTTTTCTGTGAACATGTGGTGTTGCCAATATTGGCTCACACGCTATGTGCATATGATATCATTTTGAATTTTAATTATCAGATTTTGATATATTGTAAATAGGTTGAAGTGTATTTGACATTAATGGATTATGGTGTTAAGTTTTATGCATGTCAAGAAAAAAGGATTGTGTGTGTATATTGTGTGCACAAAATAATGTCAACTATTAAACTCAATAACACACCAATGAAACATTATATCAAAGAATATAAAAGAGTAAAATCCTTAAAACAAAATATATTCTTCAAAACCATCTCATCGTTCTCTATCTCCAAGGATTCGTTTAAATCTACTTGCTCTCAGATTGTGTAAGAAAAATCCCAGTAGAACGATAAAATCCAGAAAATGAGTAAATATGCAAAAGTGCAAGAAACTAACTTCCTATGCCAAATGATTATGAAATGAAATAGTAGATATACAAATAATGGATATGATAATGCTAAGATAATGAAACTAGAATTCTATGCTAAAATGCTTGATTGCTTGAATACTTGACAATAGTTCTCACGTTATGCAAATAGTTTTAGATTTTCAAAGAGTCAAGAGGTCCTATTTATAGATTTTTGGAGGAAAAAGCTTAGTTGGAAAAGATCAATGGTTGAGATTTAGTTTGGTAGCATGAATAGTGAGAGATGAAGAATTTGGAGAAAAAGATGGAGGCTAGAGAGAAAGCAGGAAGATGTTTCCTTCCCACAAAACCATTTTACTCAAAAATGAAGACAACATGCCATTTTTCATCTTTAGTTTTGAGTTAGTTTGGTGGTTGAAGATATCAAAAATAAAATAATAAATTATTTAATTTCATGTGACATGTGGTTTTTGGAAACTTCTAATTAAATATTAAAATATTTAATTATGTGTGAAATGTGGATAAGAATATTCTAATTAAAAATTTACAAATAAGAGTGATTTTTTTAATTTTGGAAAAGAAGAATATTTGCTTTATTCAAAATAAAGGACTCTAATAATTAAATTAAATAAATCGTAAAACTTATTTAACTAATTAAGATTAAGAAATGGAAAAGTGATTAAATTAAATAAGTAACTAAACTTATTTAATTAAGATAGTAGAATGTAGAAAATGAACAATATAAATAAACTATTTAAATTCATTCATATGTAGATTGCATTAGAGATTTAATTAAATAACTTGTATTTAATTAATTACCAGACTTATTATAATGTGACCAGTTTTAGGTGTATACATGTTGCCCCTCTTTGAGGTGATGTGTTTTATGCATTTCTTCAAAGAATTAAAAAAGTTTGACCCAAATGTGAATTTTGGAAAACTGACGCCTGCATGCCCTATCGGGTGATGAATGAGATAACATTTTAAATTTTCCAATTCTTTTGTGATTTTTTTGTTTTTTTTGGAAATTTTTGACGATTTTTAAAAATTGTTATTCATTTGTTGTTTTATTCATCGGCCGATAAAGATGATTTGATGAAAATAGCTACTGAAAGATTGATATGACAATAAAGAACTTTGATTTCTTCCCATGGATAAAATAATGTCATAAAATTACCCTCCCATTCACCCTTAAATAGATAAAAAGTAACTTTTTAAATTATTTTTGCATTGTTACCTTAGTGAATTTTGAAAAATATAAGCTCTAGAGTGAGAAAAATGGCACTTCCCATCCACCAACATAGATTTGACCAGGTTTGATGAGACTAGCATCCGACACATTATGGACCCCTGGTATGTATTGCGTAAACCCCCTTTTGATTTTATTTGTCAAAATTTGAAATGATTTCGGTATGTTTTCTTTTTTTTCCACGCATTTCTACACAAAGTAGCACATTTGATATATTTTGTAGCACATAGAATAATTTTTGTAGTGCATGTGACTCCATAGCGCATATGAAACGTTCGACAACACATATGTTAAAAACTATAGTGCATTTTATTTTTCAATGCATACAATGAATTATGTAGTGCATTTGCAATTTGTAGTGCATAGAATGATTTTTGTAGTGCATTTGCCTAGTGTTTAACAATTTTCAATGATTTATCGCAAATTGTTGATGTTTTTCGATTGATTTAGCATGTAATGGTGAATTTTTAACTGATGATAACAAATAGGACTGATAGGATGATTGATAAAATGACCCCATGATGAAAGAGCCTCACTGATAAGATAAATGATAAATTTGTCCTCATGATTGATGAGAAAAAAAATAGTAAGATTGATAAATTTATCCTCATGATTGATGAGAAAATAAATAGTAAGTGTAATGCCCTGCCACACAATCCTAGAGGAAGTTTCATTTCAAAATAAAAGCGTACTAATTTTTTTTTATTTAAATTGAATTAAAAATACATGTTCATCTAAAATTGAAAACATCCCCTAAGGCTATGTAACAGAGATTAATTAACCAAACTAAGATATATCGTCTAAAAATTCATTACATTTAATTACCCACGTAATAAGAATTAATACAACATACATAAACAACATAAGATAAGAAAATAAACATCCATACATAAATTCATTACTTGAACATATGGTTACATCACTCATTCCTAGAATGAGGCATTATTACAAAAGTGTTACAATTACATAATTCCACCTCATAAATACAAGAGGGGTAAAATAACTTAATACAATTGGAAATACAACATTACAAGAAACATAATAAGAACCACGAGTTAAAGATCAAGGGGGACCCAACGGTTTATGGTGCATGTTCCACCCAACCAAGTGGTACCCGAAGGCCCACCCCCCATGGTAGGAGATAGTAACCATGAAACATGGACAAGGATCTACTACCTATAACAAAAGGCAGACTCATACTGACACATACTGACTCAACCAAACTCATGCACAATATAAGTCTAACACTAACATGGTCACATTGCTTCCAAACATAAAATTAATCGATTATGATAAAGAGCTCATACACATAACACATAACCCAATGTTATCCAAGACAAAGTGTCATCACATAGTTAGACA
Source organism: Sequoiadendron giganteum (assembly GCA_007115665.2). Classification (NCBI taxonomy): domain Eukaryota; kingdom Viridiplantae; phylum Streptophyta; class Pinopsida; order Cupressales; family Cupressaceae; genus Sequoiadendron; species Sequoiadendron giganteum. The sequence goes on from CM021104.1 coordinate 579,018,069, forward strand.
TGAGATCTCCCCTGGGCATTCTTGATAGGCTCCAAAGCTCCTGGTGACCTCTAATGAATCCCGACCCTCATACTTACTCATGCGGAATCGACTATCTCTCGTGAGGACAAAATAGTTGACCTTGCCATTCCAGGCCTTCCCACTCATCCCAAGTCTAAACGAGCCCTGGCGTCTATGAGTGAGGTTAAGATATCTTGATTAATGTGAAGTGCATCCTAATCAACTAAGTACATTACTTTAATTATCACTTGATTAAATCACTTCTGAAGGTTACCTGGTTTACCTCTTTGTGCTCCGGCCCCTAACAAAATCCACTCTTCTAATGGATAACATGCTATACAAAACTAGACTCCAAGGGTAACTCAAGTGCTTACTAAAATAAACAACGCAATCACTCCTATTCTAGGAGACAACAGTTAAGGAAACCCACTCCAAACACTTTGAAGAAAACAAAACACAAATAGCACTACCCAAGGGAATTACGAACGGTTGACTTAACAAAGCAACAATCCACATCCTCTGGAAGACTTACAATTCAAACTCAAGTAACCCCTTTTTCCAAATCATGAATATAAGGAAAAATAATAACAATAAGCAATGGCAAGGAAATACACTATTTTTGGATATACTAAATCCATTTCCCTATCTAATACTTTTACAATAAATAATCAATTACTTCAACCAGATAAATAATAAACTAAAATAATCGCCTTTACTTTTCCAAGGAAAGGAAAAATTCTAATTTTATCAAAACAAAATATTGATTACATTTAAATCAAAATATACTCATGCAAGAAAATCTCTTTTAGTTTCACAAATAACACATCCATTTTTACAAAATTATATAAATTTCCCCATTCCAAATTTTAATCCACATAAGATTATAATTAATTTGAAATCAAAACTAGTGAAAATAACAACCTATAATATTGATAATATACTCATAAGATATATACATACACAATTATATTTTAAAATATAATTATTTATATATATCGTGATATATATTCACAATATAGATTTATTTCTATAATTTGTAGTTTACTTGAACACAAAACACATATACAATTAATATATGTGTGATCGTATATACATTATATATATAATGTATATATGATTTTTTAATATTCTAACATTAAATTCCCGAAGGCCAAGGCATATCGATTTCCGAAAAACGGAAATATACTTTACAAATTCTTTCCACCGAAACATATTATTTTTGTAAAGAAAAATAAAAAAATAAAAGTAAAATGGAAATATAAGGAGGTTGCCGAATTGTACTAAGTACAACTGGCCACATTACCTTGGCCATCGGTCTGTACTTAGTACAACCGGCCACCCCAAAAGGGATGGAGGGGGAAACACTCCCTATGGGCAACACATCCCCTAAGAGGTGGGTGTACTGCCCACAAGCAGCGCTTTCCCCACCTTTAGCATGTGGGCGGTGGGGGTCATGACCACCGTCCACTAAAATTACATTAAATAAATTTGTTTTTTAAAAACATAGAACACAAAAAAAATGAATTCGCCATTGATGTGAATTAAGCCCAAAATAAAATTTGTCGACGGCGATGTTCTCCCAATAGAATAAATAATCCACATAACAATATATATATTTATATATTATATGTATTTATATTTACAAAAATATAATACAAATAATGTATAAATATATATATATATATATATATATATATATTTACACAAAAATTCTTTGACTAGTAAAATTCGGCCAAATAAATAAAAATAATCAGTTACAGGAAAATAAATAACATTTTTCAAAAACCTTTCCTAAATTCATAGAGATTTGGAAACTAAATTCTTTTAAAACCATTCCTTTAAATTTCAAATAATACAAAAATAGGAAAATAAATAGGGATCTAGATTTCTCCATTGCAAGTTTTCTACAGAGGTTTTATTTTTAAAGTAAATTCATTATTTTTCTATAAGTATCTAAATTTCCAATAACCACCTAAATGTATTTTTCAATCTATGGTTTGATTTAACAAATAATACTACAATTCCCTCAATAAAAAGTTACATTCTATAGCCTATTTTTTTAACAATTTCACAGAGGAATTTTCACAGGGAATAAAAAAATTACAAAAATCTAAATTTTTAATTCCAATCTCAAATAGCAGTCTCTAATCCTAAAAGGATTTACCAAAAATTCTTTATTCACTACAAATTTAATTTAAAGAAAAAAGAATAGTAATTCAAAGATTAAAACCTAGTATTGAAGCTAAGAAGATGTTTTTTAAGAAGGGCCTCCTCCAAAGATCTCACAATTTATCTTCAACCATGGAGTTATTCCCAACAAGAAACTCAACCAAAAGCCCAACCAATGTCAACAAAATTTCCTCAAATCAATTCTAGAATAAAAAATTTCTTCCAACCATTCCCTGTGCAATTTTTTCACAAAAATCCTCTCCACCCTGAAATAGATTTTTCCTCCTCGAAAACTCTCCCTGAATGAATTTGCAACCAATTCCTCTTATTAATTAAACTCACACTTGTGGCATAAATCAAAAAAATCTTTAACAACCAAATCCACTTTTTAAGCAAATCAAAATTTTAAAATATCTTAATATTAATTAACTCCCACATTTTGAAAACTAATTTTGCTCTTAAAATACAATTTCAAATCACTTTAAATTTTCTTTGCCTTTTTTATATAATATAAACCACATAAAACCTAATTAATTAATTTTAATTATTTAATAGATAAATTAAATCCTTTTTGGGACTAAATTTAATTAATGAAATATATTTAATTTAATTTAATTAAATTTTATTAATAAATTTAAATATAACTTCTAAACATAATTTTAATAATAATCTAATTTAATCATCACTTCTATCCAAAGCAATTATTCTAAAAATTGCTTTAATAAACACACACTTTTGATAATCAAATAACATTAAAATAAGGTAAACTATCACTCAACAAACAAAACTGATGACACACTAAGGCTAGGGCATAGAATTGACACATGTTACCTAGCTATTATCTCCTATTCAACTTAACCATTGGATCGACATGCTCAAACCTATGAAACTAGGTGGAGTCGATGTCATGTACCTGCAAACTTGGGAACCAAGTAAATAACATCATATAATATATCTAGCATATAATACAAACTGTGAAGAAGAAATCATGGATTCATAGGGCGCTTGCAAGCGAGTGATGTGAACCCGTCCCCTTCACCAATACACTCACCAAGACTAACATTAACGTCTTATTGAGTAATCTCATAATAAAAACTCATGTTACAACTACCAACATCATTAAAGCATTAAAGCATGTAAAACAGTCATCAGATAAACACATCACACAATAATAGTTCATCGCTCAATAAGTAGCTATTAGAACACAAATAATAAGTTGTGTCTAGTATCAAGGTAGCTGCAACCAAAAAATCATAAAGCAAACCGAACAAGAAGAAAAATGGAGGGGTATTACATTCTCCCCCCCAAAGACCAGGCTTACTCTTGGAAGCCTACAAACAAGTAGGGATACAACTCCCTCATCCTAACTGCATCCTCACAGGTGGATGAAGCATCATCCCTAGGATCCCACTCAACTCTGACCTAATCAATATCTTTCCCTCGAAGAGTGAGCATTCTATGCTCCGTTACGACCATGGGATCCAAAGCCAGTTGCCTTTCCTCTGCCTATAAAGAATTCCAATGAAGGACATGAGAAACATCTAGATGATATGGCCAAAGAACTGAAACATGGAAAACATCATGAATACATGCAAGATTGGGCAGCAAAGCAAGTTGGTAAGCAATTGGACCAATCTTTTCGAGTATCTCGAAAGGTCCAACAAAGCGAGGTGCCAAATTAGAACCCTTTCAATATCAGATTGGAATCTTTCATGGATGCACCCACAAGAATACTTTGTCACCGATAGAAAACTGATGATCTACTCTATGCGCATCCGCATGATTCTTCTGCCTATCCTGTGCTGCTACCAGGTGCTCTCTAATCCGATCCACCTACTGCTCCATGTCTTGCAACATCTCTGGACCCAATAACACTCTGTCCTCTAGTCGATCCCAACTTAGAGGAGTATGAAAAGGATGCCCATACAAAGCTTGAATAGGGGCCATGCCAATGGAACTCTAGAAACTATTGTTATATACAAAATCTACAAGATAGAGATAATCCCCCCATCATGTCTACTAGTCCATAACATACATGCGTAACATGTCTTTGAGGATTTTATTAACCCTCTTAGTCTGTCCATCTGTCTTTGGATGATACGTTGAACTGAAGTTCAACTGTGTACCCATCGCATGTTGTAACGATTTCCATAGAGTTGAGGTAAACACTGGATCCCTGTCATAAATGATCCGACATGGAATATTGGGCAACCTCACAATATCCTCCATGAACACTCTAGCAACGAATGACACATTATAGGAGGAGTGCATAGGTGAGAAGTGTGCTACCTTCATCAACCTATCAACTATCACCATAATGGCATCATGTCCTTGCAAGGTGTTGGGTAAACCAACAATAAAGTCCAATGAGATAATATCCCATTTCCCCTTTGGTACAAGATGCGGTTGTAGAAGCCCTGTTGGATGTTGGTGTTCAGCCTTCACCCAATGACACTCCAAACATCTCGCTACAAAATCTACAATATCCCATTTCATCCTTGGCCAAAAATATAACTAGAACAGATCTATGTGCAACTTCTTTACCCCTGGATGGGCTGAATATGGTGCACGATGTGCCTCAGTCAAAACCAAAGTGTGAAGGTCACCTACTAAAGGAACGTAAATACGCTTTGAGTGCCTCAATAAACCATCTGCCTCAAGTGAATAACCTATGAACCTACCCTCTAGAGGTCTTCCTACCTCAATCTCTGCTCTCACATCCCGCTACCAACTGTCAGTTGGAAGAGTAGCAAGAATTTGACTCCTCAAATTTACTAAGAGAGTCAACTCGAATATCTCATGCCTCTGTCTACTGAGAGCATTAGCTACGACATTCTCTTTTCCCTGAATATACTTCACCTCAAAGTCATACTCATAGAGAAACTCCATCCAATTCCTCTGTCTAGCATTAAGGTTTGGCTGAGTGAAAATGTACTGAAGGCTCCTATGATCACTATGTAGCTCAAATTTGTGCCCAAGAAGAAAGTGTCTCCATCTAGTCAATGCATGGACTACTGCCGCTAACTCATGATCATGTGTCGGATAATTCAATTCATGGTCCTTAAGATTTTGTGATTCATAAGCTATAACTCGACCCTCCTGCATCAAGACTACTCCTAAGCCCTCTAAGGATGTGTCTGTACAAACCACAAAATCTCCCGTGTGATCAGGTATCGCTAAAATTGGTGCACTGGTTAGCTTGTCCTTAAGAACCTGAAAAGCTGACTCACATTGCTCTGACCAACCAAACCTCTTCCCTTTCCTTTGAAGAGAAGCGATAGGATGACCTATCCTAGAAAAGCTCTGAACAAACCTCCTATAATATCCTGCAAGCCCCATAGAACTATGGATCTCTGCCACATTCGTGGGCGGAGGCCAATCTAGGATAGCTTGGATATTTGAAGGATCCATAGATATACCCTCCCCTGAGATCGCATGACCAAGATACTTGATCTCAGTCTTAAAGAATTCACACTTCGACAAGTGGGCATATAGTTGGTTATCTCGAAGACACTGCAATACTTGTCGTAAATGCTCCTTGTGTTCCTCTACTATCTTGGAATATATCAGTATATCATCTAGGAACACAAGAAAAAACCTATCAAGGTATGTGTAGAATACACCCTTCATCAAACTCATGAACACAAATGGCACATTCGTCAACCCGAATGGTACCACAATAAACTCGTAGTGACCATACCGTGTCTGAAACGCCATCTTATGGATATCTCAGTAAAAAATACGAAGCTGATGCTATCCCGACTTAAGATCTATCTTCGAAAATATGGTAGCACCCTTGATTTGGTCAAACAAGTCATCAATTTTGGGAAGTGGATAATGATTCTTGATTGTCACTTTGTTCAACTGTCAGTAATCAATGCACAACCAATGTGAACCATCCTTCTTCTTCACGAAGATAACTGATGCTCCACAAGGAGAAACACTAGGATAAATGAATCCATTCTCTAGCAACTCCTCCAACTGTAAGTGAAGCTCTTTCAACTCCTATATGGCAGAGAGTACTTGATGATCTGGTTATGGTTACATGGCATGCATACTTAGATTGTGAGCAGTGGCCAGAGGATTCCAACGAGACACCTTCTATTATTTTTTCTCGATACTTGATCAACCACACCCCATATATCATTGAGAGATTTCTACTAAGTTGGGTGCTTAGATATTATGGATGAATACAGGGGATGCCTCAGGGTTCAACCATTTATGCTCGTCACCTGCAAGAGATTTCAGTGTGAGGACCACATATTTCATTTGATGTAGTTGTTGTAGAGTTCATTGCTTTAGGGGCATAGATGTGGGATTATAGAGCATATATTCTTGATGGAGGTATGAATGTAAACTATGCATAGTATACTACAACACATCTAGTACCATGACTATCTAGTCCTAAGGAGCCTTATGTACCACTAGATTGGGGCACAGTACAGAGACATAGGAAGAGGCGGAGGAGAGACGATATGGAGGAGAGTGGGAGTGAGGAGGAGATTGATGATCACGATGGTGGTGATGATGATGATAATGGAGGTGGAGGTGGGGATGATAGGGTTGTCCCAGCAACGATTTTTTTGGTTGTTAACATGATGCTTGTTTGCCAGGGTTTAGGGTTTAGGGTTTAGGGTTTAGGTTTTCATCAAGGCTTTGATTTTTTTGATTTTTCACTTTTTTTTTGTATTTTATGTTTTTCTCTTTTTTCCTTTTTTGATCTTTTTGATTTTTTTTTATCACCAAGATGCATGTTTGCTAGGTTTTCATCAAGGCAATCATTTTTTGAGGATATTTTCTATTTTTTTATGGATTTCTTTAAGACTTTTTTTTATTTTTATGGATTTTTTCAGGACTTCTTATGCTGTTTTGTTTAGATATAGAACTTCTTTAGATGAATTATACTGATTGGTTCTTCAAAATAGTCTCCTTCAGATGTATAAAGTTGATAAGATCCAGAACCATATACTGCAACAAAAATGAATGGACCAAGCCAATTTGGTTCAAACTTTCCTTTCTTCTCCCCATCTTGTTGATTGCAGGGGTTTTCCTTCAGGATCAAGTCACCCACTTGAAATGTTCATGGTTTGAATCTATGATTGTAGCTATGATACATGAGTTTTTGATAACCTTTCAAGTGATCAGTTGCACATTGTCATCTCTCATCAAGTAGTTCTAGTTCTTGTAGTCGAGAAACTCTTTAGTCTTCATTAGTTTTGAGTCCCTTTAGTGAGACTCTAAGGGAAGGTATTTCAAATTTTAATGGTAAGATAGATTAAGCTCCATACACCAAGGCATATGGGTGGCTCATGTTGGTGTGTGAATGCTAGTTCTATAGGCCCAAAAACTTGGATTCAACTAAACATGCCAATAATGGTTGACATCATTTACTGTTTTCTTCAGGATTTTGAGGATTATTTTATTTTAACCCTCTACTTGGCCATTTCCTTGTGGATGATAGGGTGTAGAGAACCTGTCTTGGATATGGAATCTTTCACAAAAGTTTTCGACATCTTGATTCTTAAAAGGTCTCCCATTATTAGTGAAAATGGAGGTGGGAATTCGATATTGACATATGATGTAATTCAAGATAAAGGATGAAATTTGCTTGCCGGTTACTATCATCAAAGGGAAAACTTTGATCCACTTGGTAAAATACTATGTATCCATGATTATAAACTTGTGTCCGTTGGATGGAGAGGGATTATTTTTTCCAACAAGATCAAGTCCCCACTAAGAAAGGCCATGTTGTAGTGAAAGGCTACAACAATTGGGTAGGTGCATGTATAAGGCTCCCATGAATCTGAAACTTTGGATATTTCTTTACAAAGTTAAAAGATTCCCTTTCCACAGTTGGCTAATAATAATCCATTCTGACACTAGAGAGTAGGGGGGCACTAATGGCTTGAGGAGAGTTTTTGTAGATGATCATATTGTCAGATATGAGATTCCATGGGTTGAGATTGATGAGACATATACACCATTGCCTTGTGTATTAGCAAGATTCATTGGTGGTTTCCTATGTATTGACCATAGGTCAAAGGGATTGGCAGTTAGATGGGGTCAAGTGCTCGAGAGCATGCTCATGGAGGGTACACGATATGCTTAGGGATCATGCATGTTCAACTATTTATATCATCAACATGGTTGTTGGATGTTATCTGGTCCAAGTCTGGGCATGGGAACATATATTAGTTACACGGCCTATGAGGGATAGATAACATCTAGTTGGGTTACCATATATTTGTGCATATGTAGGTATTATTGTCCAACCAAAGATAGGTAAATTATACTATTGGTACAAAGTACTTGATGATATGGATATGGTTAAATGGCATCCATACTTAGATTGTGTGCAGTGGCCAAAGGATTCCAGGGAGACACCTTCTATTTTTTTCCTCGATACTTGATCGGCCACACCCCATATATCATTGAGATATTTCTACTAGGTCGGGTGCTTAGATAGTATGGATGGATAAATGGGATGCCTCGGCGTTCATCCATTTATGCTCATCACTAGTAGGAGATTTCTGTTTGGAGACCCTAGATTTCATTTGATGCAGCTGTTGTAGAGTTCACTACTTTAGGGGCATAGGTGTGAGACTATAGAGCATATATTCTTGATGGGGGTATGACTGTAGACTATGCATAGTATACTACAACACATCCAATACCATGACTATCTAGTCCTGAGTAGCCTTCTACACCACTAGATTGGGGAAGAGCATAGAGACGTAGGAAAAGGCAAAGGAGAGAGGAGATGGAGGAGAGTAGGAGTGAGGAGGAGATGGATGATGGTGATGATGACGATGTTGGAGGTGGAGGTGGGAATGATAGGGTTGTCCTAGTAGCGATGAGGAGACCAAAAAGGAGATGATCCATTGTAGGTAGTGGGACCAACACAGGAGGTCCATTAGAATAGGGATAGATAGCCACCGTATAGACTACTATACAGAGCTTACAAGGTAAGCTAGTATAGACTAAAGCTTTGATAGTGCAGTTATAGGTACACATTTTTGAGACTACAACAGAGAGAGATAACACTAGGAAATGATGCTAGTAGACTGAGGCTATTGCAAAGAGTGTTTTGAGTTCTGCAAAGGGTACATTGATGAGGAATATGTTGGGTAAGAAAATGGAGCTAGCTCAGGAGGCTTAGTACTATAGGTTGAGATATGAGGAGGCACTACCTCCTGAGCAATGAGTTCCTTACACACATTCTACCAGCAAGTCACAAAGCCACTCTAGGATTCATTTCTAGAGTATGAGCAGGTGTGTTACACAGTCACCTCTAGGAGGGCCACTAGGCAGAGCACTAGGGGAAGGTACATATGGTGCAGGAGGAGTAGGTGGTGTGATACTAGTAGCATTAGGGCATAGCACCAACTAGTTATTGTTGATGTATAGTTCCTTGGTGTAGTTTTACCATGATGATGTACCATTTTTTATGATGTCGATGTATACACTTTTATCATATTTCATGCCATGTTATTATGTTGTATCTCTGCTTGTTTCAATATCCTTGTACATTTGACATGGAGTTTTGATATTATGAGATGTAGCAGATATTGTTGATCTATGTATTGTCTTCATGTTTCTCTATGATGGATGCATTTATGATGGATGTATTTATGATTGATGTTTATATGATGGATGCCTATGATGTATGCATTTAATTTGTACTAGGATGTGTTATGTAATTATTATGATGTGATTATGTCATGTTAATGATGTTTTAATGCTATATGAGATGGATGCAAATGATATGTAGTGCTATGCACATTTTTTTGTTTTTATGATGCTTACATATATAATCTAATGCATGGATGTATGATGGTGATATGATGTGATAATTCTTTCTAAATTATTTTTAAATGATGTGATGATGATATGGTGTGATAATTCTTTCTAAATTATTTGTAAATGGATGCATGATGTGAAAATGACAATGTGATGGAAAATGATTATGTTCCTAAATGTATGGATGATATGAAAATGCAATCTAAATAAATAATGTGATATGAAGAATGATAACACACTTTAAATGATATTAAAAATGAGAATGCAAATTAAGTGAATGAATGATATGAAAATGATAATGCAACTTAAGTAAATGAATGATATGAAAATTATAATGCAATTAAGTGAATGAATGAAATGGAAATGACAATGCAACTTAAGTGAATGAATGATATGAAAATGATAATGCAACTTAAGTGAATGAGTTAAATAAAAATGATAATGCAACTTAAGTGAATGAATGATATGGAAATGATAATGCAACTCAAGTGAATGAATGATATGAAAATGATAATGCAACTTAAGTGAATGAATGATATGAAAATGATAATGCAACTTAATTGATAATGTATTTTTGTAATGTCAAATATACTCAATCCTTTTTTAGATAGATATGTTGTCTTTGATTTTTTTCCAATGTTGGAAAATCTATAATGTAGATGAAAAACTAACATGACTACAATCTATATTAACCATGCAAAATTGTCATTTTGAGAGCTATTTTATGCTTGTTTATCATCATTGAACTTTTGAAATGTTGGAATTTAGTACAAGCATCAAAAGGGGATCTTCAGACTAATGATGAACTGAGTAAAAATTTCATGATTTTTGATAAAGCAAGGAAATACAAGCATTTAGGTATAATTGAACCGAGATGACCTGAGTATAGCTTGCATAAACAACCAAAAGTTAACCCTTTTCCTATGCAAATTCTAAAATGTCATCAATGATATGATGTAGAGCATGTCCTATGACAAATTTTCATAGTAATAATGATCAACTCAGAGACAACACACAAAGAAAATCATAGTCCTTCATTGCTTCTGTAGTCTAGGAGATCATTAAGTTGTTGTAGAAGTATGACAACAAAAATCCATAAAAAAACAATTTGTCCTTTGTTTAAAGTATTTCCATCATTATTCATATTAGATCATCCATTTTTATTTGAAAACCTAATGTTATGCTTTCTAATAAGTGTTTTGATCATGTATGATTGATTGCCACATGTTATCTTGCCACAATTTTTTCATTTTGTTTGATGTGTTTGTTGTACTGCCATTTGTGTGTTGTGACAACTCAAAATTTTGTTGCCTCCTTTGATTTTGTATTTTTCTCCCAGTTAGACACAACCAATTATTATGGATATGTACAATGTTCACTAAACCATGATGAAACATGATTGCCTCTATGATGCACAAATGATGGATAGATATGATGTTAATATGATGGTTACGTTGATATAATGGAGGACATAAAATAATAGATGGAAGAGCCAACTTGTTCACAAATAGCACCTGATTGTCAGGTTTACACCACTCGTTTTTATTGCACTTTTTTAGATTTATGATCTTTTTGGCTGTTAACATAACACATGTTTTCCAGGTTTTCATCAAGGCTTCGATTTTTTAGATTTTTCACATTATTTTTGTATTTTTTATTTTTTGGTTTTTTCCTTTCTTGATCTTTTTAATTTTTTTGTTGTCACCAAGATGCTTGTTTGCCAGGTTGTGATCAAGGTGACCATTTTTTCAAGACATTTTCTGATTTTTATGGATTTCTTCAAGACTTTTTTTTAGTTTTACGGATTTTTTCAAGACTTTTTATGCTGTTTTGTTTAGATATATAACTTCTTAAGATGAACTATATTGATTGGTTCTTCAAAAAAGTCCCCTTCAGGTGTAGAAAATTGAAAAACTCCAGAATGATATATAGGAACAATGACAAATGGACCAAGCCAATTTGGTTCAAACTTTCCTTTCTTCTCCCTATCTTGTTGATTGTGGGGGTTTTCCTTCAGGACCAAGTCACCCACTTGAAATGATCATGGTTTGAATCTATGATTGTAGCTATGAGACATGAGTTGTTGATAACCCTTCAAGTGATCAGTTGCATGTTGTTGTCTCTCATCTTGCAGTTCTAGTTCTTGTAGTTGAGAAACTCTTTAGTCTTCATCAGTTATGAGTCCCTTTAGTGAGACTCTAAGGGAAGGTATTTCAACTTTTAATGGTAAGATAGATTCAGCTCCATACACCAAGGCATATGAGGTGGCTCATGTTGGTGTGTGAATACTAGTTCTATAGGCCCACATAGCTGGATTGAACTGAACATGCCAATAACAATCGACATTATTTACTGTCTTCTTCAGGATTTTGAGGATTGTTTTATTTTAAGCCTCTACTTAGCCATTTCCCTGTGGATAATAGGGTGTAGAGAACCTCTATTGGATATGGAATCCTTCACAAAAAAAATTGACATCTTGATTCTTAGAAGGTCTCCAATTATCAGTGATAATAGAGCTGGGAATTCGATACCGACATATGATGTAATTCAAGATAAAGGATGAAATTTTCTTCCTAGTTACTATTGTCAAAGGGAAAAATTTTATCCACTTGGTAAAATATTATGTATCCATGATTATAAAATTATGTCCATTGGGTGAAGAGGGATGATTTTTTCTAACAAGATCAAGTCCCCACTGGGAAAAAGGTGATGTTGTAGTGAAAGGCTACAACTCTTGGGCAGGTGCATGTATAAGGTTCCCATGGATCTGACACTTTGGATATTTATTTACAGAGGTAAAATATTCCCTTTCCATAGTTGGCTAATAATAACCCATTCTAACAAGATTCTTAGCTAAGGTCAATCCACTTGAATGAGTTCCACAATTACCTCCATGAACTTCTTGTAAGGCTTTTTCAGATTCATCACGTTCAAGATATCTAAGAAGTGTACCATCAAAACCATGTCAATAAAGGGTATCAACAACTAAGGAATATCAAGAAGATTGGTGTAAAAAAATTTCTCTTTTGATTCTAGGACAAATTCGAGGGTAAGATATTATCTTTCAAGTAGGGATAGATCTTTCCATATAAAGGGGAATCCAAACCAACCAGATGATAGATGATTTGGGTCTCAGGATTATCATATGCAGGGGTAAAGAATTGTTCCACTAGGAATTCATATTGAGTTTGATTTTCTAATAGTTGTAGTAGAAAAGCAATTGTAGCCATGGCATCTATAGCTTTATTGTCAATTCTTGAAATCTGTGTGAACTTGATTTCAAAAAAATATTTCTTAAAATCATAAACCATGTTCTTATAAGGCATTAGCTTGTCATCCTTGGTTTGATAGTCATCATTGATTTTATGAATCACCATAGACTTGCAACTCTGTGATCCTCCATTCTAATGCTACTCTCATTCCAGTAATTAGTACTTCATATTTGGCTATCTTATTGGTGTAAGGAAACATTAACCGATAGGATTTTGGGATAGTATGCCCCTAAGGTGTGAAAAATATAATTTCTACCCCTGAGCTATGTTGTGTATAGGATCCATCAAAATATAACATCCATGATTGATTTTTTGTTGTTGTGAAAACATTTGCATGAGGAAATTAAATGTGCATTCGATGATCTACTTGTAAGGGTACTTCAGCTAGCTGATCTGCTATGACTTGTCCTTTGATGGATTTTTGATCTACATAGTGGATATCAAACTCACTCAAGATCATTACCCATTTGGCTAGCTTACTCATTAAGCTAGATTTGTTCAAGAGGTACTTTAATGGATCAATTTTGGCCACAAGTTTAACTATGTGCGGTAATATATAGTGCCACAAATTTTGGGAAGAAAAAACTACTACTAAACAAGCCTTTTCAATAAGTGTAGTTGAGCTCATGACTTGTCAAGGTTCTGCTAATGTAATATCAACTCTTTTTTTTTTCCCTTTTTATCCTTTTGTGCCAAGAATTCCCCCAACGATACCTCTATGGCTAACATGTAAAGTATGAGAGACTCTCCTAGTACTGGTGGAACCAAGACTAGTGGACTCATCAAATATTTCTTGATTTTATTGAACATCGCTTCACACTTTTCTTCCCATTTGAAAGGAAATTTTTTTTGCAAGAGATGCATGAAAGGAAAACTCTTGTTTGCTAGTTGCACAATAAACCTCCTGCTAGCTTGTAATTTTCCTTGCAGGGATCAAAGTTCACTGATATTTCTTGGTGGTGGCATCTCCATGATGGCTTGTAATTTTTTTGGATCTACGTCTATTCACTTTTCTGAAACAATGTGTCCTAAAAGATTTCTTGGTTTGACACAAAAGACACACTTCTTTGGATTTAGTCTAACCTTGAATTTATCTACTCTGAAAAAGATGTCCCTCTCTTGTGTAATATTTTTCTAAAAAATCATCCACATGATCTTCCATGCAAGTTTGCATCATGTCATGAAAAATAGTGGTCATAGCTCGTTGATAGGTTGCACCTACATTTTTGAGTCCAAAGGACATCACATTCCAATATTAGGCACCCCAAGGACATGTGAAAGCAATATTGTCTTGATCCTCAGGCATGATCTTGATCTGATTATAACCTGAGAATCTACCCATAAGTGAATACATGGCATGTCTAGCTGTTAGGTCCACAATTGTGTCAATGTTCGATAGAGGAAAATCATCTTCCAGACATGCTTTATTCAGATCCCGAAAATCTATATAAATTCTGATATGCCCATCCGGTTTTGATACTAGTACAATGTTAGAGATCCATTTTGCATAGTGAATGGACCTAATGAACCATACATCCAATAGTTTCTTAAATTACTCTTTGACAAACAATGTGACATGCAGATGCATCTTTCTAATCTTTTTATTTACTAGTTTTTTCCCTGGCATTATATACAAATGATACATGATTAGATTAGGATTCAATCTAGGCATATCTGCATATGACCAAGCAAAGTTGATTTGATTGGATTTCAAGAATTCTATTAACTTCGGTATCTCTTCCTCTGTTAATGAAGCAACAAGTTGTAGGATCTTTGGTTTTTTTGTAGTGTCTATGTTGATTGTTTCTGTTGGCTTGATCAAAATAGAAGATCTCTCTTGGTAGTATTCTAGGAGAGTGTCAAGTTTCTTATCCTTCAGTTCCTTCAAAAAAATTTCACCATTGGATATGCTCTTTCTTTTTTCTTTTTCATGATCTAACATTGCCATTTTTTGGTTTTCACTCTTAGATTGATCTTTTATATTATTGATTTTACAGCTAAGAAACTTGGCACTCTCTTGATTGAAAACTTGATAATGAGATTCAGTGGTGGAACCTGTTTCAGGATTGGAAGAGAAAAGGAAATTTACGATGGCCTCATAATCTTGGAATATAAGGATATCAATAAGTTCAATTTGATCCCAATCAATAAGCTCGGGATGGATTAAAGGCAAAGGATCATCTGGTGGATTGAGGTCAAGGGGTGTTAAGGTCATTACAAAGACATAGTTAACATTATCACTATAGGGAAGGTCTATGATGGTATCCACCTATCGATTATCAATCTCATTTTGAACTAAATCATGCTCACTCGAGTCATAGTCTTTTGAAGTTTAGATTCAAGTGGTTGAGTCCTTGAAATTTATTCGTGTGTAAGTATGGGTGTATATTTTTTTATGAAATCAACCTTTTTATCTCTCCAAAACTCATTGCCATAAATTATATCCCATTCATATTCATTTGAATAAGTTTCGGAGTTATCATGTAATCTAAGAATTGTTAAAGCTATTTCTTCATGGGATTTCTTTAAAGCTACTTCCTCATGAGTTTTCTTTAAATATG
Organism: Sequoiadendron giganteum; assembly: GCA_007115665.2. Lineage (NCBI taxonomy): Eukaryota > Viridiplantae > Streptophyta > Pinopsida > Cupressales > Cupressaceae > Sequoiadendron > Sequoiadendron giganteum. Next base: position 579,033,871 of record CM021104.1, read on the forward strand.
CTTCTTTTGTATCTTCACTATACCCAAGTCCTTTTTTATCCTTTGGAAGTAGGCTGAATGGGCTCTACAATTCCTTCCTTTCTTTTACCTATGGGACTAGTTCCTTCATAGCCCATCCTTCGCATTATACTATAACCTTTACCATACTGTTTTGTAGGGAATTTGATATGTAGAACATATTCATCTTCATCCTTATATATCCAATTGATAATGTATCCATCTTTGGCTTTATTTTCTTGAGTATTAGCTTTGATAAATTTTTCGTCAAACAATGTGATGGGTACTGAAGATGGTGCTCTTAATGTGGAGGTTGCTGCAACTTGTTGTTTAGATATTATGTGTTAGCCATATAATATTGGAGAGAGACATAAGTTAGAGAGACATAATGAATATTCTCCCACCCCTTTATCCTTCAATTGCAATTTTGTGCCAAATTTCTCTATCAACTCTTTTGATTGGTCATTATGATTTGAAGAGGAAACAACAAGAGCCTCTCTATTATGTGGTACAAAAGTGTCCTGGGTTGCTCTGATCAAGAGGAGAAAATTGATCAAAGATTTCACTTTGACAACAATGACCGACAACAAAATTTCATCCTTTATCTTGAATTACATCATATGTCGGTATGACATTCTCAGCTCCATTATCATTGATAATGGGAGACATTTTAAGAATTAGGATGTTGAAGAAATTTTTGAAAGATTCCATATCCAACACAAGTTCTCTACACCCTATTATCCATAGGGAAATGGCCAAGCAGAGGCTTCAAATAAAAAAATCCTAAAAGTCCTAAAGAAGATAGTAAATGATGACAACCATGATCGGCATGTTTATTTAAATCCATCTTTGTCGGCCTATAGAGCTAGCATTCACATACCAATAGGAGCCACCACATATGCCTTGGTGTATGGAGCTAAAGCTATGTTTCCATTAGAAGTTAAAATACCTCCTCTCAGAGTCTCACTGAAGGGACTCGTAACTGTTGAAGACTATAGAGTTTCCCGAATGCAAGAACTGGAATTGCTAGATGAGAGACAACATGTAGCTGATCAGCTGAAGCTTTACCAAAAAAACATGTCCTGTAGCTGCAATCATAGAGTCAAACCATGAACATTTCAATTGGGTGACTTGGTCCTGAAGGAAAACCCGTGTAATCAACAAGATAGGGAGAAGAAAGGAAAGTTTGAACCAAATTGGCTTGGTCTATTTACCATTATTGCAATATATGGTTCTGGAGCTTATCAACTATCTACACCTGAAGGGGACCTATTTGAAGAACCGATCAATAGCATTCATCTTAAGAATTTCTATGTCTGAAAAAAACAACATAAAATGTCCTATATAAATACATAAAAATAAAAAAAAGTCTTGAAGAAATCCGTAAAAATTAGAAAATGCCCTGAAATAATGGTTGCCCTGATGAAAACCTGGAAAACAAGCATCTTGGTGAAAAAATAAAAATAAAAAAGATCAAAAAAGAAAATGAATAAAAAAAGATAAAATACAAGAAAAGGTGAAGAATCAAAAAAACTGTTTCCTTGGTGAAAACCTAGTGAACAGGTGTCTTCATAACAACCAAAAAATCATAAAATCTAAAAAAGTGTAATAAAAATGAGTGGTGAAAACCTGACAATCAGGCACTATTTTTGAACAAGTTGGCTCTTCCATCTATTTTTTTATGTCCTCCATCATATCAGCATAACCATCATATAAGCATCATATCTATCCATGATATCTGCATCATAGAGGTAATTGTGTTTCATCATGGTTTGGTGAAATTGTACATATCCATAATAATCAGTTGTGTCTAACTAGGAGAAAAATATAGAATCAATGGAGGCAATGGACCTTCGAGATATCAAAATAGACAAATGGTAGTAGAACAAATGCATCAAACAAAACCAAAAAACCATGACAAGACAACATTTGGCAATCAACCATACATGATCAAAACACTTATCAAAAAGCATAACATTAGGCTTTCAAATCAAAATGGATGATCTAATCTGAATAATTATTGAAATACTTTAAGAAAAGGTTGAATTATTGTTTTCTGGATTTTTTTTTTCATACCTCTGGAGCAACTCAATGATGTCCTAGACTAGAGAAGCAAGGAAGGATTGTGATTTTCTTTGTCTATTGTTTGTTTTTTTTTCATACCTCTGGAGTAACTCAATGATGTCCTAGAATAGAGAAGCAAGGAAGGATTGTGATTTTCTTTGTCTGTTGTTTGTGAGTTGATCATTATTACTGTGCAAATTTGTCACGGGACGTGCTCTACTACATATCATCGATGACATTTCACAATTTGCATAGGAAAAGGGTTAAATTTTGTCTGTTTATGCAAGCTATACTCAGGTCATCTCAGTTCAATTATAGCTAGATTCTTGTATTACATTTCTATATGAAAAATCATGAAAGTTGTACTTAGATCATCATTGGCATGAATATCCCCTTTGATTCTTTTACTAACTTCCAAAATTTCAAAAGTTTAATGATGATAAACAAGCATAAAATAGATCTCAGAATGGAAATTTTGCATGGTTAATATAGATTGCATTCATGTTATTTATGCATCTGCATTATATATTTTCAAACGTTGGAAAAATATCAAAGACAACACATATCTCTAACAAAGGATTGAGTACATTTGACATTACAAAAAAAAATCATCCATTTAAGTTGCATTATTATTTTCATATCATTCATTCACATAAGTTATATTATCAATTTCATATCATTCATTCACTTGTGTTGCATTATCATTTTCATATCATTCATTCACTTGAGTTGCATTATCATTTTCATTTCATTCATTCACTTAAGTTGCATTATCATTTTCGTATCATTCATTCACATAAGTTGCATTATAATTTTCCTATCATTCATTCACTTAAGTTGCATTATAATTTTCATATCATTCATCCACTTAAGTTGCATTCTCATTTTTCATATTATTTAAAGTGTGTTATCATTTTTTATATCACATCATGTATCAAGATTGCATTTTCATATCATCCATACATTTAGGGACATAATCATTTTCCATCACATTGTCATTTTCACATCATACACATTTACAAAGAATTTTGAAAGCATTATCACATCATATCATCATTACGTCATTTATAATTTTTTTAGAAAGCATTATCAGATCATATCATCATCATACATCCATGCATTAGATTATGCATGTAAGAAATAGAAAAATACAAAAATGTACATAGCATTGCATATCATTTGCATCCATCTCATATAGCATTAAAACATCATTCGCATCACATAATCACATCATAAAAATTACGTAGCACATCACAGTAGAAATTAAATGCATACATCATAGGCATCCATCATATAAAAATAAATCATACATACATCCATCATAAATGCATCCGTCATTGAGAAACATGTAGACAATACATAGATTGACAATATTCGTAGCCTCTCATAATATCAAAACTCAATGTCAAATGTACAAGGATATTGAAACAACAAGAGATACAAAAGTATAATTTGGCATGAATTATCATAAAAGTGTATACATGGGCATTGAATCTAAAATGATACATCATCATGGTGAAACAACACCAAGGTAGTGTACATCAACAATAATTAGCTGGTGCTACCCCCTGACATTGTTGGTCTTGCACCACCTGCTCCTCCTGCACCAGATGTATCTTCCCTTGTGGCTCCACCTGGTGTCCCTTCTGGAGGTGGATGTGTAACACCCCTGCTCATACTTCATGAATGAATCCTAGAGTGGCTTCGTGACCTACTAGTATAATGCGTTCAAGGAAATCGCTACTTGAGAGGTACTACCTCCTCATATCTTAGCCTATATTACTTGACCTGCTAAGCGAGCTCAAGATTCTTAGCCAACATATCCCTCATTGATGTACCCTCTAAACCACTCAAAACCATCTCTGCAATAACCTCATCCTGTTGGCATCACTACCTAGTGGTATCTCTCTTGGTTGTAGTTTGAGCAACCTCTACCAGTAACTGTGCTATCAAAGCCTAAGCCTGTACTAGATGACCTTGTAAGTTGTGTATGGTAGTCTATAGGCTGGCTATGTGTTCTTCTATTGATGGAACTCTTATGTCGGTCCCACTTCCTACAATGGAGCGTCTCCTATGTGGTCTCCTCATCACTTCTGGGATAGCCCTATCATCCCCACCTCCACCTCCATCATCATCATCATCATCACCATCCTCATCATCAGTATCCTCCTCACTCCCACTCTACCTAGGGCTCTGTGCTCTGCCCCCATCCAATGGTACAAAAGGCTCCTTGGGACTAGATAGCCATGGTGTTGGATGTGATGTAATATACTATGCGTCATCTACAGTCATACCCTCATCAAGAATATCTACTCTATAGTCCCACATCTATGCCCCTAAAGCAATGAACTCTACAATTGATTCATCAAATGAAATTAGTTATCCCCAGACTGAAATATCTTGTTGGTAATGAGCATAAATGACTGAACCCTTAGGCATCTCCTATATCTAGCCATACTATCTAAGCACCCGACCCAGTAGAAATATCTCAATGATATATGGGGTGCAGTCAATCAAGTATCAAGAAACAAAAACATAAGGCATCTCCCTTGCATCCTCCAGCCACTGCTCACAATCTAAGTACGGTTGCCATGTAACCTTATCCAAATCATCAAGTACTCTTTGCCAATAGTCTAATTTTCCTAGCCTCGGCTGGACAACAATACCTATATATGCAAAAATATATGGTCATCCAATTGGATGTTCTATATCCTTCACAAGTCATGTAACTACTATATGTTCACATGCCCAAACCTAGAGCAGAGAACATCCAACAACAATGCTCTTCCCTCAAAGTTAAAATATTTGATGTAGCTCATGATATAGATGGGTGAGCATGCATGATCCCCAAGCATATCGTGTACCCTGCATGAGCATTCTCTCGAGAACTCAAACCCATCCAACTGCTAGTCCCTTCGACCTACGATCAAGACATAGGAAACGAACAATGAATCCTACTAATACACAAGGAAATGGCACGTATGTCTCAACCATCTCAACCCATGGAATCTCATATCCGACAATATGATCATCTACAAAAAATATCCTCAAGGAATCGATGCCTTTGTGCTCTCTAGTGTCACATATCACTATCTCTCCCATCACTAGAATCCAAAGAATTTGATAGACATCCTTGGGAGTAATCATCATCTCCCCTGTAGCTAAGTGGGAGGTGTTTGTATCACTATGCCACCTCTCAGTGAGCATAGTCAACAAACCCCTATTGAGCCTCATATCTGGCATCTCCAGCAATGAAGTCAACCCACATGCATCAATAACATCCCTATCTACCTGAACAAGAAGTGTAATCAAGTTGAAAGTCTTTAGGAATCACTACCGCACCTGAAGAATCCCTAATTTCTCCTATCAATTCGAAACATATCAAATCAACATTTGTGATCAAAGAAATCAATCAAATCAAAAAATTCAATGAAATCAAAAAAATCAAGAAAATTTATCAATCTTACTATTTATTTTCTCATCAATCACAAGGAAATTTTTATCAATCTTACTATTTGTTTTCTCATCAATCATGAGGACAAATTTATCAATCTTAGTATTTGTTTTATCAGCAATCATGAGAACAAATTTATTAGTTATCCTATTAGTGAGGCTCTTTCATCATGGGGTCACTTTATCAATCATACTATCAATCCTACCAGTTATCATCAATTAAAAATTCACCATCATATGCTAAATCAATTGAAAAACATCAATAATCCAAGAGAAATCATTAAAAATTGTTAAACACTAGGCAAATGTGCTATAGAAATAATTTTATGCACCAAAAATTTCAAATGCACTACATAATTCATTATATGTGCTGACAAATAAAATATGCTATAGTTTTTAACATATGCACTACATAACATTTCATATGTGCTATGGAATCAAATGCACTCAAAAATCATTCTATGCACTACAAAATTTATCAAATGTGCTACTCTATGTAGAAATGCATGGAAAACAAAGAAAATGTGTCGAGATCATGTTGGTGTTTTTTATAACAACCCAACTAGGATTTGTAATTCTCTAAGAGGTCGCCAACCTCTATATTGAAGAACAACAAAGACTAGTGGCCAACTGACAAGATACAGTCAAATACTGACATCTCCTACACTTCTGGCTCTGCAAGACCAAGGTGGGTAAACCTAAACAATGCTCAGAACTTAACTCATTCATACACAAGCATTGTTTTATAAAACATATAACTCCCAATGCAAATACATTAAGGGAAGCATTGACTACCTTGAACTTGGATAAATTCTCAACAACTCAACCCTCTCTCAGCCATTAGAAAGTAGCACACACAATAACACAGTAAGATTAAAAATGATTTTGCAATTAATATTGTTTATGAGATGCACAAAACTACTTAAAAGATCAGTGCCTCTTTTGGGCCATGGAGTCAAACGCATAAACCGAATTCTCCAGCAAAAAATCTTCAACCAGTGGATTTAACTTGCTAATTCTTTGCATTAACTGTTAGTGCCTTGCACCAATAATCCTTCTCTTGATATGAATCAGATTCTTCTTATTAAATGCCATCTGCACACCTGAAATCACAATCACCTACTCAAAGCATTTTAACCATTTCTTTGAAATAGAACAATGAACAGACAAAACAGTCTCATGAAACTTGAGATGATAAATTCAAAGACACTTTGTATTATTGAATTTACATGACTGAAAGTGTACAAATGTGGAGAAAATCTGATGACATTCATGAATGTGAAAGCCCTTCATGATGTTAATTGCACAAACTGACTGTATTTACTCTTGAATTCATAAAATTATAGCTTGCAAACTCAAACAATGATTTAGAAAATACAAATTTCTATCTACACAATCCAATACAGAAAACTCAGAACCCTTTACAATGAGCAGAGAACAACAAATATAGAAGAATGAAGGAAACTAAAGAAGCCCTAAATTCAAATCTGTTGCAGACACATGGCAGCTCCATTCCTGTTGATCAAATTGAAAATAATATCTTCTCTCCTTTGCAGCAACAAACATTCCCTCAAACAACATTTGCTCATGATTGTCTAGCAACAAAAATTCTGCCCATGTGGAGATTCTTCTTATTTCATCTAGCTGCTCAAAACATCTCTTTCCTGTGCACATCTGTTTTTGTTTGCTATTACAATGCTGCACTTTATATTTGCATATTCACTTTATACTCTACCTTCAACAAAAGAATGTTCCATATTGAAAAGCCTCGAAATATAGATGAATATAAAATTCATTTTATTTGCTCCAGCCAAACTTTGCAATTTTATCTTGCCTGGCAAATAAATTATTTACCCGTGAAAATATTCAGCCTTTCCACAAAAGCCCTTTTACATTTCATATTCAAAACAACATTTTAAAATAATGATGATTTCAAGTATTACATTATCGGGCATATGAATATTTTACCCGTCCCCTCTCATTATTATTTTAAATGTAATGATGGTCTTTAAAAATCATCAGGCCATACTTTAATATTTTCATCAAACTCACATTATATTTTATTGCCCAGCAATAAAATATTTCAGTTTTTTACTTCAATTGAAATATTTTCTCTTTTATTCTACACTCGTGTGTAAAATATTCACGTACCCAGCTCCTTTATTTTTACTTTAATGCCTTTCCTTTAAAGAAAAACATTAGAATATTACACATCAAAATATTTCACCATCAGCCAATCAAGAACTTCACTCATGAGTTCTTCTTTTTACTCTCAAATTCACCCCACCATCACAACAAAACTTTAAAATACCCACTAATATATCTCTCCTTGGGCCCACATTTCCCATGTGAAGCCTTCTCACACACCTCATGACTATTTTAATTATGTTCCCAAAATACCACGAGGCTTGTGAGGCAATATTTTAACACCAACTTTAAAATGCCAATGGGCCCATCACCTGTTATGCCTTGCATAACGACCCCATCTTTTGCCTTGGTCAAAAGAGGGTCCCCCCTTTGTTAGTTTTTTTCAAATAAAGTTTGGGATCATTCTGCTTCCAACAATTTATTTGTTTTTGATTTTTTTTTGTCAGAAGCAGAACCGGAACTGAATCGGGTTATGGAAGTTCTATCGAAGTTTGTTTTGGTTCCCATCCCAATGGTCTTTCTTTTTAGCTTTTGTTTGTCTTCAGGCAGAACCGGATCCGAAGTGAGTGTTTAAGTTGGTTTTATCAACAGTTGCAAAATCATAATTTATTCCGACTCTACCTCCGCCATTTTTATTTATGCTTTAGTCTTGGTCTTTGTGTTTTGTTTTATTAGGATAGTCTTTTACTTTACTTTTTTATCTTTGGTTCTGCTTAGTGTTTTGTTGACGAAGTCAGAATCGGAATGAGAATTAGGTTTGGAAATTTCATAAATTTGAGATTCTTTTTCCATTTCAGTTCCGCCTCCGCCACTTTTTGATCGTTGACTTTTTGACTAAAGTGGCACTACAGAGAAGTGTTTGTTCTCTCACAGTTTCGACTCTTCCTTTACTGCACTTTAATGCATTAATGGTAGTTGCTCATGTAGGTAGAAATCAGCATTTTTTCCTTCATTAAGGGTTAAGCGAATCATTATTACTATTATTAAGAAATCAAAGAGCATGAAAGAATAGCAGCAGAGTTCGTTTTGAGCAAATTAATCAGGATAGAGAAGGGATATTGTGTGCGAATCAATTTTAGCTTGGGTTTCTTTGCGTTTGAGGTAGGTTTCTTATCTTTGTTGTTCTTCATTCTTAGTGTCGTAATTGGTTGCGTTTCTCTTTATATCTACTTGTGCTTTCGATCATTTTGTTTTAATTGGATCTACATTTTTTGGCATGATTGAATGAGTAGTTTCTTGTTTTATATTGTTTTGTTTTGACTTATTTTTGTTTCTTGTACTGTCGTTTTGTTTCTTTCTATTTTTGAGCATGGTCACTTTCACATCTTAATCGTGATTCCATCGTGCTATTTTTGATTTGCAGTGGTGTTAGATTAAATTAGGTTTAAATGATTTATAGTGAGGTAGTTTAAAGATTTAAAGTGAGTTAGGGTAGATTAGGTTTATTGTTTACTTAGGGTTTTGTCGTGTGTTTTTATCTGGTAAAACAGCAAGGTTTAAACCCGTGCTCTAGTTTTATCAGGTTTGTTAGATTAGGGTTTTTTTTGTATCATTTGATGATCATAGTTAAAAGATTTAAATAAAATTTCCTAAGTACAATTGTTCCCCATGGTCATATGAGTGTAGAGTTTAAGGCCCTTTTCATTTTAAGCGACATTGGTTTTAATCATGAAGTTATGTGTTAAATGAATAAAAATATTTGATGACATCATGATTGACTTAGGGGGAGGCGGAATCAGAATCGATTATGAACTTGAAAAATCTATTTTATAAAAGTTACCGATTCCGTTTCCATCTTGTTTCCGGCTCCGCGTACAATAGAAGTCTTCTTTGAAAAATGACGATAACCTAGATGGAAGTGGAGGCAGAGTGGAAATCGGATGTGAAAAATATAAAAATTTGAAGAAAGTAAAATCTCTTTTTCATTCCAATCTTGGTTCTGATTCCCATCCCAAGTCTGACTCCAAGCCCGTTCATTGTTAAGTGAAGTATCTGTATCGGTTTTGGCTCCGAGTCCGGCAGTGTTGTAAAAGAGATTGTTTTTAGGTTGAGGTTTTGCCTGGTTCCACCTCCAATAGGTATGATCTTTTAAGCATTTTTTATGATGATATCTAAATATCTAATTAGAGGTTTGCTTGCAGGAGAGTTGAAAGATGTCAGGAACATAAGGAGAGGCTGCTCGAAGGAACCAATCGGCTGGAACATCAAAGGTAGCACCAAAAGTAAAGAAGGTAAAGCTAGAACAACTGCCTTATACCTTGAGGTATGGTCATAGGAGCTTGGTGGTGAAAGTGAGCAAGGTGGAATTAGACTGGTCAGATATCACGGATACCAATTTGGGCCAGTAAAACTTTGTAGAATTATATGAAGAAACGTTTGCCGAACAAGAAAATCTAATTGGAAGGGCACAAAGGATTGTTGATTCTAGCTTGGCACATATTACTATGTTCCCTTTATCAGTTCAGTGTCCAGATTTGATATTAACAGTAGATAGTACTTACAATCCTGCTACAAGACTATGCATGGATTCATAGAATAATGTGATTATTGATCTTACTCCTCAAATGTTCCAAAGTATGTTTAATGTTCCGGATCCCAAGAGCTTGGTGCAACTAACTGAAGTAGAGGCATTGGAGAAATATAGCAAACATAAAGACTCCAATAAGTCTCACTTAAACAAAAATGGGTTTAAAACGGAGAAGAAATCCTTGAGCAAACTTGCAGACCAACCTAAGAGGGCAAATTTCAAGAAGGGAATATCTGATTTGATATTGATGTTGTCCAGAGTGTTTGGGAAGAGGGATACCTTTCATTTCAAGGAATGGATGTTTCCATTCATTCAAATAATTTTACAGGGTGATTATCAGTTTGATTGGTCAATGATTGTTTCTGATGCCATACATGATTAGCTAGCAAGGGTCAAGCAGACTAAATCTTTCTTCATGACTTGTTATGTAGTTTATGCAGCAACAAGATTGAGGATTTTCCTAGGTTTGAATAGAATAGGCATAATGGGAGCCTTGGATGGGAAAAATAAGGTATGGGAACATTATGATCAGTTATCTCTTCAAGTTGCTAAGACTCATTTTAGAAGAGTCAATGATGCATTTTTATATGTCATCATCAACCAATTAAGTGGAGATGCAGGATACCAGTTAAGTCAAGAAGCTATGGCTTTTATTGTTGAATGGGGATGTTGGTACATCCAGTACCCCAAATTTACATACTTCAGATTGGCTGGTTTTGAAGGTCATCCATATTTACTTCCAAGGTGCTGTAGTAATAGGATAGTGCTAATGGAGTTTGTATATCAAGCTATTGGAGTTAATGCTTGGTTTAGGATTAAACATAAAATTGGATGTCATAAATTTCCCATGAAGTTGGGTGAATATAGTTGTCAACACTTGAAGGGAGCAAAAGTGGTTTGTAATGAGTTGATACAATTGAAATTGGGATTGTATACAGCTCGTAAGTATTTTGATCCAAAGAAGAAGATGTATGTTTTATTGCCTTCAGTATTCACTAGGCATTTCAACTTGTTAGAAGACTTTTGGAGTGACCGACAGGATGAGTATGATTTGAGGAAGAAGAACTATGAAAGATTGTCGGTTGCACTCATGGCAGAATTGGGTGTTAAGGAAAATATTCTTGACACATTGGGGGATGATGGAATTGTATTGGATCCATCCTATGAAGCTTTGAATATTGGCACCAAGAGCTTGGATCCAATTGATTGGGATGCTGAAGAAACAATTGACATCAAGAAAATTGGAAGGACAATTTTGGATAGGAGTATACAATGGTTAATGATGAGAACTCAAGCTCCTTAAGGACCAGTCCTTAAAAAGGGCAAAGGATACAAGAGAATCAAGAGAAAGACACATCCCAAGGAGCCATTAGAATTCCTTCCTCTGGACATTGAAGAAATAGAACTTGAAGTGGTAGATGATGAAGAAGGAACACCAGAAGGAAATGTTCAAGTAGGATCTATTGTTTCTACACCCACATTAGGTGAGTCATCCGCATGAGTCCCTCTTACAAGGAAGAAGAGTAAAGAAGTTCAAGAAGGAGCACTTCATAGCATGGCTAAAATTGCCAAGGGAAAAGAGGCAGAGGAGGAAGCTCTGGAAGTTGAGATAGATTCAGATGAGACTCTATTAGAGAAAGATTTGCAAGAAAACATGCCTCTAGAGGAGGATATTGAGCAGATCTTAACACAAGAAGATTAGTGGAAGCTGTTTGAAGATGCTACAAGAGATTCTAATGCAAGGGCTATGCTAGAGAAACAAATTGAAATAGAAGCTAAGGCATCAGCTGATGAGGTGGAAAACCAAAGAAAACAACAAGAAAATGAACTCAAGATCAAAGAAGAGAATGATAAATTGGAATTGATACAGAAAATTCATGATCTTGAAGAGGAAAAAGCAAGGAACCGTAGGGAAAGAGAAGTTTTAATTGCCAAGCTAAAACTTGTAGAAGAAACTCGACAGAAAGAGGAAGAAGCTGGAATTTTGAAGAACAAAAGAGATATTGAGGAGCTAATAAAGAAACAACAAGCTAAAGAAGAAAAGACAAAGGCAGGGAAGCTCGAGGCCTTAGAAGCAGAGAGGTTAGAGAAAGAGAAACAAGAGGCTCTAGAAAAAGAGAGATTAGAAAAGGAAGCTCTGGAAAGGGAAGAAGAGGAAGAAAGGAAGAGAAAAGAACAAAAGGATAGAGAAGAGGCTGAGAAGTTGGTGCAGATGCCTGTGTTGTAGGAGCAACAAGAGAAGGCAAAGGTTGACTCTCAACCTCAGGTAAATATTCAGCTACCTTCTACAATTGTTGCTTCCCCTCCCATGATGACTACTACTCCAAGTGCTCCTACTTGGTTGAAATTGGACCTACAGAAGAGAGCAAGAACACCTCCACAACCTCTCAATTGGGAGGATATCATGAAGGGGATTGAGCAGGAAAGGCCTAAGAAGAAGGCTAAAATTCTACATTCTACCCAACTCATAGACAAAGGGGAAATAGTTGCTGAGTGTGCCATGTCAATGACAGAAAAGGAGGTAGGGGATATGCAGCTAACAGACTATTAGTTGAGTACAGTCAATTTGGGAAGACCCACTAGAAGTCAGCAAATGAATTTGATTGATGTAGTGGCTTCAACAACTGAATCAAGAATGATAAAGGACAAGCAAAAGAAGGATGAGCTTAAGGCTCAATTAGATCAGTTGCATTCATTCTTGAAGAGTATCTCCTCTCCAAGGTCACAACAGGTAACCGCCATTGAGACTCCTATTTTGTTAAGCAAAAAGGATGTAGATGATTTGGTACAAGTTAGAGGTAAGGTGGAGATGGTAGATAGGTGGATAGACAAATTGAACCGAGGGGTAGGTGAGGTTTTAGTGGAAAGATTTAAAGCCTACAAGGATGCAGAAGGATTGATAAAAGAGATGCATCAATACATTGAGGCATTAGAAAAACAAGAAGAAGAGTATAAGGAATATAGTCAGAAGTTAGAAAAGGTAAGTGCATTGCCTTTGACAACTCTTCTAGAACAATCCATACATGAGGAAGATAACAAAGATTTTGTGGAGAAAACTTCTCGCATACTGCAGTTTAGGACTGGCTTTTTGAGTAAACACAAGGATGAGATTCAGGAAGCAGTTAATAATTTAACTGAGTAGTTGGAAGAGTTGGAAGAAGTCATGGCCATAATTGTAGATGTGAATGTAATGACAAAAGATGGCATGCCTTTGAGTCAGGTCAAGGAGAAATGGAATGAAAGATTCAAAGGACTCATGCAGGAAAAGGATGATGAAGAAGACTTGGTAATAGATTGGCTTGTAGAAGTCAAGGAAGAGATAAAAGTTGCAGAGAGAGAATTAATAAAAATAAAGAGTATGAAGGAATTTGCTGCAGCAGAGTTGGATCGGATTAAGTTTGAAGATAGTTGGATTGATGGGCCAGAGATAGATACATTATAGCAAGTCTTCGCTAGTTATGATGAGTTTGTTGCGGATCCAACTTCACATGCATGAATCCTTGCATGCATGATGTTCTCCTTTTTTTGCATGTTGCAGGCAACACTGATAGCTTTTTGAGTGCATGACTTCTCTTCTTTTCTATCTTCTATTTTTAGATTAGACTGAATGTTTTAATGTAAGAACTCAAGACCAAATTGATCTGAGTTTCCAAGAAAGTTTAGTTCCTAAAAAGGTGGAAATGCCTAAAATAGAAGTAGAGTTCAAGCTTTTGTATATCTATAAATACCTGATGGGTATCATATTGTAAAGGTCAGCTAATTGAGAATAGAGATTGGCTTACCTAATGCTAAGAGATAGAGTTTTGTAGTGATCATTTTGTTGGAGATACATTGTTACTTGATCTTTTTACAGTTAATAGAATTACAGGTTTTTGCACAATATGAAGTTCGAATTGAGTTGTTTTATTTGATAAGGCTGATAACTTATAATCCATCTGAATTCCAGTGATTGTGCTGAAGCATGATAGTTTCTTATGTGGTGAAAATCATTAGAAGAAACCAGATTTAAAGATTATCTTGTTAGATTGTCATTGAATTAAGTTTATTTGAGGTTTGTTGATCTATAATCTTGATGTTGAATGAATGTTTGTTGTTTTGAAATTCTTGAAGTATTCGTGATATTATAAGTGAAGAATTAATTAAGCACCTAAAATGTATGCAATAGTATAGGTCATTATATAGATTGTGGCATCTTATGGTTTTCTTGATCTGATTGGAAGAACATTCATTATTGAAGATATATGTTCGAGCATTAGATAGGGTTGATTGAAGTTTACTATTACCCCTCTATTTCATATTTTTCTTTTATTTAAAACCCATATATTCATAGAAAAAAGAGTCATTGCTTAAGTCTTTTTATTACTAGCACAGGCCCCTTGAACATTACAGTTGCATGAACCAATTGAGTGACACCAGACAGTTAAGAACCAACTACCAAGACCTTGGGAGTTAGGCCACTATATGTTGTCTTTCTTTTTTAGGAGAAATAGAGTAGACATATTCTGTTTTAATGTTGTTTGTATCATTTTAACCATCAACACCACCCACATGCCCTCATCTCGCTTACCTCACAGGAAATTTGCTTGCCTCACTTTTATTGTGCGAGGTTCGTAAGCAACGAATGAGAGTTGGTTGCATTTTGTTTTTGTGCCCTAACTCCATTCATATTTTCCTGCTCATACTTATGCAAACTTGGCCACCATTGCTCCTCCTTTGCTGCACTATCTTGTTTCTGTGAACATTTCCTCACTCCATTAACATTCCCAAATAAAAATTGAAGGGGTGCCATTTGATTGCTGTCCCATTTTTGCAGATGCTGGGAAGTCCTATGCTTGTTGAAAGCATTCAAAGTATTGCTTAGCAATTCAAAACAATCTTGGAGGTGTTTTTAGAAAGTCCAAACCATTCCTTGCAATTTTGGAGCCATTTTTGTCCATTCCCAAGATGAAAAACTTGGTTATGATGTTAGAAAATTTGCTGTCACGTTTTTGCCTTTTCTAGTAATTATAAAACACTCAAAACATCATTAAAATGATGCTTGTGTATGAGAAATACCTTGGGAAACATTTTGAACAACAAACAACAAATAATTTCCAGTTCACAACATTTAAAATACATCCAATCACAAAAAATGTGACTGCAAAACATTATTTTTTGTTTCCATGTCTTTATTTTCAACACCTTCATACTGAACGCCACCTTCACCCTTATACAACATTGGATTTCTTTCTTTGCATTCTGCTCTATACTCTTTCCTCAAGTGGCATAAAATTGTCCAGAATGATGGCCGCTTCCATCTTATTGCACTTGTTGGTTGAGAATTTTCATTTTTATAGAGAAGCTGCAATGAGCATGAATTTTGAAGCTTTTTAGAATTTGTCTTGAGAGCATCCACCCAATGGGATGAAAGAATTAAAATTTCTTTGCCTCCATCCCATTCAAATGTTAAAAAGATTTGTGCCCTAAAATCATTTTGAGATTCTTTAAATATAAACATTTAAAACATTAGAACTAGGCAAAAAATGAATTCCGCGTGCTAGCCAAATGAGAAATTTCACTGCGAACAAACTAGAGCACCTAAAGCCAATTTATTTTGTGTGCACCCATAATCAATTATTTAGAGAAAACCCATTTCCTCCAATTCTTTCCAGCTCTTAAAATTTAGTTATCTCCTTTGTAAACTGCCCCCGAGACACGTTTTTCTTAGCAAAAGTATATTAAAATAATATACCAAATGATCTCCATTCTTGATAAAAAGGGAGCTATAGAGATTTTAGACCAAAATAAGAAATAGGTTAGTAAAATTGCAAATTTTCAAAATTTCTAGAACACCATTTATGGCCCTGTCGCAATCAGAAAACAATTAATTAACCCATCTAAACTCATCATGAAACCCTATCACTGAGCAAGAATGCACATGTTTGATCTAAGAATGCGATGCAAAATACGGTTTGAAGAAAGAGATCTTGAGGTGCAAGATATTAATCGACAAAGTTGCCCACTTCACATTTTTTTCAACTGCACATGTTTAGAACCAATTAAGGCTGACCAAGTCACCACTTTGCAAACATATCAAATCACCTTCTAAAAGGCCACCACTAGAGACATAAGCACATTCACTTACCCTAAGTATGTTTGCGAGAGGAATTCTCTTGAATCATCATTGGTCAAAAGATATTGATGGATGAAGTTAGCCTCTCATAAAGGCTGTCAGGAATGCAGTTGCAAAATAGAACAAACTGCATTTGGTTTCGATCTGCTAAAAATAGCAAATCAGATCATGAAGTTCTACAAATCAATATCTGAGATCATGTTGATATGAAGAATATGGAACATCATTCATTCTGACATGACAGTGAACTGGTTGCAAAAACCAAGCTCAAACAGGAAGCTATTTTGCAAACTGACAATCTGCAAACAACAGAATAGTGCAAAAACCTTCCAGCTTCTCTTTTTGAAACTCTGTCAAAACCTATCATGGGAAGCTAAGATTTGACATGCCTGCTCACATATGACTATTGAGTATGTATGCAATTGGGTTTTGCACGACAATCAACGAACTTTAAATTATAAGCCTCCAAAGTGGGTCAGTCATGACTGATTCTTTAGGTGCACTTTTGAAAGTGCAGAAGCAATTTTTTTGAAATAGGCATCTCAAATTTGCAAAATTTGAGAGTGCCATCAGTGGCTCCGACTAGGGATGTATGCCCCCTATGGGCATAGCAAGATTCTAGATCTCTAGGGAGTTGACCAGAAGTTGAATCCATTAGGTGTCCTCAAACTGCTGCCCTTTATTCAACCTTGTTTTTTCAACTTCATTTGATGACCTCAGGTCACCAAATGAAAAACAGGAATCAACATCTACCTTTTTCAAACAGAATTCTATAGAAATAGTTGATCTCCCTTAAGTCATGCTTGCCTCTATCAAACCACAACAACACTGGTGACTGCATCTTTGCAAACAGCAATACCAAACTGCCCTTGTGCAAATGTGAACTTTCTTTCTGTTCAATTCTGTCATCAAGTGTCAACCAAATCAGATATGTCACATCACTATTACTTTCTTCATTCTCTAATTTAGTATTAAGTGGCAACATTTGAAAATGGGGATCAAGACCATTTGAAAGCATAACTTGATCACAACCCTCTGCCTGATAAAACATGTTGGTATCTCCTAACAGACAATTATTCACAACATCATCAACATGTTCACAATCACTATGCATCTGAGAGTCAGACATACTTTCAAAATGTTGATTATCATGTGGTAACAACTGATTATATTCATCATTTAAATCATTCTCAAGCTAAAAAAAACTTGCTTTAGTGTTGTTCACATCGCCACATTTTATGAAAACCTTTTTCAGCTGACAAAAATAGCACTTACATTTTGCCTTGTGGCTAGAACTGTTAAACTCAAATTGATTACTACTTTGCATATTAGAATTAAAACTATCACAAAAACTTACCAAAAGATCTTGCTCATCATGCAAACTGTCTCCAAGTGTATGCAAACAAATACACTCATGCATTAGCATACTTTGTGACTGTTCTTCATCATGTTGGTATTGAGAGTCATCAAAGATTTCTTACTCATCATCATATGTAATCATATAGTCATCCTCTGAACATAAGGTATCAACCTCTTCAATATTACAAGTTTGCTCAATAAGCAATTCTGGTTCAGAAACATAACTTGATTTCTCATCGAAATCAACATTAACATCCACATGAAAAAACTCATGTCTAGGCTCATTACTCGGCTCATTCAAGTCATCAAACAAAGACTTGTTCAAATATGCATTAAAATATTCAAGATTTAGCTCATTAGATATGTAAACCTCATGGTTATTTTCTACTTCAAGCTCATCAAAAGAGTTTTCTGAGCTTACATCAGTATCCATATCTTCATACTCATCATACAGTGCATCATCACAATTAATTTTTTGTTTGTATTCATCCATATCATCATGATCATGATCATGATCAATTAATTCATCATTGGAAAAAGAATCAGATTCACCTGCATCATAACTTGCATCTTGAAGGTCATCACCACTATCAAAGTTAATAGGGGCTGCACACAATAACTGAGAGTTGTCCTCATGTGCACATTTCTGGTATCTTGTGGTCAATAGGTCTGAAATTTATTCACAACTCAATAGATCACTATTTTGATCTATTGTTTCAACCACTTCCTCTTCTTTACCTTCACTTGAATTGAATGCAATATAAAAATTGCAAATCAGGGAATATTAAAGTATCATCCTCTTCAAACTCTGAGAATTCAATAGGCTGATCATAAACTGGATCTCTCCAATCATAGGAGGCAGAATTGTTGACAACATTATCACAAGAAAAGTTATAACCACTCCTAGTGAATAAACTATCCACTTCTCCCTTCTTACTTTCTTTTGGGTTGTTATAACAACAATTCACATCAGTTTGTATTTCAACATCAGATTGGGTATCATCACTAAACTTGTCACTTGCATCCTCTTGAGGATAATCATGAACATCTTCTTTATCAAACTAAAAACTAGAAATGGTTTCCTCATTGTAGCTGCTTGTAGCTTGTCTTTCAAAATGAAATTCATCACACACTCTATCACTTGTAGCTGACACACTGATGTTCTCAAAAGAATTTCCTAAATCAGCAAACTTGTTTGTCTCACTATGCAGACTTGCATAATTGCTACACTCAACACATGTAGGCTTGACTTGATTAATTGTATCATGATATTGCTGATCACCTATCTCTTCTTTAAAGAGTAAATCCAACTCATATTCTTCTTTAGGTTCCTAGCTCGGAAGACTCAACTGCTGATTTGTAGTTGGGTACATTTCTTCTATAAGTTGTTCATTGACAACTTCCTCATCATCTGATAATGCATTTTTCTCATCTTCTACCTTCTCAAGTATGCACTTGTCTGGAAATATCTGACCATTTTCATTCACACAACTATTGATTCCATCATCATGTTTTTCAATAACTGAAGACAACAAACATTGAACATACTCATTCCTCTGTTTCTCCAAATTATCCAGCACTATGTATGCTGTTTGCGTGCTCAGGATTTCAAAATATTTTAACAGTGCACTAGATCCTTCTTCATAAGGTTCAAAATACATATGGATACAATCATAAGTGCTAGGTCTGAAATTTTATGGGATTAGTGAATGAGCAACAACAAATCTATGACTAAAATCAACACTTGACTCTTCATTTTGTTTCTTGATCTCCTTTAACCTCACGACAAGGTCTGAGAGATCTCCTGCAAATTCTTCTCTGTAAGTAGCCACTAATTCATCCCAACAAGAAAATGACTTCTCAGGGAAACTTAGATACCAATCCCGAGCTCGTGCTTCAAGAGATTTGACAAAAAATTTCATCTGCATATCTTGATCTCTGAATGAATGTTTCTCCATAAAGCTAGGAAAACTTTGAACATGTGCATCTCTTTGACATTTGGTATACCCATCAAATCTAGGAATCTCCTTATAAACTTGAGCTGACATACTTATAGTTTCATAATCAACCCATGACAAATATAACTGAGCATACAATGGGTAAAAGGAATTGATAATGGGTGCAATGACTTCACAAGTAGACATAGTTTGATGGTCTCTTGACTGGGCTTGTTGAAACATTTGGTGTCTTTTATCCATTTCTTTAAGTCCTCTTTCAAATACATCATTTCATTCAGGACTAAACCTAGGCTTATTAACTCTTGGGTTCTTACACTTTGGGGTATTAGATGCTCAAAGATAATTATACTTTTGACACTTCTTAACAAGCTAAATAAAAGTATTCACTCGTATAGCTACTTTACATTGGTGATCCATGGATATTACAAATTAAGGCTCACTAATTGTGCATAATTACAAGTCTAACCACATGATGGACAACAAGGATAATTACTAACATAATGACAACCTGGGCTTGAAAATTATGACAATACAAGTTGATGAAAACTCCTAAGATACACAAATGCATTCTAACCATCCAAACTAGAAGATATTTGAGCGCTAAACATAATCTTTAAATGGAACTGCAATTACATTCAATAGATCCAGCAAATAAAAGTGTGCAAACTTAATCTATTGTTCTTTCCCTTTGTCAGTGCTAACTCACTCAATAGGGAAACAAAGTTTCTTCTAAGAAGTTCAAATATGGTCTTCATACACAAGTACTTGAAAACCAAAAGTGAAGAATACCTGGAAACTTTTAAATTGCTACAAATTGTCTTCCTAACTGGTAATATTTGTAGATCTAGAACTTTCTTCAAATTTTTAACAAGTTCTATCAACAGAGTCGCCACCTCTTTTAACAGAGTACTCAACTTCGGGCAGTATGAAGTTCTTTTACATATAAACTTTTCTTTCTCTGAGTTCCTTTCCACCAGCAGAGCACCACAGATTACAAAATTGTTCAGGTTCACTACAACACTTTTTTCTCGAGGGTTGAAATCCTTCAGAATTTGAACTAAATCAGAATGGTAAATCATTTGACTCTATGCAATGACTCTTAAGGCTAGATTCTACAGTTAGAATTTTATCAAATTCTCTCCAGTAGAATCATCATTCTGTTGGTGTTTTTTATAACAACTCAACTAGGATTTGTAATTCTCTAAGAGGTAGCCAACCTCTATATTGAAGAACAACAAAGACTAGTGGCCAACTGACAAGATTTAGTCAAATACTGACATCTCCTACACTTCTTGCTCTGCAAGACCAAGGTGGGTAAACCTAAACAATGCTCAAAACTTAACACATTCATACACAGAAATTATTTTATAAAACAGATAATTCCCAATGCAAATACATTAAGGGAAGTATTGACTACCTTGAACTTGGCTAAATTCTCAGCAACTCAACCCTCTCTTAGCCATTGGAAAGCAGGACACACAATAACACAGTAAGATTAAAAATGATTTTGCAATTAATATTGTTTATGATATGCACAAAATTGCATAAAAGATCAGTGCCTCTTCTAGGCCATGGAATCAAACACATAAACCAAATTCTCAAGCAAATAGTCTTCAACTAGTGGATTTAACTAGATAATGCTTTGCATTAACTGTTAGTGCCTTGCACCAACAATCCTTCTCTTGATATCAATCAGATTCTTCTTATTAAATCTCATCTGCACACCTGAAATCACAATCACCTACTCAAAACATTTTAACCATTTCTTTGAAATAGAATAATGAACAAACAAAACAGCCTCATGAAACTTGAGATGATAAATTCAAAGACACTTTGTATTATTGAATTTTCATGACTGAAAGTGTACAAATATAGAGAAAATCTGATAACATTCATGAATGTGAAAGTACTTCATGATGTTAATTGCACAAACTGGCTGTATTTACTCTTGAATTCATAAAATTACAGCTTACAGACTCAAACAATGATTTAGAAAATACAAATTTCTATCTACAAAGTCCAATACAGAAAACTCATAACCCTTTATACTGAGAAGAGAACAACAGATATAAAAGAATGAAAGAAACTGAAGAAGCCCTAAATTCGAATCTGTTGCAGACACATGGCAACTCCATTCCCGTTGATCAAATTAAAAATAATATCTTCTCCTTTGTAGCAACAAACATTCCCTCAAATAGCATTTGCTCATGATTGTCTAGCAACAGAAAATCTGCCCATGTGGAGATTCTTCTTATTTCATCCAGCTGCTCAAAAAATCTCTTTCCCGTGCACATTTGTTTTTGTTTGCTATTACAATGTTGCACTTTATATTTGCATATTCACTTTATACTCTACCTTCAACAAAAGAATGTTCCATATTGAAAACCCCCGAAATATAGATGAATATAAAATTCATTTTATTTGCTCCAGCCACACTTTGCAATTTCATCTTGCCTAGCAAATAAATTATTTACCCGTGAAAATATTCAAGCTTTCCACGAAAGCCCTTTTACATTTCATATTCAAAACAACATTTTACCCGTCCCCTCTCATTATTATTTTGAATGTAATGACGGGTCCTTAAATAATCATCAGGCCATACTTTAATATTTTAACCAAACTCACATTATATTTTATTGCCCAACAGTAAAATATTTCACTTTTTTACTTCAATTGAAATATTTTATTATTTATTCTACACTCGTGTGTAAAATATTCACGTACCCAACTCCTTTATTTTTACTTTAATGCCTTTCCTTTAAAGAAAAACATTAAAATATTACACATCAAAATATTTCACCATCAGCCAATCAAGGACTTCACTCACGAGTTCTTCTTTTTACTCTCAAATTCACCCCACCGTCACAACAAAACTTTAAAATACCCACTAATATATCTCTCCTTGGGCCCACATTTCCCATGTCGAGCCTTCTCGCACACCTTGCAACTATTTTAATTATGTTGCCAAAATACCGCGAGGCAATATTTTAACACCAACTTTAAAATGCCAATGGGCCCACCACCTACATGCCCTCATCTAGCTTACCTCGTAGGAAATTTGCTTGCCTCACTTTTATTGTGGAGGTTCGCGAGCAACGAATGAGAGTTGGCTGCATTTTGTTTTTGTGCCCTAACTCCATTCATATTTTCCTGCTCATACTTATGCAAACTTGGCCGCCATTGCTCCTCCTTTGCTGCACTATCTTGTTTTTGTGAACATTTCCTCACTCCACTAACATTCCCAAATAAAAATTGTGAACATTTCCTCACTCCATTAACATTCCCAAATAAAAACTGCAGGGGTGCCATTTCATTGCTGTCCCGTTTTTGGAGATGCTGGGAAGTCCTATGCTTGTTGAAAGCATTCAAAGTATTGCTTAGGTATTCAAAACAATCTTGGGTGTGTTTTTACAAAGTCCAAGCCATTCTTTGCAACTTTGAAGCCATTTTTGTCCATTCCCAAGATGAAAAACATGGTTATGATAAAAAATTTGCTGTCACGTTTTTGCCTTTTCTGGTAATTATAAAACACTCAAAACATCACTAAAATGATGCTTGTGTATGAGAAATGCCTCGGGAAACATTTTGAATAGAAAACAACAAATAATTTCCAGTTCACAACACTTAAAATACATCCAATCACAAAAAACGTGACTACAAAACATTATTTTTTGTTTCCATGTCTTTATTTTCAACACCTTCATACTGAACGCCACCTTCACCCTTATACAGCATTGGATTTCTTTCTTTGCATTCTACTCTATACTTTTTTCTCAAGTGGCACCAAATTGTCCAGAATGATGGCTGCTTCAATCTTATTGCACTTGCTGGTTGAGAATTTTCATTTTTAGAGAGAAGCTGCCATGAGCATGGATTTCCAAGCTTTTTAGAATTTGTCTTGAGAGCATCCACCCAATGGGATGAAACAATTAAAATTTCTTTTACCTCCATCCCATTCAAATGTTAAAAAGATTTGTGCCCTAAAATCATTTTGAGATGTTTTAAATATAAACATTTAAAACATTAGAACTAGGCAAAAAATTAATTTCGTGTGCTAGACAAATGAGAAATTTCACTGCGAACAAACCGGAGCACCTGAAGCCAAGATTTTTGCGTGCGCCCATAATAAATTATTTAGAGAAAACCCATTTCCTCCAATTCTTTCTAGCTCTTAAAATTTAGGTACCTCCTTTGTAAACTGCCCCCTGAGAAACGTTTGCCGCAACAGAAGTATATTAAAATAATATACCAAATAACCTCCGTTCTTGATAAAAAGGGAGCTATATATATTTTAGACCAAAATAAGAAATGGGTTGTCAGTAGAATTGCAAATTTTCAAAGTTTCTTGAACACCATTTTTGGCCCTGTCGCAATCAAAAAACAATTAATTAATCCATCTAAACTCATCTTGAGACCCTGTCACTGAGCAAGAATTCACACGTCTGATCTAAGAATGCAATGCAAAATACAGTTTGAAGAAAGAGATCTTGAAGTGCAAGATATTAATCGAAAAGTTGCTCACTTCACATTTTCTGCAACTGCACATGCTTACAACCAATTAAGGCTCACCAAGTCACCACTTTGCAAAAATATCAAATCACCTTCTAGGAGGCTGCCACTGGAGACATAAGTACATTCACGTACCTTAAGTATGTTTGCAAGAGGAATTCTCTTGAATCATCATTCTTCAAAAGATATTGACGGACAAAGTTAGCCTCTCAGAAAGGCTGTCAGGAATGCAACTGCAAAATAGAACAAACTGCATTTGGTTTCGATCTGCTAAAAATAGCAAATCAGATCATGAAGTTCTGAAAATTGACATCCGAGATCATGTTGATATGAGGAATATGGAACAACATTCATTGTGACATGACAGTGAACTGGGTGCAAAAACCAAGCTCAAACAGGAAGCTGTTTTGCAAACTGACAGTCTGCAAACAATAGAACAGTGCAGAAACTTTTCAGCTTCTCTTTTCGAAACTGTGTCAAAACTTATCATGGGAAGCTAAGATTTGACATGCCTCCTCACATATGACTACTAAGTATGTCTGCAACTGGGTTTTGCACAACAATCAACATACTTTAAATTATAAGCCTCCAAAGTGGGTCAGTCATGATTGATTCTTTAGGTGCACTTCTGAAAGTGCTGAAGCAAAATTTTTGAAATAGGCATCTCAAATTTGCAAAATTTGAGAGTGCCATTAGATCATTTCAAATTTTGATGAATCAAATCAAAAGGAGGTTTACACTATATGTATTGAGGGTCCATAATGTGTCAAACACTAGTGTCGTCGAATCTGCTCAAATCTGTGTTGGTGGATGGGCAGTGCCATTTTTCTCACTCTAGAGCTCAAATTTTTAAAAATTCACTAAGGTAGCAATGCAAAAATGATTTCAAAAGTTACTTTTTACCTATTTAAGGGTGAATGCGAGGGTAATTTTATTACATTATTTGATCCATGGAGAAAAATCAAAGTTCTTCATCGTCATAACAATCTTTCAATAGCGGTTTACATCAAATCATCTTTATCAACCGATGAATCAGACAACAAATCAATAACAAGTTTCAAAAATCATCAAATTTTTTTTTTTAAATATTCGCAAAAATCTAGAAATTCAAAATTTTATCTCATTCATCACCCAAGGGGGCATGCAAGCGTCAATTTTTCAAAATTCACATCTGGGGAAAACTTTTTAATTCTTTGAAGCAATGTGTAAACACATCACTTCAAAGAGGGGAAAAATTTATACACCTAAAAATTGTCACATTATAATAAGTCTGGTATTTAATTAAATACAAGTTATTTAATTAAATCTCTAATGCAATCTACATATGAATGAATTTAAATAATTTATTTATATTGTTCATTTTCTACATTCTTTTATCTTAATTAAATAAGTTTAGTTACTTATTTAATTTAATCACTTTTCCATTTCTTCTTACTTAATTAAATAAGTTTGACAATTTATTTAATTTAATTATCACATTGCTTTATTTTGAATAAAGTAAATATTCTTCTTTTTCAAAATCAAAAAATCACTCTTAATCTTCTAAAAAGCCATCTCACTTATAATTAAATATTTTAATTTTTAATTAGAATCTTCTTATCCACATTTCACACATAATTAAATATTTTAATATTTAATTAGAAGTTTCCAAAAACCACAGTTACATGAAATTAAATAATTTTATTATTTAATTGTTGAATTATCTTCAACCACCAAACTAACTCATAACTAAAGATGACAAATGACAAGTTGTCTTCATTTTTGAGTAAAATGGTTTTGTGGGAAGAAACATCTGACTGCTTTCTCTCTAGCCTCCATCTTTTTCTCCAACTTCTCCATCTCTCACCGTTCATCGTACCAGACTGAATCTCAACTGTTGATTGTTTCCAACTAAGATTTTTCCTCCAAGAATCTATAAATAAGACCTCTTTGCTCTTTGAAAATCCAAAACTATTTTCATAACGTGAGAACTATAGTCAATTATTCTTGAGAAATCAAAGGTCTTAGCATAGCATTGTAGTTTCATTATCTTAGCATTATCATATCCATTAGTTGCATATCTACTATTTCATTTCACAATCATTTAGCATAAGAACTTAGTTTCTTGCACTTTTACATATTTACTCATTCTCTAGGTTGTCATTCTGTCAGGCTTTTGCTTACACAATTTGAGAACAAGTAGCTTTAAATGAATCCTTCGAGATAGAGGACAGTGAGACGATTTTGAAGAATTTGTTTGATTTGAAGTGTTTAACTCTTTTAGATTCTTTGTTATAATGTTTCATTGGTGTGTTATTGAGTTTAATAGTTGACATTATTTCACACACACATATATAAAGGTATATATATATTTATATAAATATGTAAACATACATATATGTATGTTTTTATGTGTATGTATGTATGTATATATGTGTATACACATACACATACATAGGTGCAAGTATATATATAGGTATGTGTATATAAATATATATCTGTATATGTGTATATATATGTGTGTATATATGTGTGTGTGCATATAGATGTATATATTTATGTATATATATGTATGTACATATATATATGTCTATATATGTGTGTATGTATATATATGTGTGTGCTCTGCATTTTTCAATTGTTAAGATCTGGTTTTCATAACCTATGAATAGGTTAAAGTGCAGTTGCTATTAATGCATAATGGTGTTGAGCTTTGAGATGGTCAAGAAAAATATTATTTCTATTTTTTACTGCATGCATATATGTATGGATGTATATATATAGCTATATTTAGCTACATATATAAGTATACACATATACACTTATATATGTGCATATATATATGTATATATGAATGTATATATTTACATATTTTTTTGTAAATATATATATATGTGTGTGTGTGTGTATGCGTATATATATATATATATCTATATATCTATATTATATCTATATTTATTTATATATATTGATATATGTGTGTATCAATGCATATTTTCTTACATATATATATATATATATATATATGTCTTCATATATGTACATATGTATACATGTATGCATATATATCTATATGCATATGTATGTATGTATATGTATATGTATATGTATATGTGCATGTAAGTGGACATATAATTATGTGTGTATATATGTCTATGTATATATATGTATGTGTATCTATATATATGTAGTTGTTGAAACAAGGAAATTATATGAAAGATAGTTGTAGAAATTGTTAGATAAAATTGCTTCAGAATCTACATTGTCTATAACCACATACCAAATACATGTGTGGTGTCCAACACTGTCTAGTTCAGAAATATTGCATAGTGTGTTTTCTAGTGGTCGTTGGCTTTTCAGGGATTTATGCCAATTGTTTTTTTATTTTACTCTATTATACAAATTTAAATACTATTGCAACAATGTGAGGAGGTATGCTCTGAAACCAGTTTATGCATTTTTAAATAACATGGCTAGAGATGTGTAAGAAACAAAACATAGACAAATAAATATATTGATCAAATAGCGAACTATTATTTTTGTTGTGTAGTTGATAAACATCATACATTATCTATCAGGTAAATTGCATAGTGATTTCTTTTTAAGAGGGTAAATAATTGTAGTTAATGTATTACAATATATGTTTTTGACCATCTCTTTGAAGAAATTTTGAAGTTGACCATAGATAGAGAAACTAATATTTCCCAGGGATTTGCAACTATGACAATGTGTGTTGTCAAGGAAGTAGAGATGGGCATTGAAAATCTCAACTAAGATGTGAGTAAGATTTTAATTATTTCATCTTATATACTCATTTTCAAATGTTCCTTGGATCATGTGAGGTATCCACATTAAGATTAAATCCATAATGGACAATGCAATTTATTTTTCCATTTATTTCATGTAGTCTTCTAATGCTTTTTACAAGATTATGGATATAGTGTTACAAATATATACTCTGTCTAATGAGGCTTTTCATCTTCTTCAAATGCATTGATCCGGTATTAGATCATACTCCAACTTTATTTTCAGTTTGTATTCCATGGTCTGAATAAGATTCTTATTTATTATGTGCTATGGGCATGTCCTTTTTAGATCTTCCCTAATGTAGTTGATGTGGTTTGCATCAACTGCAGTAGGAACTCTTTCAACTTATATTTTAATCTTTTCTAGCTTTCAGTGATTTTCTGCCAGTTGTTGCTGATTTTTTAGTGATAATCATGTAAATTCTATTGGTGCTACTTCAACAAATTTTGGAGAACTACCTCTGGAAAAGGTAGCTAGATTCATGAGCATCAAAATCCCTTTTTCTTGAAGTGATTTTTAACCTTCTTAGCTAAATCTGTTGATTTCCTTATAGCAATAAGCTATTGTTTCTACTATCAAGGAACCTATCAATCTTAATAGTAAATAAAATCTATGTAACTTTGCATGGAAATTTCTAATTAGGAATTTCAACTACTACTAATAATGCAACTTACCCTTGAACCACAAAAAATGAAGAAGGGAAAGAGGATTCCCCAATGAGACTCTAGGGTTTTTCACCCTAGAAGCTAACTTTTGGATGAATGATCTCTCTTTCACACTTCTTTCATCTTAGGGTTTATTCAAAGGGGGAGTTAGGGGCTTAATGTAATGTGTGTGTGGAGTGCCCTAAATTCTATGATCTAAATGTAATGAACTGAAAGTAGAGCTTACTAAGAATGAAATAAACTATGACATACAACTATGTTTGAAAACACATTATGATACACAAGCATATAAAAAATAATATAATAAATGTACACTAAACTAAAATAGAAGGTTATAAGTAAATGGGGTGTGCACTTGGAATCTTGTAGAGGCTAGAAATGTTGTTGAATTCAATTTTGAAGCCAAAGGGACACTTGTGCCAAGTGGGGCGACCTAGTCCTTGCTCGGGAAAATTTTGGAAAACTTGTGTGGAGCCCATTTCAACCAAATGGGTATCCAGATCTACCAAATTTTTTGGAAACTAGTTTTAGTGGGACTAGGTCACCCAAAGTGGTGACCTAGTGCTCTTCTGAATTTTTGTGAACTAGAAGATGGGATCTAAGGCTTTTAGTCTATGTTTCCTCCTCCTTCAGGTATCCGGTCCTGAAAGTAAATATTTTGGTGTGTGGAGGTCCTTCAAGCTTCAACTAGGGTTTCTTCAACCTTAGAGAGCTTGGAAAAATTATCGGATGATCTTCCACCTTGATTCCTTGCTCAATCTACCTAGAAGACCTTTAAATCATAGAAAGAGAGAAAGAAATGATGGATGTTAGAGTATGGGGGCTTGCCTTGGTCAAAACCCTTTGTAGATAATTATATAAAATGAAGATACAATGAAGTAAAGCATTGAAATCTGGAATGGTGGATTCAATACCTTTTCATGAAGAGAAATCTTGAGTTATTGCAGAAATCATCCCTTGAATGCTTCAGATATGATGTCATGTTGACTTGGAATGTGAAACCCTAGGTTGCTTCAGAGGAAGAAGTGGATGAGGAGTGAAGAGTTGCATGTGAGAGGAAAAATGGATGATGCATAATGACAAATTAGGGTTTTTAGGCTTATTTATACAATTTGTGCCCTAATTTGTTTGAAATAACACCATACAAGCCGACCTTAGGGTTTAAGAGACCAAAATCCTGAAAAAAATTAACTTAAAATTAAGATTTATGCCACATGGGACTAGGTCATCCAAGGTGGCGACCTAGTCCACCTGGGAAAATTATAATTTTTTTTGGTAATTAAAATACTATTATTGTTGCTTGTCGAGATTGTCTTCTGAGAACACACTAAGGTAGGACTTATATGTGTATTAAGGGGTCATTTTGGCATAACAAGGGGTTAATTTGGTGATGAAAAGCCTAAGAGAGTGTGAAAATGTTTTACAACACCTTACAACACTTTGACACATGGCTTGGAAAGGGGTAAATAGAGGCTAAAAATGGTCCAAAGTCCATAGGCAAAGGTCCAAATGAGCAAAAAGTGTCAAAGTCCTCAATTTTTGGTGACACAACCCTCTAGAGATATCCACAATGATTTCTTGAACATGTGCACAATTCCCATGGACAAAGAAATGGACAATCCATTAGGTATATCTTGAATAGGTGGACATGTTTCAATAACTTTTTATTTTCATGGAAATACAATTAACTTGAACTGAATGGAGATTTAAAAAAAAAAATAGGAAAAAATATGTTCTACTAGAACAATTCCATGAACTATAGGATAAATTTAAGTGCCATGATTTGAAGTGATTGAATTGGCTATTAAAATCATGCAAAAAACATTGTCCTTTGCACCAACGATTTCAAGATGCATTGCGCACAATAGTTTTAGAATAGTTATGAATCATATCAATAGGCATAGATTTTACATCCACGGATTTTACACTTACTTGGGACTAGTTTTCATTTGATATATTTAAGTGCAATTGACATGCATGCTTCATAGAGAATTTATTGGTTCCATTATTACATATCAGTAACATATGAGTTGACATTAATGGATTATAGTGTTTAGTCTTTAACCGAATAGTTGGAGTTAAGCTATAAAAAACTATGAGAGAGGCATAGAAATAAAACATAAAATGACAATCTCTTGATTGATACAAACATAGTACTATATTTCCAATAGGAAAAATTCTCATTTTCATCTAATTGATTGAAGTGTAGGTGGAATCCAAAGGTGTAGAGAAATAATTACTTTCAGAATGCAGAGAAACACTTACTTTTATTCTCAATTATGGCCATCAAATGAATCAACATTAATCAATTATGGTGTTAAGTCTCTAACTAAACAAGTAAAAATAACCCATAAAATAAGTCAAAGACAACAAAGAATAGAAGTTAAGTGATAAAATGCAGAGAGCAAGAGGCAATAGATAAAAATATTGAGTTGATGAAATGATTTTATATTGATATATTCTTGTACTATTTTGACCTAAATTTCATTTTCATTTAATAAATTAAAGCGCGGTTCACATGCATGCATGCAGAGATAATAGTAATTTCATTTCTAGTGAGTTGAATGAAGAAAACAGACAAAGGATTACAAATGTAATCTAAAGTAATAACTTTGCATCCCCAATGAAATAACATTGCATAAATTGATGAAATATTACAAATTTTACACTAGCAACTTTTGCATTTCACTAGATCTAATTTTGTTTATGAGGTTGAACTACAGTTGGCATGCTTGTGTTCCAGAGAATAGATTAATTGCATCATGAATGGTGGAAAATAAATAACTGAACATTTATGGATTAAAAAAATATGGATGATAGTGTAAAAGATATAGCAAGTTTCAGACTCAAGAGAAATAGGTTTCAGTCTCATCAAACAATTTGGGAAAATGATTAGACAATGCAAAAAAGACAATATAATATATATATAAGATTACAAATGTTTGTTTTTTTGATAGGTTTTATTTTCATGAAATAATTTATCAATATGATTAGACAATGCAAATAATACTTTTCTCAAAATTCTTAAAACCTGATGGGAGGATCGATTAATGCCAACCGCATTTCAATCCACTAATAGTGAGTGAAAATTAGTGACTAGGAATGCTAAAAGTCCTTGTAAAAACAACACACATTCAGTTTTGTACTTACCTAAGACTTATACTTAACCATAGTTAGCAAATAAATCAACATTAATGAATTACATTGTTAAGTGTTTAACTCAACAACAAACACTAAGCCATGAAAAAAACAAGGATATTAAAGAATAGACATTAATAGATGAAATGCAAACAACAACAAATAATTTACACATTAAGCCATAAAATGCAAGGATGTAAAAAAGGTATTAAATTAAACTATAAAAGATATACAAGCTTACAAATGATTTGTTTTTCCCTCCCCATAGAATAGACATAAACCCTTTCAACAAACACAAACTTAATGATTTTATATCCAAACATTTTGCAATTACTTAGAGCTAATATTCATTTCCATTTAATAGACGTCTTTATGATGTACATTAGAGAAGATGACATTAATCAATTATTTTGTTAATTCTTCTAGTCAGTAAAATAGACTAATCCATAAAAGCATGAACAAAGATAGGGAAGAGTAGAGAATAACCCACAAGATGCATACATCAAGAAACAATAGATATTAACCCATAAAATGTAGGGATGTAAAAATCTATAAAATGACATTGTAAAAGATATAGGAACTTACAAAGGCCTTTTTTTTGCTTCCAATACAATAGACATAAACCCTCTCAATAGGCACATATATCATTGTCTTAATTGTTATGTACAATTTGGAAATGGTTTAATCTCCGTTGTTCCCTATCAATCAGTGTTCTTATTGATTAACCCTTTTGTTTTGCAATTTTTTCATTCGCTTATGATATTTTGGTCATCTTTTTTTATTTCCCTAATTTAAATATATTGTGTGTTCATGAAACAATGATAGACATTCAAGGATGTCTATCTATTAAATATATGTCTAACTTTCCATGGATCTGAGCAAATGAAAAAAAAACAAAAATAATACTCTGCTCGATAGACTTAAAACTTCACACCATAAGCCACTAATGATGGTTGCACTTCAGTCTAGTCACAATAAATGAAATCTCACAAGTAGTAAATGAAATTGTACTAGTTAAAATGATACATGTCCCTAGGAAGAGTGCATGCCAAGACATGACTATACCAACAAACTCATGGAATATTTCCAATAGCAAAGCTCCCTACAATAATTATTATTAAAGAAAATTAGAAAATAACAAAGCCATGAGGAAAATACTAGCAGACATTGAGAAAATTGCAAAAATAATCAACGTTGTGTACCTAACTATGATAGGCTTATACATTTCTAATGTTTTTTACTATACACAAGTTTTCACTACACATGTTTGTGGATAAGTGACATTGTTCATAGTATTTCACATGCCTTGTCTAAAATTCGTGCTAGCATTGAGCATTAGAAATTGGAATACATGGTTATATAAATTTCCTATTTACTACTAAGATTGATAGGTTCTTTTTTCTTTTCCAATATAAATTGTGACTCAAACCATTTGTTACATACGTGAGAGCATAGGAGATCAATCTTGTAATATGCTATGGCACAAATTTGTAAGTTCAGTCTCTTTATTATCCATATTTTATATATTTATGAGCTATTCTTCTTGCAAAAGAAATATTTTGTTGAAGTATAGAAGATCTACTACATTACAATTATATTCATGTACGAAGTCTATTTCCTTGTGTTGTTATTTACAATTATTTAATTGTTGTTATGGTTTGCCTCTATATTATTATAATATCATTGAACAAAGATATTTTCTCAAGTTGATAATTGCATATTTGAATGAATATTTCATTCATTTCTATATTTATACATATTAGTACCTGGTTGAATATTTGCAATCATTTGTAATAAGACTTGTTCCATTACATGGATTAAATGTGATAAAGAAGAAAAACTTGGCTGGATGGTGTTCATGGTTAGAAAGTAGAGACTATACAAAGTGGTAAAAGTAGGTTTTGAAGGGACCCCAAAAACCTTTAATAGTAGATAAAGATAAGATAAAGCATTAAAATTTCAACAAAAGAAGAAAAGTTGCCAACAAAGAAAAACCCAAATACCAGTGCAGAGGCAACACAACCCAAATAATAGGCAAAAGACCTGTAGAAAACTAGGCACTAAGCCATATTTCTCAAGATATCAACAACTTCCTTTTCTAGATTGTCCATGTTGATCGCTGCTTTCTTCATCTCTAGAATATCCGTAGAGTTCTTTCCCAACTTCCTTTTTAGGTTTTCTTTGGTATGTTTGCTTGGCCCAACCCCTTCATCTTGGCTTTGATCTTTATCTTCATCCACATCCCCCACAGGTTTAACCCGATGAGACCTTTCCAAATTCATGACCATCATATTCATGGTACTGGCAGTTGATTTAAGGATTTTATGGCTCATTTCTAGTACCTTTTGAATCAACTCTCTAAAATTATTTAGCCTCCCCTCCATATCAAAAAACTTGTCATTATGATTGTTCTTGAATAGTTCCAAATCCTCCACTATTTTCTTTAAACACTCAACCATGTACTTATTTTCATCTTTCGTCCATAGGTCCTTAGCTATATCTTTATCCTTGATCATATTAGTAGCCACCTCCACCTTTTCCTGCTTGTTGTTATAAGCCCTTTGATTAAGCTTAATCTACTTTATCTCAAAGAAGGCCCACCTAAACAGATGGAAAAAATCAACCAAACCATTGTGGGCTATGGAAAGGATATCAGTAGGGTACTCACACTCAACTTTGAAATAGTGATCATCTTCCTTTAGGTCACTAGGGAACTGGGGCCGATCATCCCTATCTATGGTTGGGTAGCTAGAATTATTAGATGAATTAATGTGCTAAGATCCCTCTTGGTCAATGTGATAGGATGGATCATCCTAAATTTTTATTTTACCCTTCCCCTTATGAGAAACACTTTGTGTACCTTTCAGTTTCAGTTTGGTAGCATCAGACTGAGGGTAAATAATTTTTGCCCTACTAGTTGGAATCATCGCACTGGGTTTAGGGAGGGCACATGATTTAGGCTTTCCTTTTGATTTAACCTTCTTCTTAGCTTCCAGAGGGCTCTCTTCCTCCCCCTCCATTTCAGTATCCCATTAATCATTATCCGTATAACTATCACCCAGATCCTCCTTATCAGAATGTGGAGAATGGATTTGATGGGAAATGGCTAAGATTGCTTTAAAGTGTTCAAAGATGAGAATGAGTAAACCCTCATGGATAATGGGATATCTCACCGAATTAGACACATGGTCTTGAAGATTCAAATTTAAAGAATTTGAGGGATAAAAGGGAAGGGAATCCTTGACCTAGTGCCTAAAATGATTCAGGAGCACAAAGTGATACCCAAAAACTCTGGTGTATCTCCCTTCCAAAGAGATATATTCCATAATAACCCTCAACACCTCCTTCCACAACAACTTAATTTTAGTGGCATCATATGTGCTCTTGGTAGCTCTCACCAAATCATCCCTTTCCTTGTCAGTATGAGGGAAATTCTTAACTGCCTAGTCAAAGAGCTTCCTATCTCTGTAGAACTTGAGACCATCCATAGGCATCCCAGTAACACCAAAGATTAACTATTCATTGATCATCACTTTCCTCCCGAAGAGTCTAATCCTGCCATTATTCCAATCCTTTTCAAAATCCCTAGTAACCTCTTGATTCCTACCATGGAGCTTCTCCATATAGCCTGTAATGCCACCCTTATCCAACACCCTCCACAATTTTTCATTGGTCTTCAACTCTTTACACTCGGTTGGTTCCAACCTACAACAGTCGCTATCCATTTTGTCTGCAATGCAAATTTTCTTCGAAGACTCCAAAATAAAAATACTCATAAGTGCAAAAATGCCCAGAAAGCATGTGAAATACCAAAGATTAATTTGGAAATTAATTTCGTGGTACTCCATCCCTTGATGTAAAATGATGAAACAACAGTTCCAAGAGTGCTTAGAAAAACCTGCATTCACCTTAATCATTATTCAAAGCGGGAAATTGAACCTTCCCATGGGTTTGATCATACAAAGTTAAGGCCTTGATGTCAACCTCTAAGCCATCACTCCTCTACCACGTCACTTTATTATTAGCCTTAACCCCCATATTTGTGAAGTAATTTGTCACTGTATTGATCTCCCTATAGACATGGGTGAAAAAATGGTTCTCGAAGGAATTAATTATTTCCTTGGATAAATTAATCCAATTCTCAATAGTCTAGGATGGTTTTTGAAACCCCTTAATACATTGGATTATATTATTGGAATCCCCTTCGACCCACACATTTTTTAACTTCAACTGCCTAGCAAGATTAAGGACTTGGTAGACCCCTATGGCTTCAACAAGGTGGTTGGTCTAGGTTCCCAAGGGGAGTGCCACTTCTAAAATGAGATGTTGGCCATTGTTTTACTATTTGAGTTACCAGGAATTAGTCACAAAAATCCATGTTAGAAAGATAGGATTATGTTTTAAACTATACAAAGGAACACCATATTTTTGTAAATACAATTAAAATGTAAAATTTTCTAAAGCATAGTTCTCATGGATCTTCAAATAATTTTACTAGTTAGATATTGAGGTAGTGGAATTTATTTGAATAGTGCAAAGTTGGTGCTCCTTAGGACTTGAGAGCATAGAGTTTTATTACATACTACATTTCACAGTGTCGTTTCTTGTAGCAGATATAGATGGCATAGTATTATTTTGTCCTTCTATGTTGCACATTGTGCATTGGTCTTTTGAACCAAAGAGAAAAAGCATAATATATTCATAGTTAGCAAAGATTTTTTTATTTATAAATTGATAATGTAATTTTTTCTTTGAAGTCATAAGATTGCAATCTCATTTATACATATGTGTATATATACATATGTATATGCATATGTATATATATATATTATTATGTATATATGCATATTCCTATGTGTACACATATATGTATGAATGATAGAACCATACATGGAGTTGCAAAGTATAACAGTGTTTCTAGCATAATTGATTGTTATATTTGCTTCCGTTTAGTTTACTTTCTTTTGTTGAAATCATTTTCCATTTCTCAAATTTTTTTATATTTTTTTTTGTAGATTCTGCACTATATACGATCTCCAGTGTCGTGACATTTTTCCACAGTTTGCATTGTTGTTGACTAATGTGACTAATACATAATGATGCTTATTTCTCTTTCTTCTAGTTTCAAATTATTGTTGTGCTACCTTGTATTCATAAAACAAATTTCATTTTAGCCACATGAATTGATCATAAGTATTTATTTTTGTATTCTACCTTTTTTGATGCACAATAGCCATCCAAGGGATATAGTGAAGAGTTCTACAATGACACTTCTCATGGTAAGTATTTTATTCTTCAATTTTTCATTGTATATGTTTGATATTTCAAAGTTCAAACATTGTTTTATAGTAATTACTTCACTAAGAACTGTCACTACATTTTGTATTTTTATTTACCTTCCACATGAAATGTACAAATATGGTTACAAATAATCGTGTTAAGAGACAAAAACTATCCCATGATCCAATCATAGTAGAAACCTACAATCCAAGTGTGAATGCACCTTTCACGTCAATTGATGAAGCTCTGCACCATGCACATTGTTTTCAAATACACACATTCAATTACAAATTTGGTGATTGCCTATTGACATAGTACATGTCTTGGTGCATTATCGTTATATGTAATGCCCCGCCAAGTAACCTTAAAGGAAGTTGCAATTAACATCATAAGCGAACCAATTTTTTTTTATAAAGTGCATTTAACATATACATTCACTTACTAATTAACAACAACCTCTAAGGCTACAAGGTTAGGATTACTTAAACCCACACATACATATTACATATAACCATAGCCTTATGAACTTTATGATATAAACATCATACATCATAAGAATACCACATAACATAATAAGATAATCAACCAAGAAACAATCTCATAAACATTATCTTAATCCAATAGATACATCACTCATTCCCAGAATGAGGTAATAGTACATAAAATTAAAATTACATAACTCCACCTCATAATCATAAGAGGGATAAAATAACTTATACAACTTAAAATATTACAATGCAAGATAATACAACGAGAACCACGAGCTGTCCATCTGGATGTCTCGCCACCAAGTACTGAAGATAGATGGGGATCCAACGGTTTTGGTGCATGTTCCACCCAACCAATGTGGTACCCGAAGGCCCATCCCCCATGCTAGGAAATAGTAACAAAGTAACATGGACAAAGATCTACTACCTCTAACCAAAGGCAGACTCATACTGACTCATACTGTTATAACCAACCAAATAAATTAACAAGTACAACTCATTCACTATACAAGTACAAATCAAATACAACTCATTCACCATACAAGTACGAATCAAATACAATGCATGTACAAATCTAGTACAATACAAGTACAAATCAAATACCATACATGTACACATAAAGTACAATACAAGTACAACTCCAACATCACTGACATAGGTCACATTGCTTCCAGACATAAAGTAGATCAAGTATGTTCAAATAACCATACATATAAAATAATTAACAACATTTGTCATAGATAGAGTGTCATCGCAAGGTTTGTCATGAGATCTTCTCTGGGAATTCTTCATAGGCTCCGGCACAAGTAATCCTGGTGGCCTCAACCGAATTCCGGCACTCATACTCACTCATGTGGAATCAACTACTTCTCGTAAGAACTAGATAGTTGATCTTGCCATTCCAGGCCTTCTCACTCATCCCAAGTCTAAACAAGCCCTTGTGTCTATGAGTGAGGATTAAATTATCTTGATTAGTGTGAATGCATCCTAATCATCTAAGTACACTAATTTAATTATCACTTGATTAACTCACTTTTGAAGGTTATCCAGTTTACCTCTTTGGGCTCTGGCGCCTAACAGAAGCCACTATTCTATTCGACAACACACATCCAAACAATCCACCAAGGGAAACACAAGTGCATACCAACTGAGCATCATAATCCACTCCAGCACAAGGAGGATATAAATAATAGAACTCACTCCAACATCTTGGAGGCAACAAACACATAGTCCACTCCTTTCACAGGAGGTACAAAAGATCTCACTCCAAACATCTTGGAGGCAACAAGATGAAACCACATAACAAGGTCACTCCATACAAGGAGACATGGATCCCATAATCCGCTCCTAAACCAAAGAGGTGCAAACATCCCCGTTCATGAAAATCGGGTAAAACTGAAAAGACGCCATGCACTACCCAAGGGAAAACAACAGGATGGCATAAAGATTCAACAACCCTTATCCTCTAAGATCTTCTGGAAGACTTATAATTTAGGACTAATACTGAATCCCAAAACCAACAATGCAACTTGACGACATAGCAACAAAAGCATTCAAGTCATCAATCAAATCTAATATTTGGATTTCTTAAATCCATACTCATTCAATAGGTAGTGTTGACAAAGTCAAAGACACATTAACTAGATCATCTAAAAATAATCATAACCTCTATTTCTCTTTTAATTATTGGAATCTAAAACAATTAAAATTACTTCCCTTTAATAAATATAGAGAATTAAATCCTTTAAAATAATCATGAGGAAGATACTACTTTTGGATATACTAAATCCATACATCTTTCATAATCCAATCACAATGATTCAATTAATCTAAATAGAAATTAATAAATAACATAATTGATTGCCTCATCAATAAAACAACTTTTTAATTTACTTTTAAATCGACACAAATCCATGCAACTAAACTCTTTCCATTTCCTAACCAAATCTTACATCTCATTCAATTTTCTATTCAACACATTCAATCACTTTAATATAATAACATATTGTTTGTCTATCCATTTTCCATATACACTAATCAATCCAATTTTAAATCTCTATTCGATAATATATTGCATTCTTTAAATCAAATATTTAACTCTTTCAATTAAACTTTAACATGCCATTTTAAAATAACAATAATTTTCCCATATGTTTATAATTTTAATTCCACCAATCTAATATACAAATTTTATTTAAAATAATATAAATAAATATAATACTTTAGTATTATAAATTATAATATAAAATATTATTAAATAATATTTTAATATTATAATAAAAATACATAAAATATTAATATTTATAAATATCAATTTATTATTATTTTATTTTCAGAACAGCCATGGGAAAATAATTTAACAGTAGTCTCATGTTTTAATCATAACTCCAAAATTACGATCTGGGTATTTGAGATTTTTGGACAGGAGTTAGAAAATTGCAAACTGAAAAAACCCTTTAAATTTCTTGAAAACCCAGTTTGTGAAAGTAAAGTTATAGGTGGCGCAACCAAACTATTTTACCATGAAAATATAACTATACTGCAGATTTTAAAATCTGTTTTTTGATAATAAGCAGAAAGTTTCATTTTCTGAAAACATTCTAAATGCATTGTTCAATCTCTATGTTTGATTTTAATAACAATAAAATCAATTTCTTCAAATAATTTAAATTCAACTAAAGTTTTCACAATTTTCACTCAAGAATTTTCATAAGCAAAAGCTATAAATTTATTTAATTCTTTTCTTCTAATATCAAGCTTGTTTTCTAAAACAGATTTAACAAACAAATCTTTAATCATTACTATTTTAAAGAAAACAATCAAGAACAATAAAACACAAAGAGGAAAACCTAGTACAAGAAGCTACAGGAAGAGATGAATTTTTGTTGCAAGCCTCCTCCAAAGATTTCCTGAATTTTCTTCAATCCTCCAATGAATCCAATCCAAAGCCAAACAAATGCATACAATCTTTCCTTCAATCAATTTTACAATCAAACTTTCTTCAAACCCTTGTGCCAATTTTCCAAAATTTCTTCCCTGCTGTAAAAATGTATTTTTCTCCAAACTTTCTGCCCTAAAATGAAAACATATATTCTTATAAATCAAAAATACCTAATTCAACCCTAATTCACATTACATGCAAATTAGATATTTCAATTTCAATTTTAATTTCAATTTCAATATTTACAACCCTAATTCACATTACATGCAAATTAGATATTTCAATTTCAATTTCAATTTCAATT
This sequence comes from Sequoiadendron giganteum, assembly GCA_007115665.2. Lineage (NCBI taxonomy): Eukaryota > Viridiplantae > Streptophyta > Pinopsida > Cupressales > Cupressaceae > Sequoiadendron > Sequoiadendron giganteum. The sequence continues at coordinate 579,074,600 of CM021104.1, forward strand.
TCACTTTTCAAAAACCCACTTTCAATTTAAAATGCAATTTCAAATAATAAATTAATTTCCAAAGTTGCAACCAATTTCTCAAATAAACATTTAATTACAATTTCTAATTTAATTCCCACACGTTGAAATTAAATTCCAAATTTAATTTTAATTCTTCTATTTCCTTTCATTCTCTTGCATCACGTTTAATTAATTAATTTAATTATTTAATAACTAAATTCAACCCCTTGGATCAAATTTAATTAATTAAATAAACTAAATATAATTAATTAATTTAAGTATAAACTTTTATCCACATTGCATTATTTAAATTAAATAACCATCAACATGATTTAAATGCAATTATTCTAAATATCTATTTCCAAATCAAGAATGCTTCAGAAATAAATAACATTAAAACAAGACAGACAATAACTCGACACACACAACTGACGACACACTAAGGCTAGGGTGTAAACTTGACACATGTTACCTAGCTACTATCTCCCATTCAACTTAACCGTTGGATCGACACGCTCAAACCTGTGAAGCCAAGTGGAGTCGATGTCATGTACCTACAATCTTGCAACCAAGTAAACAACATCATACAATATATCCAGCATATAATACACACCGTGAAGAAGGAATTACGGATTCACAGGGCGCTTGCAAGCGAGTGATGCGAACTCGTCCTCTTCACCAATACACTCATCGAAACTGACACTTTCATCATAATCCAGTAATCTCATAATAACATCTCATGTTAACTCTACAACATCATTAATCCATAATGCAAGAGAAACAATAATCAGATAACTGCATCTCACAATAATAGTTGTCACTCAATAGTAGCGATCAAAACATCATAACAAAATGTATCCAATATCAAATTAATTGCAACCAAACATAGCATAAAGCAACTTGAACAAGAATCAAAACGGAGGGGTATTACATTATACATCAATACAACTACGCAACAGTTTGGTGGATCATTTATTAAATTGTTCTCACAATCATTGTCCTATAGCTTTAAGCTCTTATGATCTTGATTTTCATCCAACAATGTTAATGAGTTTACATAATGTACATGACAAAAACACGTATCTACGAAGAATGAGGCTTTCAGCCACAAAAATCAACAATAGTGGTGAGAATGGGCTATAGGGTGACACATTATGTCTAAAATGGCTATCATATTAGCTAGACATTCCAATAAGTATTTCATCTTTAATGTATAAAACAATGTATTTATATTTTAATGAGAATGCATGTAATCTTAGAATATTGATGCAGGAGCATCCAATGGTGTAAGGGCAATCATACATCACCCAAAAATATCTTTACTTTCATTTAAATTTTTGTAGATGTTGTTGCATTTCTCGATACCCTTTTCATTGAAGAAGTTTCCACTTTCAAAACCTATTTTTTGCTTTTTCTACTCAGTTGCTATGTTTACAAGTGTGAATTTGAAGGCGTGAGGAGATAAAAATTAAAGGGAAGCTTTAGGATAGAAAAATAAACACTTTGGTGAATGAATAAGGCTAAGATCATTCTCGATTCAAAAATTTATTGAAGTTTTAGTTTCTGCTTTTTGCCCTATAAAATATTCGAAACCAATTTTGAGGTACTTAAAGGCTCTGAATGGGCCCGAAAATTCACGAAAAACAAAAGTGGGTAGCCTTTAGCTTTCCAAAAAGGTATTATGATTGAAGATCTGACGGTCATATCGTAAGTTAGGGCTTCCAGAAGTTGGTGCATAATTAGATTTTTTTTTGGCTCCAAACAGAGAAAGGGGCAATTTATGGGCTAGTTTCTGATTTATTTGGGTAGTTTTTTGGGGAAAGAAGATCAGATGTTGCGAAATGGGGAATTTTTGTAGTTTTTTGCAATTTGCATGTATTGCAAAACTCAAAGATTTGAGATCCTCTGCATGTAAGAATTTCATCATTCTAAATATAATAATATTCATTGGTTTTATGTGTGGATTTTTGTGACTTGGGTTGGCACCCTCATCAAATATCAATTATTTTCCATGATATAACTCCTGTTGTTGGCCACTATGAGCCTATCTTCTCATGAATAAACACAACTATCAGACCAAAAATGTCCAACCACACTTAAAAAAATCACATAGTGCAATGTGGACAATATTTGGCACACAATAGAAAATGGATTTGAAATAATTGGGCTTTGTAGAGAGCCTACATTTGCTAGTACATGTGGTGAAATCATGTTTTCTACCATAGCTTTTTTCCTCTCTAAACAATTTGGTCTAGTTGCTTTGTGATTATTTATGGCACACTCATTGGCTAATGCATTCACAATTGAAAATAAGTATGCAATTTCTTGTTTTAATGATTTTTCTCAATCTAGTGTACATAGCAATAATCATCCATTGCAGATACAATCATCGGTTTCTAGAATTGGGATGCCATATGTGAAAATTCACCTCGAAGGGACTGAAATTTTCGCACTATGGCTATCGCATATATTTGATTCAACAATACACATATAGAAAGAATCTCCACTTCCCAGGGTGAAAACATACTCTAATTGCACGAAGCCAAAAAAGTTTGAATTTTTTTTTTCCAAATAGCTTAGGTCATTTTCATTATGAACCACTTCAACAAAATGAACAATTGACTCAAAACATCCATATGAAGGATCCATTTTATGTTCAACATATGTCAAGCATTTTCAAATCAGAGACAACAAACATTATGAGTAGTTCTCATAAAAAATAAATAGTTATGATAATATGCACAATAACTAGAGAAAATTTAACAACACATGAGGAATTATGCTCCTTGAACGCGCAAATGCACAATGGAAAACCATCCCATGCAAATTTTCCACACAGAACTGTATCTAGTTTCCTGCTACCAACTAGCAATGTGACAAGAATAATTGAGTCCTGCACAATTGGTAAAATTCAATACTATGATTCTAGCCAAAATATAATGTAGTGACAATCACTATGTGCTTCGAAAAGAAAAATACAAAGTGGACAAAAGGATTATGCTTTGTATTTATCAAAACAAAAACATAGACCATATAGAATTTCTATGCTCTAGAAGGAAAACAACATTTATTAGCAAACAAAAGGAAGGACTACTCACACCAAAAGTAACGCAGTCCAAAATTCTATTAACTCATACTTGGAAATGATAAACAACGCACCCATTCAACCATGCTGTATTTGTGACATGTTGCATTTCCATCACAAAATATGTAAAGTTGAAAATGCAATTGTACATGCTTTTTCTTTGTTATTTATGTAGACGTATGAAAAGAAGATGGAGATAGGGCAGCCCATTTGCAAAAAATGTATAAAAGCCACACTAGATGGTAAGATTCCATATTTTTCTATGCCTTCAAGAATAAGATGAAATGCACAAATAGATGTTTTTCATTATTTGACTACTCTTGAAGAAAGTCTTGTGTCTTTATGCATAGAGTTTGCACATATCGGGAAATTGGGATATAAATGAGCATAATATGGCTTGCTAGGGACAATTATCAATGTTCTAGTAGATTTTGATAGGGTGCGACAAGAATTTCCTAGGTAAGTAAACGAAATTACAATTGTAGCAGTTAGGCCAAAGGGAAAGCTAGAAGATGATAATGCATATGCACAAGGAAATGTTAAACCTATGATAGTCATGGATGCTTTGATCGATTTATCCAAAACACCATTGTACAAAAAAAAAATCTTTATAAATAGAGAATGTCATGAGTTGTTGGCAAAGAAGACAACACAAATACAAAAAATCTGAAACAAAACTAACTATGCAAGATAGCACATCTGAAGATGATGAGAAGCCAATAAGTGAATCCATTGTACATTGGCTTAATGAACCACAATCAATCAAAGACCTTGACATAATAATCATCAAAATTGCACCATCATAAGGGTTTAAACCTATTTGTATTTTCCAACACATGTATGCAGAGGAGATGAACTTCCCAACTTTTTCCTATGGTTTAGCTCATCCAATTGACACTACTAAAAATTTGACATACCAAAAACCTACAAGATGGGAACTCATGCATAAAGACAACGACTTTGCAAAATAGATTAGAAACATTTTTTTAATGCTACTAAAATTATTATTCACCAAGTGTGCTCACTAGCATGAATTTGCATATGGAACACTGAATTGAAAGGTGAAAAATTTCTTGCAAAAGATGTGCACAATCCAACAAAACTTGAAAAAATATTACGATCTCCATTGGGCTATAGAACATTTAAAATCATTCGAACCTCCCCTGATTATTTGGAAAACACAAAAAAGAACATATTTGTAATGATAAGACAATTGGGGCCTCCAACCTTCTTTGTGACATTAATGAGTGTTGAAATTTTTTGGGAGCCTTTGTGCAAAGCTTTGCACAAAATATGTGCTCCACAACAATCAAAATGTAATGAAACCATTAAATATAAGGACTTGGATTTCAAAATTAGGAAAAATATAGTGCTTTGTAGTCATTATTTCAACCACAAATTCAATTCATTTCAGAAAATGATGCTAAAAACCCATGATCTATTCAGACAAGTCATCAATTATTCTTTTGTTATAAAATTCCAAAACCGAGGCAACAAACATGTTCATTTTTTTCTATGGATAAGAGATGCACATGTATATGGAAAATGCTCAAACACTGAAATAAAAAGCTTTGTGGAAATAATATTTCACATGACTTATTGTTGCTTGATACAAATCTTGCCAAAATGCAAATGTATCACCACACAAAGAATTACAAGAAATACAAAAACTCAAGTTGTAGATTTAGTTTCCCTTTGCTTGTAATGAGAAGAACGATAGTTTTAGAACCGCTCCCAATGCCGATGGCCACAATCAAGGAGAAAGAATTTTTTTTTTTAAGCAATTGGAAAATAAAGATTACACAAAGGAATTTTCATTTTAAATTTTTTTACATGAATTGGAAATGGATGAAAATGACTACATTATGATGCTTTGATCAGCATTGTCATGCAAAGTTGTGATGCTGAAAAGAGACCCATCTGACATTTGGATAAACATGTTCACAAGGAAATTTCCTAGACTATGGTATGCAAATATAGATACACAATTTATTTTTAGACGCATATGTTGTTTCATCTTAGTGTAGCTCATATATGATAGAACAATATGGAACATTGTCTTTGGGATTTCAGAAATCGCAACATGAATGCAGTACTATGTACGATGGAAAAGTGCAATTTATAAGAAATATTGGCAATGCATTGCTTAACTATCAATAAATGTGTAGTCTTCGAGCCATTCATATCATTCTTTCATTTCCATTACATAAATGCTCAAGGAATACTATTTTCTTCAATACTGCACTATTATAAAGCCGAGTGTTCATATTAAAAAGTCCTAAGCTATTGGAAAAAGAGCAAGACAATTCTAAAAATATCGTGTGTGCATATATAATAGAAAAATACATGTAATGTCCTAAAGCTCTTAACAAATTTTCGTTTGCCGAATATGCCACTTTTTACTCTGGCAACCCCAAAAAGTTGCAAAAAAGAGAAACTCCATAGATCATATGCTATATAAGATACAATCAACACATTGACCCTAAAAATTATTACAGTGAAAAAATTATGCTATATGTGCCTTCCAAATTTAGTGAAAAAAGATTATTAGGTGGATATGAAACATGGAGTGTAGAATTCAATGCAAACAAAGTGAAAATTGTGAATATCGGAAAATTGTTCACTGCACAAATTGTTCCTGAATGGGCTGACATAGATGAAGCTTCCACAGAGGCTGAAAATAATAATTGCCCAGCAATAGATATTATAGATGTACCTAATACAAGTAGAAATTAAAATGGCATGGATAAATATGACATCATGAATGACTTAAAGCATATCAAGAATACAAAGCTCAAAGATCCTATCTATAGAAAAACTATTCTCCGATATCGCACATACATTACTTTTAAGCAATGAAGAATACTACAAACTATGAAAACAATTGAAAAAAGAACAAAAATGAATAGTAAAGGACATACTAATGACAAAAATGATGGCTCCAAAAAAATAACCATACTTTTTCTTGATAGGTAGGGTAGGCACAAGGATAACCTATACAACAAAAATACTTTTTGAGGCAATGATTTGATACTATGATAAACAACTAGATAGTGATCCTTCGAAGCCTAAAGGAATCATTATTGCCTCAACAGAAAAAAGATGCATTCAATAAAAGTGGCATCACTACACATTCAATCTTCCAATTTCCATGCAAATCTTCTAAAAATTTTCCTCTATATTAAAACACAGTCAATGCCTTGAGAAATAAATTGGAACAAATCCAAATTATTCTTATTAATGAAGTGTCATTCATCTGCTCAAAAATGATTTACAACATTGTCATAATAATTTTCCAAATCAATCAAACACCAACAACACATTTTGGAAACGTAGCTATCATTTTTTGTGGTCTTTTACCAAGCACAAGCTATGTGTGATAATTGGATATTTGAAGAACCAATAATGGATAGGGAGAAAATGTCATACACATTTTGGATTGACAATGTCAAATGCTTTGAGATACATAGTGTGATCAGACAAACAAATCAACATTTCATTTCAATACTTAATCATGCTAGGACCCATCAACAAACAAAAAAATGCAATGTGGTATAAGACACCTCTAAACCATCCATGATTTCTAGAATTGTTTCGTAGAAATAAAGAAGTTGAAATGCACAAAAAAAAATGCTAGACAACTTACCAACAAATATTTATATTCTAGAAGCGATTGATAAACAAGACTCAACAATTGGTAGCACTCAATGTTAACCTCCAAAATATTCATTTACTAGCACAATTTTTCTCAAGCAAGACATTTTGGTTGAACTAATTTCTTGCAACATTGATATAGAAGATGAGCTAGTGAATGGTGTAGATGGCATTTTCAAATTGCATACAACCGCTCAAGAAGACATTGCTTGGATAGAATTCAATGATTCCACTTTTCTAAAATTGTGGTGATAGAGGATTCAAAATCTATACACAAATTGTATTATTCCTTCTCGAATACCCATAATAAGAATCATTAGAAAAGTCATAATAGGCACAAAAATAGTCACTAGAGCACAATTTCCTTTGCAACTTGCATGTGCACGAACTATCCATAGAGTGCAAGGTCTGACAATGGATGCAATTTATTTTAACCCATGTAAGGTCTATCAACATGGCCTTGTGTAAACTACTCTATCACATGTAAGAAACATCAAATCACTATATGGTCATGATATGCTCGAAGAAACTGTCCTTTTCTTTCAAGAAATGAAACATAGTCTGCTTGGCCACATTGGCTTCCTTCAAAAAACATAAAATTGCTATAATGCAGTACGTATTCATTGGCTATTAACATGTTCCAAGAAAAAAGTTTTAGTGCAAAAGTTTCAAAACTTTTCAACAAAATATCTAGAATCAAAAACCATTGACCTACTGCACATGTATATTACCTCATTACCTATTCATGATCTTTTCAATTTTATATAAACTTCTATTACCTCATTGCCAAGTAATTTGAAACTGATTATTTCTAGAGACTTCAACATTGACATGTTAGAATCAACAAAACAAAAGGTCACCTCTTCTTGAATTTATGGAACAATGCAAATTGTCACTAGTCATTGACAAGTCAACAACACATGCAGGTAATTTTTTGGATCACTTTTGGGTACATAACATCAAAATTTCTACTGCATAGTTTAGAGTTCTAGATACATATTGGTTTAGACCATTTTGCAATATCCCTTTAGCTCTAGTCATCAGACAATAGTATACAATTTGACAACTGCAATTGTTTAAGATCAACATCCTCTCTATAGTGTGCTATTATCGGTGCTTCTCACTGATGGACAAAAATAAAATAAAATTTATGTGAGTAAAAAAGACTTGTTGGATCAATTGTTGTTCATACAGTTCATGCCTCTAACCAGATTAGTTACTCTTCCATAGCTCTTCCCATGCAGGCCTCCACTTTGCTAGTGTCCTTGGTTGGGAGCATTAGACATGTTCTTCTAAACACTAACTCATTTGATTGCAAAATACGACAAAATTTGTATAATTAGATGTATTGTCGGGTACCTGTGTATTTAATGTGAAATTTTTATTTTAAAAAAAAATTATGCGTGACGTTTGTTGAAATTGCGACACGCTGTGATTTTTGTGGTTGTTTTGACATACACATAAATTCAACCATACCCATCCATCTATTTGTGGGCTAACGGGTATATGGTTAGCATACATCGGGGTTTCGATGAATGATTTTTAATAAATAAAACTAGGTTTGACAATTTATCTATAATTGTGCCAAATTTTTTCTATACTTGCAAATTTTCTATACTTGTGACAGTTTATGGATATTATAGGCCAAATTTTTTTAGTGAAAAAATCATAATTATTAGATTTTGTTACCTGTCTATGATTAAAAATTATTGGAGGGTGAGTTTGATATATTTGAAGATCTAAATATTCAAGCTTGGTAAAGAAAAATCATGTCAGATAAGATTAGGGTAGAACAAAATGAAGAGACACTTGCTAGATTGTGGGCTAGATTGAAAAGAAAGGGTGATGGGAAATGTTATTGTCCTTGAAATAATTTCAAGGGCTTAAAGACTAGAAGAATTTTAATCAAAAAGGATGAGAAACATTGTACACAACATGGTCACATTTAAGGGGGGCATGATTATCATCCATTGGTAGGCTATTAATTATATGTCCTTATATTGATTTAATTTGTAAATGTTTATATTGTTTTAACATTTTTAATATATATTAAAACTCATTTGATCATGATCATGTTTTATTTATGTCGATCATTATTATAAAGGTGGGGCACCCTAGGGCCCATGATATGGTTTACCATGGCCCGAAGAATGTCATTTTTCAAGCAGAGGAACATGGAGCTGTGAATATCAAAGATTAAGTTAATGATCCTATGGAAGAAGATGATCATGTGCCAGAAAACATAGTTGAAGATGATGGTACAAATATATTGATCCATGACACATTTAGTGGTGCAGCTAATAATGATGATTGAGATGATTTTGATGATGTTCATGATTTACCTATACTTGAGAAGGCATACAAGCCCCTTTATGAAGGCTCCAAACAACTCTTCTCTCTGTTGTATTTTGCTAGTGAGCTTTAAGGTTATCAATGGTTTATCCAACATAGCAATCTCATAGATGTTAAGGTATGTCATATATGTCATCTTTTGTCATCTATTTCTGTTGCCAGTTCATCACTAGTAAATAAAGGATGAAATATGTAGCATTAATATTCTTTATATTAGCAAATTATTTTTTTGTTGTATATTGATAGGAGAATTTTTGTTACCACCATCAAATATTTTACCTCACTCATATCGATATTTATCTTCCATTATGAAAGATATTGGAATGGAGTATCAAGCAATAGATGCATTTCCCAATGATCATATTATATATCATAAACAACATGAATTTGCAACAGAATGCTCAGAATGTCATATCAATAGATATCAAACAAATCAACTAAGAAAAAAGGTGCCTCAAAAGGTTCTTTGTTATATTCCCATTATTCCGTGTATGCAATTATTATTTAGGTGTGAAAGCTTAGTGCAATTAATGGATTACCATGCACAAAATAGAAGTGGAGATGACATTCTTCAAATTCCTGTGGATGGTTCTGTATTTAGGGACATGGAGGAAAAATTGCCACACTTTAAAGAAGAACCTCATAATCTCAGACTTTCATTGGAAGTGGACGGTGTCAATCCATTTGGAGAGCTGAGATCTATTTACTCGGTGTGGCCTGTTCTTGTTATCAACAATAACATTCCTCCATGGATGTCAATAAAGAGGGAACAGATAATGTTGGCAATGATTGTTCTGGGTATTTGTTTACATCAATTTTCTCTAATGTAGCAGCATCTCATTTGTCTTATTTTCTGCATAATGACTTATATTTTTGGGATTTAATAGTCATGTACATTAATATATATATTATTTTAAAATTGTTATAATAATAATGTAATATTTATGTTCATTCAACTAGGTAAGTACCAAGTTAAAGATATGAATGTATATATTGAACCTCTTATTGACGAGTTACTAAATTTATGGAATGGAGTCACTATGTATGATGTCTCTACACCAATAGGATGAAGACAATTTTAATTCCATGGAAGCTTGTATGCAAAATTCATGATGCCCTAGGGCTAACACATTTTTGTGGTATGTTATAACATTCGACTGCACTTTAACAATATTTAATTTAATGAAGTAGATATCATGCATATATTTTAAATAATCTCTTCATTATATATAATTATAAAAATTGAAATATTTAATCCAATTATATATGATCTTGCAGGGCTTCAAACAAAGGGAAAATTTGCATGTCTAGTTTGTGGTCCAAAGATGAAATATCATCATTCAACAAGTTTAAGAAAGCAGGTGTTTGATGAGTATAGGCACTTCCTCCATAGAAATCATAAGTATCGAACTACTGAAAAACCTCTTTTTAATGGGAAGGAAGAGACTACATCAAAACAAGGAAGAATGACACCTCGCCTATGAAAGTTGGAATATAATATAATTAATTGTCAAGGTTATACATCGGATCAAATTTCTTATCTATCATATATGATATGTTTGGAATTTATATTTTTATGTTGCGTTTTGTTTACTCATGTTGTAATTGACAATGATTGTTGTTGTTAATTTGTGTAACTTATATGCTTCATGAAGGTCATCAAGGCATTAATGGTCGACTTCCACAGGGACTAAAAATTTATCCCAGACAATTTAGTAGGTTTCCCTACTATGAGTAGCTACAAATTGTGCATTTGTTTGATACAATGCATATCGAAAAGAATATAACTTAAACATTATGGAAAATACTAGATGGAGGGCATGACAAAGAAAAAAAAGTCAAAATTTGTAGTGACATTCAGGAAGCCAATCAGACAATGAGAATTTGCATTCAATTAAATAGTAGGTATGTGCAGGATCTTCTTGGGCCAAAAGTAGCGATATCTAAGTGATATGATGGCCCATGTGGCTGATGACTTTTTTTTTACCCAAAATTGATGAAATGAAAAGGGTTTTTAAAGGAGTATATCAGTTTTCCACCAATATAAATTATGCTTTACTTTGAATTTAATAAATAATTATTATTCATTTTCTATTTGAATTACGACTAAACTCTTGATTGATAGGCTGATTGAAAAACATCTATAACTTTCAAATGATATCAAAAAATTTGAATCTGAAACACGCATCACATTCTATGCTCTGCATACTATAGGGTTAAAAAAAATTAAAAAAAATCATGTTATTTTGACCAAGTTAAGCTGGTTAGACATATGATTTTTTATATTTTTTAAAATTTGTAATAAAAAATCATAATTAATTATTTACTTGGAAAAAAATTACAAAAAAATATGCATCACATGAGGACATGAGTCCCCTACTTATATATAAAATATTATAAAAACATATTATCATTTTATTGTGGTTAGTGTGGTTAGACAAACACCTACTTCTTATTTTTTCCCTGAAATTTAAGTGTTATTGCATTGAAATTTCAAATTTTCACCAAATAGATTTTAAAATAAATTAATAAACCTAGTAGTTTCAAAACTAAATTCAATTTTCTATAGATTCTATTCTTACATATTTTTAAAATAATATATATAAATTATTCAAATTTTTAAGTCAAGCTGCCTAACTCTGATTTTCTGAATTTTATTGCCACTTGAGGGCTTGTTTTTTCCATGATGATCCTGCATATACCCTAGTGATGGAGACCAAATTAATATAAGCACTTTTCTTTGGTTATTAATAGAGCAACAAAGAAATTCTATTAAAGAAGTCGTACAAAAAAATCAATTTCCCACAGGATTTTATGTGAACATAAACAATATCATAACAAAGAAAGGTGAATTTGGGTTGGGAATGAAAATGCATGATTGGAATACCTTCATTAAGGTAATTATTTTGGTATATTATATATATATTTGTATACTGCATTTACTTTTCAGTGTATTATGTTTACTAGTTTTGGAAAAATAATGAAAAGATCATTTTATAATTGTTGCAGTATGTTCTACCTCTATCTCTCTGAGACAACTTTGACAACAATGTCAAGAAAGTTATATATGATCTTGGAAAATACATGAGGTAAGTAGATATATTTATTTAATTCATTATATAGATCTTATGTTTTCTATATTTTTTACTTGTTATGTAATATATTTTATATTTTTGTTAAATATCGTTAATATATTTGCGCCTTGAATCACTTGTAGATTGTTGTCATCTAAAAAAATCCATAAAGAAGATATAAATTATTAGAGGATAAAAATTCCTTGTTTAATGTGTGAAATGTAAAAGTGTCTGTCTTGGACATTTTTCAATCCACAAGAGCACTACCTCATACACCAAGTTGAGGAGATTGAATTGTGTGGACTTGTACACACAAGGTCAATGTGGATGGCTGAGAGGCACTTGAAATTTTTGAAGGCTTTGGTTAGACAAAGATTGTATCCTAAGGGTTCTATGGTGGAGGGATATATGGTATACCAGACCATGGAGTACATTACTAAATATCTTCCTAAGTTCACAACAAAGATCCATGTAGATCAAATTTGGGATCCCAACTGCATTAACAAATTTGAAGGGGAGTACCTAATGGGGAAAGGTAGATTGAGGAAAGTGAGGTAATTATAAGATGGTCATGGAGATTAATTAGAATACATTTCACATTGCCTTCAATTTCTTGAAAAGAAACAACAGAGAACTAGTCGAAATGAAAGAATCTTCCACACACAAATAGAAAAGTACGAGTAATGTATTACTCCCAAAAATAAGTCTTTCACTACTGAAAAGTATTAAAATATTAAAAAATTTTGATGATAAAATATTACAATTTGAATATAATATATATAAGAAGAAGACCCAACAAAGGTGTCTCTTCAGATTGTCTTTTGGCAAATAATTAAACTATTGATCTTAATTAAACTTATAAAATAATTTAATATTCTCCTAACATTGACTTAGCCATTGAGAGATGTTTTTTATACTCCTCCAAGGTATGGGTATCCGCATCATGCACTACATTTCGGGCTTCATATTTGAGTTTTATCATTAATTCCATATGTTTGCATGCTCCATCCAACAATGACCCTTTTGCTTTGACTATATCCAATGCTTGGAGTATCCCATTGCATTCATCCATCTTGTTAGCTCTCAAAAATGTAGGTTAAATACCTCAAGAGGTTTCCAAACTCTTTGTACATTTCAGGGTAACATACAAGGCCGAATGGTTTAGACCTTCTTCTCTTTGGGTGTTGCTAGACCTAGGTGGGTACACCTATATGAATGAAGCAGACTTGATTTATTTTTATTCCCTAAAACAATTTATCCACAATGGCAAGTGGGAGTGGATAAATGAATTCCTATTTTGGTATATATTGTATAAGCAATATCAAGAATAATCTTAATATGTTTAGTTAACAAATGTAAAATCTAATATGTTCAGTTAACAAATGTAAAAGATAAAATGAATGAAACGAAAATGATGGAATGTGAGTGACCAATGCTCTATTGATTTTATGGAGTCAAATAGAAATCAAAGGTAAGTGACTTATAACTAGAAATAATTCTAACTATTTGGCACTTTTTATGTTTATAACTTGTATAAACAGGAAAGGGTGTAATTATTAGATTCTTCTTTAATAATCCAAAATAATAAGTCCAAGTTGTTGTGAATAATCAAGAGGATTTTAATCTTTACTTGAAAGACCCAATTAAACATGCCACACAGATACAACAAATGTGCACTGATAAATTGAAAATATTGTTGATATATCAATTTAAACAACAAAAAAATATCAAATATGGATACAAACTGATAATATCTTAAATTAACTTAAAAAACAATTGATACCAACATAGAGCCACTGAATCAGATATTTTTCATTAACTCCTTCAAAATTTACACGTGCATCTTGATCTTTTTTGTTGTAAACATTGTATAAAGCTCTATTCTCCTACTTCTTCTATCTAATATCTTCTAATATAATCCCATCCTTATGGTCTTGGTCTCTCTTATTTATACAAGAGACAAGAAGCTTCAGACCAAAGGACATGGCTTTTGATAACAAAACTTAACTAAAAAGATAAAATGTATTTAGAGATAACTAACATATGCAAATCTCTTAATCTTTGAGTAAGAAGCCTATGGTCATCTAAGACCTGTGCAAGGCTCTTACTTTATGATATGATATGTTTTCCTTCTGATGACGTCGATCAATCTTCATATGAGCCCAGACATTTTTCTTGCCATTTGCTTATTTTTAAATCATCCGCCCACTTGAATTCCTATTCAGTAGTGAAATTTGTAAGGTGACTCTTCCATGTACTATCAAGCAAGTTTATGGCATCTACAACAAACTTTGTGTAGCCATTATCTAACATTATAATTCCATCAAGCAGAGTGTGAAGCTTTTCCAGATTGATATCACCATCACCCTGAATACATGTCAAGCATTGAGGAACCATTTGATCAAACTCATTCTTTCATTCATCCACATTCTTGAATTGTCCATCATCTTTGCTGATTAAAGGACTGAAACTATGCTTTATTGAATCAAATGAATTCCTTATTTTCTCCACCTTTGCCTTCATGTCAATAAAATACTTATGCTCATCAATAACAACCTTCACCATCTCTTGAGTAGGCTTTAATTTCGAAGGTGCATCAAGATCCCTCTGTGTTGCTTTTGATAAGGGTATGTGCAGGATCATCATGGAAAAAATAGGCCCTTAAGTGGCAAAAAAAATAGAAAAATTAGGGTTAGGCAACTTGACATAAAAGTTTGAATATGTTATCTATAATATTTCAAAAATTTGTAAGAATAGAATTAGTAGAAAATTGAATGTAGTTTCTAAACTGCTAGGTTTTTTTTTTTTGTAGATCTATTTGGTAAAAATTTGAAATTTCAATGCAGTAGAACTTAAATTTGAGGGAAAAAATAAGAAGTAGGTATCTATCTAACCACCCTAACCACAATAAAATGACAATATTTTTTTTATAAGATTTTAGATATAAGTAGAGGAGTCATGTCTCGCTATGATGCATATTTTTTTGTAATTTGTTTCCAATTAAATAATTAATTATGATTATTTTATTACAAATTTTAAAAAATATAAAAACTCATATGTCTGACCAACACCTTAACTTGGTCAAAACTTTATGAAATTCATTTTTTTTTTAATCCTATAGTATGTGAAGCAAAGAATGTGACACATGTTTCAGATTCAAAATATGTGATATTGTTTGAAAACTATAGATGTTTTTAAATCAACCTATCAATTAGGACTTTAGTCATAATTCTAATGGAAAATGAATACTAATTATTTATTAAATTCAAAGTAAAGAGTAATTTATATTGGTAGGAAGCTGAGAATCTCCTTTAAAACCCCTTTTCATTTCATCAATTTTGGGCAAAGAAAAAGTTGTCAGCCATATACCCTACACATGCCCATCATATCGCCAATTTTTGGTCCATCATGATCCTGCACATACCCATAAAGTATTTAAAATGTGGTAAGTGGGCTGCCATATTTTATATAATTCCTCTAGGATTAGGAAATTAGTATTTATTTATTCTAGGGATTTCACCAAATAACTAAAAACCTCATGGACTCCACTTATCTTCTCTATTAAAAATCCAAATCTATGCTTCAATATTTATTTTAAGGTATCCAAGATGTGTATCCTGAGATCATCCATATTATGTTTCATAAAATTTTCAATCTCATCTTTCATCTGTTAGATTTGTGGATCTTCAACTAGAGCAGGTGGATGATAGACAACCATTTCATTCCCTTTTATATCTATGGATTTTTTGTAATTGTTTCTTTAATCTGACACCTTCAACGAATGACTTATTTATTTCATCATTTGATAACTTGAGTCTCTTTTCATACTTTGTTATCTTCTTCTCCATGTTTTCTACTACATCCTTTGTAAACATGGAAAAGTGCATAATTATGGTTGTTTCTTA
Source organism: Sequoiadendron giganteum (assembly GCA_007115665.2). Taxonomy (NCBI): domain Eukaryota; kingdom Viridiplantae; phylum Streptophyta; class Pinopsida; order Cupressales; family Cupressaceae; genus Sequoiadendron; species Sequoiadendron giganteum. Next base: position 579,090,670 of record CM021104.1, read on the forward strand.
TGTTGGAGTAGTGTCCTTCATTGTCCTAACCATTGGATACCCTCTCATTTCTTGTACTACATCTAGAAGCCTTGGCTTCCTTGTGTTCTTTTGTTTCGTGCACAGGGAAAGGGTCTTGGTGGTAGGATTATATCATGTGCCTGAGATTCCTTCTTCTGAATCAAATTCTCCAAACAATTTTTGATCATCCTGAGCTCTAATTTGATCTAACAAAAATACCTTAGAGATTTCCATTCCAGGTATGATTAACATCTTACTACTTGGAACCAACTACCTTGCTTCTTTGGGAGTAATATTGATGTTATCAATATCAAACTCTCCCATTATCTAGACCTGCACCTCTGCATGCTTTGAATCATCAATCCCAATTTGGTTAATTTTCATCTTGTCATCAAACTATCTCATTTTAAATTTTATCCAAAAATATTAGAATTCCCTTGTATGGATTAAATCATCATCCTCCACGAAACGTAGAGAATTAATTATTATCTCATCATCTTTTATCTCATCAATGAATTCCTTTGATATTCTTATTTTTGGGTCATGAGGCTCTAACACTTTTTTTTCTCAGCTACTTCTTTCATCTCAGTCAGTGTTAGGACTGCTTCTTGTTATTCATGACTCGACCCATAATCAACTAGTGATTCGACTTTATGTTTCTTAGCAGGTGGCTCACCAATTGGGGATGGAGGAGATGGATTAAATGGTGGAGGAGGTGGTGTATGCGATGTGGAGGCTATGGATGAGGGTGGATGGGGTGCAGATGGTGGAGCTGACTTCTCTTCTTGATCCTTTTAATACATCTCATCAAACTTACCTAGAATCAACTGCATCCTTTTAAAAAATATTGGCTCTTCATCAAATAACCCCTTGAACTTCTTATCTTTTTCTTTCTTTTGGTCCTCCCATCTCATCATCATTAACCATTTTTTCCTTGTTTCAAACACATCTGATTTGTATAACAGGTTTCTTATCACATCTTCCTCTAGATGAAATACATGTATTCTCGCCCTCTTTGTAAGTAGGGTCCTTCTGATATTATTGATGTGACCCTCTAGATCACATACTCTCACCTTTCCCAATTTGAGAGAAAAATTGGCTCTTATGAATCTTTGCACTTCTTCCAACATATCTGACCCAACTGATACTTCCTCAAAAACTATTAAGTTAGTCAGGAAAGTCCCCTTTCTTTGATTCTTCATAAGACTACGCTACATCCAGAGAATTTTCCAAATAAAATCTAAAAAAAATACTCTACTAGGCACAAATTTTGGTAAAACATTTGGGGCTTGATCACAACCATACACCCTAATGATGGTATATTGTGGCATTAAAAACTAGATAGCATACTTGTGTATGAAACCTTGGTCTGGTTTATATTGAAAAGTCTCATAACTTCCATTAAATATTGTGGTAACCTCGGTGTAGGAAAACCAAGGGCATCAATTTGTCTGAGGGAAAATTCATCTCTAAACACAATAAATTCACCTTTAGGGCACTTACTATCCCAAACATAGAACCAATTTTACACTGGAAGCATAAATCCATTTTCATGTGTGCTCAACTTCATCCTTTTAGTCCACTTTGTTTCATTTTGAAATAGAATTAGATGACATAGTAGAGAATACTTTTTGAAAGTGATAGGGGCCTTAGCTTCCCTAACCTATAATAGACCTTCTTGAATTTGTTTCCAATGATAGAAGAAAAATCAAAGTCCACATTGGACTCGAGGTGTTGGATAGTCATTTCCATCCTCATCAATCCAACTGATATGTTGCCTTCAGCATCAAATCCAAGAATTTGAAGTAATGAATAATAGGTGTTTTAAAAATAAATCTGAAAATCAAACACTAGAAAGGGTTCAACTTTTGAAAAAAAAATAGGAAGGACTCTATTCTTGTCACCCATTTTCATGTGTAGGGGAATTTCATCAATTCTATAAGTTCTCTTTAATCTCTTGTACTCGTTCTATAGCCTTCCCAAATCTAGCTCTTTGATAGCCTGCGTATTCAGGTCAAAACACCTAATTATAGCCTCCCTCGAGATATCTACCAGACATTGTCCATCTGCGAGCCTAACAACCTTTGACAAGGAATGATATCTACTGGCTAGAGCTATAATTAGCTCAATAGCAACAAACATATTAGGAGCTATCAAATTTCCCATGTCAAGAGTCCATGGGTTTGATATCGGGACCCCTTCATTCCTATTCTTATAAAACTACCAATATAGATTCCACCCAGATTGTGGAATTATTGGGTTTCTGCACCCTTGAGCTAAATCCTTATAGACCCCCTTATAAACTTTATTGATTGAAGTAGGTAGTAGTGCAAGTAATGGCAACTATAATGAAGCTTTATTGGATTGTTCTTCTTTTTTAGTCCTTACTTGTTTTTCTTAGGTGCCATTGCTTAAAATTCAATGTGTGGTGAATAGAACTTACCCAAAATATTGCTTGTGCTAAAGAATTATACTAATTGTCACACCTTGAGCTTTCGTATACTCATTTTCCATTACCATGAGTGAATGAATTCACAATCTGCTTGTTTTAATTCTCATATCATATTGCATTAATTCCATATAAGTTCTATATCATTCAAATCCTTCACACCAAGATAAATTTTATATTTTGATGTTGATTAATGTGATTGGCCATCCTTTAATGCTCCAATGGCTGATTACCATGCTACTACACATCACTCCTCACTCCTCTATGGTACCACAATACATAATATTTACTTTTTCTTATTATACCACACTACCATGCACTTTATTTTCTTCCTTAGTGGTACCGCAGTGTTTATTTAGTATTTTATTCTATATAGCACTTTACCGTGGGCTTTATTCTAAACCCCCATAGTATAGTATTTCTCCCTTATGTGTATTCTTACTTTACCACTCTACCATGAGCCTTAATCTGACCCCGTGTGGTATAGCGGTTCCTTCTACTAGTATTGATGATGACCCTGCTCTACCATGGGCTGGGTATCAACCCTCCATGGTACAACTGTAATACGATATACTACCATCCTCTTATAGCACTACTGTGAGTTACTTTGTTGGAGGCCACAGTAAGGAGGTGAAAGTAAATGTATATATGGTATACTCAATTATGGCAACAGTATGGCGATAAAAGGATAATTTGACTTTGTGGATGACAAAAACATTAATTTTATGAGAATACTAAGAGATACCCTTGATTCTAAATGAAAAAATCAATAGAATTTTCTATAACCTCCTCTACTTTTTTTTTTCCTTTCTTCTTAAAAAAATATTCCCCCGATATAGGAACATCGGTGTATCCACTAAGGCTTTTATTTTTCTTACAAGAGTGTATGTACCCTTCAGGGTCATAATTCATTCTTTGTGCATACTCCTTTAATTTGAATTCATCCAACAATGAAAGTTAATAATATCATTTGTAATGGGATGCTAGGTTTTTAGGTACATCAATTGTAAATTAAGGTCGTATATTGTGGTAATTAACTAATTATACATCATTTGTGAATTTCATTGTTTCGATACAGTGGGTCGAGAGTGGGATGCACTACATTTGTACATAATGTTAAAGAAGCTCATCATAATGGAGATTCCAATGTTACACCAAGGGAAATGGATTTAGCATATGGTTTAAGAGATAAACAAGTATGTATAGATATATTAATCACCCATATTATTTAATTATTTTCAATTATATTAATCTATATATATGTTGAGTGTTTTTATCTTTGTATACATTCAGCCAAGAATAAATATGTTTATCAACTAACAATGCAATAATTTTTACATGTTTGACATATTGAAGGTGAAACACCACAAGGCTATGTCGTGCAATGGTCATAAATTTCAAATGAAAAAGTTGGATGACACAAAGAAAACTTGTGATTTTGGGATAACTGCACTCTTTCAGGTGGCCAATGTTTCATCTAGAAGTCTCAAAAAATTGATACAATGGGATTTTCAATGATGTACTTGAGTGTGACTTTAAGTCCTTCAAATTCTTTTTGTTCATCATCCAATGGTACAGGCTACGATTGAATTGAAATTATCTTGAGAGAATTGTTATTGAACATGATAATGGATTTACCATGGTTGATACAAGGTCGATCAAGTGAGCTGGAAATGAGCCCTATGTTCTTCCAATCCAATGTGAGTAGGTCAGGTTCTAGGTAAACCGGGTTGGTCATTTTTTGTTAGACATGATCCAAGAGGAAGACCGGTGAAGTATAATGTGGTGGAAGAAGAAGATACCGAAGAACTAGAAGATGATGTAGATGATGATCAGGATCAATAGTTAGTTGATGATGTTCCTCACGAAGATGTCAAAGAAGATGAAATAGATCATGATGATGTAGGAGTTAATTTTCATGAATATGATATCCATTTGGATGATGACATTATCGAAACTAATATCAATGATGACAATGATGATATGACCAATCCTTACAATGTCGAATCTGGATTGGATGATATAGACAAAGAGTTGGATGAAGAAGAAGATCAATGACATTGAGATGTATGAGTTATGCAATTATATTATCTATTTGATATTGATTTCTTGACAGAATTATATTTGACTTATACGGTTACATAATTAATTCATGATGTTTTTAATTTTTATGCCATTACATAATTAATTCATGATGTACTTTTTAATGTTGTTAATTCATGATGTTACAACTATTGTAGCTCTCCTATAAATTTCCATATGATCAAATCCTAATTACTCTATGACTATTTATTATTAGATATTATTTGATCATATCTTTGGTTATTTCATTTCCAAAAATGTAGCATTTCCTCAGGTTTACCCTGCATAGTGACATGTGAATGGTGCCAAGATTGAATGTTTTTCAATTTGTGCTTGTATGGAGTGAAACTTGACATGGTTAGCCTATATGCATGTGTTGACGATATGGTAGGGTTTTGAGACTCAAACATGAGGTCATTCTATATAAAGGCATCTCATCCTTCCTAATAATACAAGTTGCCTTTTTCTTTGTCTCTATCATATATTGTTCTCATCATTTATTTGGTTAAAATGGTTTCAAAAGATGAGGCTCTTTGAGCCTCAACTTGAATCTATTACACATCATTTTATGCATTTTCATTAGCAATGAATATTTAGATGATCTTAAAAAATATCATTGAATATAAAGATGATAATAAGAAGCTAAAAAATGAGTGTATTTCATTTATGGAACCGAAACCACAAGGTTTGTCACTCTAATGCTAAAGCCAGTTCAAATTAACCCATAACACCTACTGGAAAATTCAAAACATGCCTTTCTTTCAAATTCATAAGAACGTCTACACCTTTTGAAACCACACATGCATGTTATGAAAGTGTATGTTAATCCTACTTATAGCGGAAGTTCACATGATAAGCTGACTAATGACACTATATTGGAGGATAAACCCACCTATGTAATTAATTTAAGAGGTAAGGGATGCCTCTTAGTGGAATTTTGAGTCTTGGATTAATCCATAGTGCTAAAATTAGTTCTAGTGTTCTTCCCTTGGTGTTATATTTATCTCTACAATTTCCCATACTCCACCATTTCACCATCCCTTTTCCCAAGCTATTTGTATCATAATATAAACTTGGTCAAATTTCACATTATCCCCTTAGGTAATTATCCATTTCCTCCAAGTTGAATTGAACCTTTTGTACGAATGCATCTATGTTTTCCTACCCTAATGAATCAAGACTTGACATCACCTTAACAATCTTCTTTATTTCATAACATATATTTGAAGTGCCTTTGGCATGATTTATATGTGTCAATATTAACTAGATTGAATATATTAATTTTAAAGTCTCTTAACACATTCAATGACAACAAAATGACTCATTTTGATTAAGGAGTACTTTCCTAAACCATTCCTTAATATTCAATAATCCCTTCTCACACCCACATCATAATTCATATCCATGTTAGTTGTAATGAGTATTGTAAACCATTAATCAATGAACCATAGGATAGAAGAAAACTCATTAAAAACAAGGATAAGAATCAAAGAGACTGAAAGAATCGATTCAATAGATATGCTCCCCATTATTGTAATAGACCAATGTAAAATAATAATTCATAACAAGAATAGGACCAAGAAAAACTCAGAAAAGAAACCTTGTAGGCTACATTAATAAGACATTGATTGCAAGCATTTCTTCCATGATGTTTAAATGAAAAAATATCAGATAGCTCAATCTTTAGTCAAGTATTATTTCAATCACTGATTCTTAGACATCCATCATGATTAAACATCACATATCATAAGCCGTTTTAACAATCGCTAGGACTGTAGATAATATTCAATCATGTCATAGGAAATAAATCATCAAAAATTATAAAGAAAGAGAAAACCAACTATATAAGCTCAACAAGCCACCATACAAAATTTAAATTTTGTAGAAAATAAAAAAAAACTATATGTTGACATAGCATATATATTTTGTATATAAACTTAATGTTGACATAGCATATATATAAACTATCTATTATGAATTTTGGCCCCGCGCACATAGGAGCATGACATAGCATACTACACCAAGACCCTAACTGGAGAGTTGCATTGAGAACCACTAACTCTAGCCCCTGAGTGGAGAGTTGTGAGACTTCACTGGATGAGTATTGCAATGCCATTTAGTTGAGGAGGAATACTAGGAACCATTTGGTAGTGTTAGTGTAGGTTTTTTTAATATTATTTTTCCTACACATTATTAAGCATACCTTAGGTTATAGGAGATGTGGTTCATGTGAGGACACGTGGCATAATCCATCGATTACATGTGTTGCTCCCACTCACACTTGGGTGGTTGAGTTTCACACCCTCTTTTGGCCTTATATGCCACCTCACAAAACCACTCATCTGTCTCTTTTTGAGTAGGTTATGCCACCTATTTGGCATTTTCCAAGTAGGCATAACTCCCACCTAATTTGGTTATTTGGGAGTTATTACCCCTCTTGGAATTATTTTCCCATATTCTACTATATATTCTACATTCACCTCTCCCTCCTAACTAGTTCAGGTCTAGCTCCTATCTAGTCTAGATGAGTTCATATTAACTCAATCAATTCAAGGGAGAGTTGAGGCATATTGTATCATTTAGTGTGTGATATAACATCATTTTGTTATTGCACTATATTCCTGCATTCTATCTCTTGTTGCTCTCGTGTGGAAGGTTTATCTTGGTTTTGTAGGTGATCCTGGGTGCTCGAGTTCATCAATAACTCTTACAGGTAGGAGGAAAGCCAGAGCAAGCAATGAGGGCACTCAGAAAAGGAAAATCAACCAAGGGACAATGACTATAAGTGATTTTTCCCAGACATTTGGATATATTGTTGCATGTACAGTGATTTAGACTCTATTTTTTCCCATCGAGGTGTTGCATGCTATATTTTGGTCAATTCGAGCCAATGTCCCATTGAAAAACCCAAGTACTACCTAGTACTAGTGTTTGGTTAGTTTGAACAACCAAGCTTTGAGATGTTCAATCAATTGGGTGGCCATTTTTGGCCCATGAATTGTAGTTTTTGTATCTGTCTTAGCATATTTTTTCTACTATAATATTGAAAGGAATTCCCATCACATAACAACATATGAAGTTCACTAGTGTTCAAATTTTAAAAATTTGATTCAAAATAAATTTACATATTGAGGTCCATAAATGATCAAAGGGACTGAAAACAATACCTGGTTTGTGAGTGCAATGAAAAATGCCTAGTGCCTATCCATAAGAGAACGTATAGAAGTACATGATGCATAGTGAGAGGAAGGAAATAAAATCACACAATCTCATTTGATAAGTCCCAAACAATCTTGAACTTTCCTTCTTTTGACACACTTATTCAACTATATTTCCCTTCACAAAACTCAACACAAACACTCAAATTTTTCTTTAGAGTTCCAAACCATTACCAAACCTTCAAACACCTTAGTCAACTTCCTTGATAAAGAAAAACAATTACCCAGTCTACCCTTTCATTTTACCATTAACTCTCTTTATGACTATCCCAAACTTCACAATTTTAACTCAACATAAAGTAATCTAATGCAAAACGGTATTTAGTTTAATATAGACAACACAATTTCCATTCCATTTCACTTAAAACAAATGTAAACCATCTCCCATCCTTTATTCTTGACAATTTAACAAAATCATATGCTATACTTTCATTTTAGTCTCCAAAATAGGGCTATTATTAGATAGATCAGTCAAAGCAATAGACTTTTTAACTTCCTCCTTACACCAAACCTTATATCAAATGAGATCAAATTATACCTTGGTAATATCTTAACAAAAAAAACCAAGAACTCACACTTAATCATCAAAATCCCTTAAATTTCTTACTATCACTGGTTCCTTCATACCCTATTTGCAACACTTGTAGGTTTGCCAACCTATTTGTCAGGGCTTCATTCACAATCTAAGCACTATTACACAAGTCTATCCACACTTTTCAATGCCCTCCTTTCAGATCTAAAATATATTCATGAAATTTTATGTAACAGGAAGTTGATTGAGATTATTACCATATTCAACCATTCTACCATGCCTTTAAGGCCGTACAATTCTGTATAATGCCTCAAAATGCAAGATTTCTGAAGAAAAATGATTAAAAATAAGAGATTTTCCTTCAACTTATTCTTTATTCAACCAACCTCAAAGTTCTAAAAGATACAAGATCCTTTTTGAAGGAAAAACAACTAACTTTTAGCCTTCTAACTACCTCTAGCCAACCCTAAGGACTCTTCATCTCTTAATATTGCTTTTTTATTAAGTTGACAATTTGTTACATTGTTTTCATTTTTGCACTTTTGGACTTAATAAACACCAAATGACCTCAACATGACCTCAAATAGATGAAAAATGACTCTAATAAAATTATTTACAAAGTAGGAACAATAACATTGAATCAAATTTCAAAACAATGCTTCATAGAGGCCTAATTATGCCAAGGTTCTCCTGCACCAGTACAAGAGATGAAAAAAAGACAAGGAGCCATTAAAAACTTCTAATTATTTCACTGATTCAACCAAACCTCCAAATTAACAATAGAGATTCCAACACTAGGGAAATCCTAAAAGAGAACATCAATGAAAGTGGACATTTTTTTTTCAAGTTCTAGAAGAGTATAAATGCTTCGAAGATATTGTGCGCATCTAGAAAATGGTGAAGGAATGTTGGATAGGGAGGGACCCAATTAGCCTCTTTAACTGGATTCTTAAGAAAGAAACAAAATCCGATACATTTTGTGGTTCTTCTAAGTAGGGCCCATCTTTTATTATTTTATTTGGGGGACCCAAAAAGGCATAGGGGTAGAAATCTGTGGAGCTTAATCATTAAAGGAAAGGGGTTTTAACATTTAGAAATAGATTGAAAGGATGGTTGCACGAGGGGCTATTTCACATCAAAGGTGGTCAAAAAAATTTCATATACTAACTAACTAGACACCAGTACTACCTCAGAGGGACTATTTTCTTCGAGGAATGTGGTCAAAAAAATTTGATAGATAGGTAAAAAAAGTAATAGCAACCTTCCACCAACTAACCCAATCAACCTCCAAGAAACAGGACAATGAATCCTCTAGACGTTCCCAAAACCCAAGGCTTCAAAACACAAGGTTGGTGACCCTACAAACCATTCCCATGCTTACCAAGTGATCTTTGATCTTCAAACCCTTACAAGGTTTATTGATACATTCACAACTATTGTTACCTCCACATGCATTAGAATAGTAGTGACAACCCTGGTTTTTAATCCTCGAACCCCATACCCTGGGATCACATCACCATGAAATAAATTCATCCAAAATCCTTATGAGTGTAGGTACCACAAAATCGGTATTTGGCAGATCTGTCTTCCTTGAGCGAGGGAAATTTAGGAAGAGAAGAGGAAAGCAAGACATGTAGTAGGTCTAAAAGAGGGAGATCAACTAGAGGTCAAAAGATTAGAGGAAAATTTTGTAAATGCATGGAATTTATTTTGCTGAAGGGGGGTCATTTTCTTATTATGATGAGAGCATAGGTGACATTGAGGTGCCCTTGAGGTACAAACATCTATGGAAACAATGGGTATCCAAGGAAATTCCTCCAATAAACACTAATTCTTGTGTCAACGAGAGGATATATCGAATAGCACCATCATCCTTACATGGTTTGGGCCTATTTTACATGGATGGCATAAAGGTCTATTATGACAAAGTTAGCAAATTGATGGAGTATGTCAGACCCTTTTACAGTTACAAATATTGGATGCAGTTGGTTTGATATACACAAAGTATGTGTAGGTATGCATTGTGATAAAATTATGTATAGATCAAATATAATAATCAAAATAAAGGAGTGGCTATGTACATTGAGGGAAGGCCAAAATAATTAAGTAATATTGCAGGGTTTATAAATAGTACACGACCTAGGTAAACAATTAAGCAACCTAATTGCATATTTGAGGTGCGTGAGGGAAATCGTGTATTCGTATGTGCGATAAAATCAATAAGTATAGGGGAAGAGTTGCTAATCGATTACAATTTGAATCTCATAGATACAAACAAAATTACTATGGGGGTGGTATGTACTATATACCATTTTACCCAACCTCCAATTAATGACTCCAATAGACCATTTCATTATTATGTTTTTTCGTAAGTCTATTGGTTTCATTTAGGTAATATTTTTTATATTTAATTTTTGTGACAATGGGACATTGATTGTAGGGGGAAAGCTCCAGCCCAGAGCATAGATCACGATGCATCTTCAGGCGCTTCTACCCAATAGGTTTACTTCATTGTAATTGTACAAATTAAATACGAGAAAAATGTTTTATTATTATGTTTTTTCATAAGTTTATTGGGTTAATTTTGATAATGTTTTTAATATTCTTGTCATAGTCAGATGATCGGGGAAAGGCACCAGCTGTAGAGGAGAGAATCTGTAGTGATGTGCAGTCACTATTATGTGATGATGACATCTCATATTCCGCAAACCCTCTGGATATGATAAGGAAGACCCCAAAAAAATGCAATGAATAAATCCTTCAATTGTTATTCATAGTGCCTCAAATAGATGAGATAAGAGAAAGGGTTAAAATATTCATTGAGAGAGCACGAAACTTGCAAGTAAGTTGTCATGAGATATTTAATTATAACATAATTTCATTCATGGTTTTATATTTTGTACTCTTTTATGTCATGAACTAAAATATGTGTTTTTTTAACAAGATTTTTTGCATCCTCATGATGCTACTGGCCATGATTAGGGTACTATAGGTTCTGCCCAGGGAGTAGGGGTTGGTACAAGTGTCGATCTTGATCTTCCTACGCATACATCACATCATCCAACCCCATCATCCATGCATATATCGCTAACTGAAAAGTCGGCAGCACATAGCATTCAGGCATCGGGTAGTGCACCCTCTAGCAGTGAACACATGCCAGAACATGTGTCAATACATGTACCTAGGGATGTAGAGGCCACTAGTACTGGTGATGTTTTAGCAAAAATTCATGGATCTTCCCATATTAATAGTATGAGAACATTTCTCATCACATTTGTGTTGACCGATGATTTCGTTCCCATAAAGATAAGAAGGTCCCAAGTACCTCAATTTTTTATAATTATTATTATATATAATCTAATTGAAATTTAATTATTGATCACTCTTTTTAAACTAATTATCCCATGATCATTTTTCAAGAAATGATTTTTTTTATAAACATCTAAATTATATTACATTGGAGATCTTCAGGCCCACCATACGTACACGATGGAATGCCCAAAATCAAGATTTAAAAGATGAGTTCATTAACCATTTAGTTGTGTTGTTCAATAATAACACATTCAACTGAACCAAGGTCCTTAAGAAATATGGTACCTATCTAAAGTATGTGAGGGACCAATATAGTTCACATTTAGAGAAGAAAAAAAAGTATTAGCATCCCCCCATGATTTTGGAGAGAGAGTGGAAGGACCTCGTGTCAGATGGAAAGGAGAAGGCTGAAACAACAAAAGGAAAGACACCACCAAGCCAAGGAAGGTATGTGATACTATCAACAATGTAACTATATACTGATTACTCTTTATTTTTACATAATCTAACACATTTCAAACTTTTCATAAGTTTCCTAACACATCGAAGGCAATAAAGGCAAGACTAGAAAAACACGGGTAGCACAAACCTGGCTCTGGTGGTTATATTAAATTAGCCGCATGAATTGTAAGTATCAATAAATGAAATATTGCATCCAAATAATAAATTTCAAACAATTTTGGTTTTATCACACCATAGAAGAAAAATTCATGATCCTATGCAAAAATGTAGGCCTCTGAATTCAACAGAGTGCCCACAAAAGAGGACCTAAAGATTGCCTTTGAGCAAGGCTATGGAGCTGTGGTTGAATGCCTAAGACTCTTGATTGGGAAAACACAAGCTTCCACTGCATCTGACACACAAGTAAATAAAATCAATGAAGTTTATTTAAAATTGAATACTTGTGCAATCTATTCAATATTAATTTCCACCATAAAGTAGTTATGTGCCTATGTTTTTTTCAACAAACAAACAATGATAATATTGCACATGACATTGGAATGCAGCCTGGTGCAGGTGGAGCACAACCTACAAATGAAGGTCATGGTGTGCATCCCGATACTAGAATTATTCATGTGCTATACAAAACACAATATGGATTAATACAATTAAACATCTTTAATTGCAATTGGTGTATTAATTAATGTAACCTTTCATGTTTCAACTTTAGAGCATGTAGATCATGATCAACATGTTGATCATGATCAAGCTAGACAAGATCAAGAACATGATGTGGCCCCATCAAGTAAAGAGGACCACTCTAATGCTATTTTAAACATATTTAGTTATAATTGGTGTATTAATTAATGTAACCTTTAGTGTTTCAACTCTAGAGAATTGAGAGGGTGTTCAACATATTGAGCATGAGGCTATGAGACAAGATCAGGAACATGATGTGGCCCCATGAAGTAAAGATAACCACTCTAATGTTATTTTAATTAATTAAATACTTGTAACAATAATAATAAAACATATCAATTTAACATTTATTTATTATTGCAACATACCCCCCCTTGCAGTGGCCTCCACGTCGTGAGTACACGAAAAGGCATACATTAAGATCACGAGCAGAGGGAAGAACAACGAAAGGGGGGACATATGATTTAGAAAATGATACTCCACTTCTTATTTTTTTAGTTGTAAAAAAAAGCACAAAAAAAAAGTGATTGTAATCATATTATGACAACCATATTTTAGATAATATGTTAATGAATGTTAAAAAATGATATTTTTGACAACCATATTTTTTATAATATGTAAAAACTAAAAGAATGAATGTTATATGTTAATGAATGAATGTGAATATGTTAATGAATAAATGTTATATGTTAATGAATGAAAGTTATATGTTATTAATGGATGAATGAATGAATGTTATATGTTATTAATGGATGAGTGAGTGATTAATATTATATGATCATGTATGGGGAATTGAGAGTGATGTGAGGGGGCAGGAAGGGGCCAAATGAGCTTCCAAAATCACATGGTTGGCCCTATTAAGTAGAGAATATTAAATTATTCTTGAAACAAAGAGAACCTCAATAAGGTAATGCACCTTTCAATAAAAAATGTAGGGTTTCATCACAATTTCGATGAACCTAGCCCGACAAACCCCAAAAAAATACGACGATGTTGCTATACACACGATGTATTTTTTTCGTAATGGCAATGATATTTTTCTCCACCTCATTGAAAAATGGACGAAAATTTGGTGTTGTTTCAATGATTTGAAATGGGTGTTCTGCAACGTTTTGTGATTTTTTGCGTCAATAGATGGACGAAGCTACGTTGATTTTTTTATGGACACCACCAACAGTTTTTGTGGCGATGACTAATGATGTCAGTCATGTTTTCGATGTATAAAAAATGGTTGTTAAAGTGACAAAAATCCAACAAAGAAATTTAAATTAATGTTCCATCAATAAATCGATAATATTTTTTTGATATGTCACCAAACATTCATCAGAATTTGTAGTCAAATACAATAGTGAAATGATTGGCATGATTATGAAATTGAAACTCATTATATACCTATAAGAGAGGGGGACCAACCACTATAAGGCCCTAGGTCATGAAAGGCCAAGAGCGAAAAGACTACCCTAGCTTATGTCAATTAAAAGGAAGGTTAGGATAGAAGATATGGGAATGATGATGACTATGAAGTTCTTCAATCACTGTGCAATTCCAAGAACTGGAAAGGGAATAGATGATTCATCCTTCAGAGTCAACTCTATGTCTCAAGTAGCTCTTTTTTTGAGGACAAAAGCGTGGTTCTAGGATGACAACATGGTTTGCTGGTGTCTTATAGGTGCGCTAGCATTCGTATGGCCAGTGAACCAAAAAGATGAGATTCAAACTCTATAGGGGAGACTAGAAGTCTAGTTTAGAGGTTTCTGAAGTGATAGAACAAGATTAAGAAGAGTGAAATTTAAATACTGATATGATAAAGCAAGTAAATTACTACAATGGTGACAAAGATGATTTTTCACATCAATCCTCTCACCAGCTTGCTTTATGCTCTCTCCACCTACACATAAAAAAAGGGGAATGTTGGGGTTGTTTAGGGGCCATCCTCAATCAAACCCCATTTTGGTGTTTCCACCTCCATAGAAAACCAAGTTTGCAATGATAGAAATAGAGATAAAGGAAGGAAATACAAGCTAAGTAAACACAAAACACTACAAACAGTTTGTCCTTACTCAACAAAAGGCGATAAAAGAGATAAGAGGAGCTTACCACCTTCGTCCAAAGCACTCAAGGCTTGTGTAGGAGAAAATTGTGAGGAACTAAAGCCTCTGTTGTCATGGTGTTTGTCCTACGCTCGCACTATCAGAGTGACAAAGTAGTGGATAGCTTCAATGGAGTGAAAAAATGTTGCTACAAAGCTTTTGAGTGCTTGAAAGAGTGGAGATAATGTGAAGAGATGAATCCAATATCTTGCAAAACTTTGTCCAAACTTGAGAATGGATGGAAGAGTGAAGAATATGAATAAAGGGATGAAAAACAACCATATTTAGGTCAAACAAATAGAGAGGGACATTACTCTTTGACTTCCAATTGAAAATGTAAATTCTTTTGCTGTCTCTAGTTGCATGAATTTTCTAGGGACGTAAAAATGTTGTGCAGACATCTGTGTGTTGTGCGAGCATCCCCAAAAAAAATGCCCCCACCAAAACTCAAAATAGGTGCCAAGTGTGATGTGGATCGTGGGCTTAAGTTGAATTAATCCTTTGCATTAGGTTTTCTAAAGTGCAAGGGGGTAAAAGGGAATTTGTGTTAGGGGTGTAAATTCATGTTTGTACATTTTTCCCCCACTTTAGCGAGAATGAGTACTGACGAGTGCTTCAATAAAGTATATTATCAATAAGTAACAAGGTGAGAAATGTATACTTGAACTGACGAGGAAGTAGAGCATGGTCTGGCGAACTCGAAAGTGCAGGAGAGGGCTTGATAGCTCCGCAAAACTATGAAGTTGAAGAAAGAAAGTTCACTACAAACCCAAAGACCTGCAAGGAAGGTATCCTCCAAGAACTCTCACATGAAGGAAACCAAGAAATTACCTTATAGACCCGTAGACCTAGAAGGAAGGTATCCTCTAAGAACTCTTACATGAAGGACATCTAGCAAAGGGATCTTACAGATCCATAGACTTGCAAGGAAGGTTTCCTCCAAGAACTCTCACATGGAGGAGACCAAGCGAAGGGGACTCCATAGAGCTAGAGAGGGCAACATGTTTACCCATAGATCGAACATTTTAGGAAGCGGCCGCATAGGCCAGTGAATAGATAGTCACACAAACCATCACTAAGTTGCAATAATTTCAAAGAGGTCCCTTCGGAACCCTTCAAAATGAAGGAGGGCTCTCTCAAGGGACGCGCTATTTGAAAAGAGGAGTCTATTCGGGCTGCCCCCAAGCTAGATGTGAAGGTACGAAGTAGGTCTAGTCGGGTTGCCCCTGAGATAGATGTCAAGATATGAAATAGGTCTAGTCAGACTACCCCCAAGCTAGACACCATAGTATTGGTTGAAATCTTTTGAAGGGATCC
Source organism: Sequoiadendron giganteum (assembly GCA_007115665.2). Lineage (NCBI taxonomy): Eukaryota > Viridiplantae > Streptophyta > Pinopsida > Cupressales > Cupressaceae > Sequoiadendron > Sequoiadendron giganteum. The sequence goes on from CM021104.1 coordinate 579,106,810, forward strand.
CTTGGGAACCCAATGTTAAAAGGAGAGGTCCACTCAAGGGACACACTTATTCAAAAGCTAATGTCTTTTTTCACAAATCGATTCATCATCAAGTAATCCTTTCAAAATATTTTCACTTAATCAAGGAATTCAAAAGGAAGGAGATGTGCTCATGCGAGGGGAAGACTAAGACCGTTCCTCCTTCGAAGCAGGGTTCGCAAGTCTTTTCTTTATGAACCCATGATGAATGAAACATGTTCTGCTAGGGTCTCAAGTCAAGAATGTAATTTTAATAAAGAACTGTTTGAAGAATCTCTAACAAAAGATCTATATGGAAAAAAATGTATTTTCCAAAGATTATGTAATGTAAAAGTAACGTTGTCACACATGAAAGGGATAAATCAAGAAAAGAAGAGATAAAGATAAAGAGAAAGGTAAAAGGATAAAGATCACACACAAAGGGAATAGGGGGATCTGGTTTTATGGGGTTAGACCTACCTTTACTTATATTTAGTATGTAAATGTGGCGTAAGGCGAACAATCATCAATCCCCAACCAAATTAGGAAGAATGCACGAAAGAGAACTTAAAAACAAAAAAATGGGTCAACATGGAAGGAGGCCTAAATGCTCTTGATGCTTTGCATTATACCCAGTTTACCGAAAGTCAATGACAAAAATGGAAGAATAGAGATACATATAGATGAAATTTTACAACAAGAAAACCATTCCTATTTCCAAGCACCAATAGGGGTGATGAGGGTCATCCAAGCACATATAACACATCACAAAACACACACACACATCTAATCTAAAGATCAAGAAGAGGGTCTCCCCCCTAACACTGGTCGATGAAGAGGTCATCAACTTCCCACTCTATATCATCGTAGGGGGAAGGATGACGAGCCTGCAATGGTGTAATGTTAAGGGATGGAGAGTCTAATCCTCCTACAACAAGGGCTAAGGTGAAGGGACTAGTGAGGTCTTCATCACTCAACTCTTGTGGGTCTAAGGTCAGAAAATTTGCAAAGATCGTTGAAAAGGTTGGAACTTCATCCACCATGTTAAATATACACTTGATGGGAGTAAATTTTTTTACTTTGGCATATGGAGGAGTTTGCACCCGAGGTTCATAGAGAGACTCGAGAGCGGTGACAATCTCGGAGTAGGCAGGAGCTTGTTCCATCACTAGGACATAACAAGTTAGCGTGGGTCTGCCTTTCAAAGGAGGTTGGCTCTTCTTACATCCTCCATTGCTGGAGGGACCATGGTCTACCTTCTTCTTCATCGGAGGAGGTGAATTCCCCACATGGATAGAACAAGACAAAACCACAGTGGATACAACTGAAGTATTAACCATATTCATACGCTTTAGGAAAGGTGAGACATCTAGATTATAAGTCATCAGATATGGCTCCGCAAAAGGAGCGATAAACACCTACACCTTTCTAGGCACATGTGTTCTCCTAGTAGGAGATGAAAGACATTCATAACTAGGTAGATTAGAGATGAAAGAGGGGAAAGAAGACATAGTAGGAGGTTTCATCTTCTCTTCCTCCTTCTTCTATGAGGAGGCTTGGTCAGCCAGGAGAGCCTTTCACTGGTGATTGCGTTCATGCGTAAGGTGGTTCCTAAGACTATTCGAACCCAAAGCTAGAAATTCTGAATGAACAGAAGGATTTTGTTCAGCCATGGGAGTGTCCTCCACAACTATTTCCAATAGAAGTGCAAACTCCTAAATGGGAGCAGAAGGAGGAAGTTGAGAAATGGTGGGAGAAATTGACTCTAGTGCCTTCGTAGCAAGCCTCTTGCCATTCACTCTTTTGGGAATAGGAATAGTAGGAGGCCGCAAAGGACGAGACAAAGAGGACCGTCCACAAGGGGATTTTTTTCTTCGATACCAAATGGGTCTAGGCTCGATGGGTAGGACAGGAAGCTCGAATGCAAGATGCTTAGCCTTTTTCCAAGCAAGTACCATGGGATTCTATGAGACAAAATTAGGTGGTTCAACAACAAAGTGAGATGAAGCATTGTACTAAATAGTGGAAGAGGAAGAAGGAGGATCTTGGGACTACTTCTCTTCTTTTCTTTTATGTGCCTTGGTAGCATCACTGTTAGCTTTTCAGCAAGCTCTATGCAAAACAACATAAGGCAAAGGAGGGAACCTTACTTTCAGCCTAGCACGCCCTTTCTTATAGTTTTGATATCTATAGTACAAGAGGTCCTTCCTAGGCAAGATAAGACCAAGAGACATAGGCCAAAAGTAATCTAGGGTATAGCTACCATGGGCAACTAGTGGTCTATAATCGATGTCATGGAAAACATGTATCGAACCTCCATGAAAAAAATTCAAACATTTGTGCACAATCGAAGGAACTACATTCATAGCTACTAGCCAAGGGATTCCTATCTTCACCTTGAATATCTTAGAACCTAGGATGATTTCAAACTTAAGGCTTATATATTTAGGTCCAATGAGGACCGATAGGATAATACTCCCTATAGGAGGTACAAAAAAATTTTCATGTGTGCGGATGATACTCTCAGGTTCATCATACACATCCTTATGTAGGAAGTTTTTGATAAAAGGGTAAAACGGGTTTTATAGGGACCCAAAACCACAAGGTTTACAAGAAAGAGAGAAGACCACCATTGGTCCACCAAAAAAATATAGTTGTCCAACAAAATATAGCAGCAAGCAGGCAAAAAAAACTAGAAGAGTCCGAAAGAAAAGGACAGTAGAAAAAAAGCACATAGGATTACTTCAGAGACCTAAGGACAATCTCTATCTCTACCTCCAAGGCCTGCATATCAATAACTCCCTTTTTGAAAGTTTGAACCATTTTTGGGGTTAAGGGAGCCTTTCATTTTAAATTAGTGCAGGTTCTTCTAGAAATGCCTCCATTCATTTCCTGGCTTTTATCTTCAGTGTCTTCAAGATCAACCACCAAGGATCCCTACTAGGCTTTGTCAAGTTTGTTGGTCATTGCATTGATTACTATAGCATTGTGTCTTGCTATTCGGTTGTTTTGTTCTACAATGGTTCTGATGTTAATCCTTAAACCCTCAACATCATTATCGGTAATCCTATTGCTGTGCACCGCATCTTTCTTGCCCAGATCCTCAATCTTAACTCCCATTTCCTAAATTTTGCTTTGCAAACCCCAGTTTTTAATTTTAAGCTCGTTAATTTTGGAAAAAGTCCAGACTAGGATTTTAGAGTGGGACTCAGAATTGGTGTTAGCCATGTAAAAAAAATCTAGGGATGGCTCTTTACCAGTATTAGTAGGGGAATTGTCAGCATTATGTAAATCAGGAGCAGGGCCCGCATAGCGCTCAGAAGTATTGGTAGCGGCTTCCTCTGGCTCAGAGGACTCTTCAGAGTAAGAGACCAGGCTTTTAGCCTGGGTGGACTTGCCAGCAGGGCTGTTCTTAGGAGGAGGATATATGGGCTCAAGCACACCCCAGATTTTACTCAGGTTCCTGGAAGGGCCAGCAAGTAGACAAGGGTCTTTTGGGCCAGGTCTAGGGTTAGGCATAAAATTCGAGCCACTGGGCTCAGTATCCTCACTATCAACATTATGGTTGGCTTCCAAGGTAGTAGGGGCATGCTCACACAAATAATCAATAATAAGCCTAATTAAACCAGTATGGAGAATAGGAAATCTTTTGGGATTCTTTTTATTATCCTCCAAACTTTTCTTTAGAGAGCATAAGAGATAATAAGGGATAGAAACCCTAACCTTATGATGGAAATGGTTGAAGAGGGCGAAGTAATACCCATAGACTTTTGTGAAGCGCCCATCCACCATGATATATTCCATAATGGCCCGAAGGACCTTTCTCCATTTAGATTTTATGGAGTCAACATCAAAATAGTTGTTCGCAATTTTAACTAGGTTTTGCTTTTCCATGTCATTTTTAGGGAATCTGATTATAGCCTCATCTGAGTAAGCCCTGTCCCTAAAAAATTTTTTGCCATCCGTGGGTAATCCCGTAACTTTGGCAATTAAGTCTTCATTGAGCTCCACATTCTTGTCGAACAAAGTCAAGTTGCCATCATGCCAGTTCTTGGAAAAGAGATTCGTAGCCTCTAGATTAGAACCATGAAGCTTCTCCAAAAAAGGTAAAAGACCTCCACATTTTATCTTGTTCCAGGCCTTAACATTTTTCATGTGGGTTTCGTAGCTGTCTGGCTTAGTTCGCTTTTTTTCCCCACCCATAATGGCTGACATTGTGAGGAAGAACCAAACACAATCCTTTCTAAAATTGGGCTCACCAAATCTAAGCACCCACAAAGCATGCAGAGTAAGCTTACAAATTACTCCACTGGGCTCGGTCCCATACAATCTAATGATTGTGATGTGAGATATCCAACCTGTCCTCATTAAAGGGATAACACGATGCCTTACCATGTGATTTATCATAGTTTAATAGCGCACATAATTCAATATTTAGATCACTATTATTAAGCCAGGTACACAAATCTTCATGCTTGGCTCCTTCATTAGCAAAAAAATTTGCAACAACATTGGCTTCTCTATAGGTGTGTGTTATTTTAACTTTATCAAACCTATCCAATTTTGGTTTAGCTTCATCAATCCAAGATTTGGTGGTCCACGAGGGAGGAGACTTGCCATGAAGGTAGTCAATTATGTTTTTGGAATCTCCTTCCAGCAATAAATTTTTTATATTGAGACTTTGGGCTAAATTTATAATATGGTAAGCACTAGCCGTCTCCGCCAGATGATTAGTTTGAGAGCCAAGAGGAGAGGTCGTCGCACCCATGAAATTTCCATAGGAATCCCTTATTACTCCTCCACAGCCCACCACCCCCGAATTACCTTTAGCCGCACCATCAAAGTTAGCTTTGATCCACCCATTGGACGAAAAAGTCTAGCAAACTCCCTCTCTATCCTTTTTAACCTTCATAGTAAAGCTAGAAATAATGGGGAGTATGTTCCAATCCTTAGCAATGCAAAAAATCATAGTTTGAAAACTCAGCATTCGGGGTCTTCCGGCCCTTCTGGGCCATGGCACTGAGATTTTCCTTTAGAAATCTAGCAATATTATCAAAGATATGATCCACAGGGGCTTCTTTGTCCCTAAAAATTTTGTTGTTGCATTCTTTCCAGATGCCCCAGGCAATATGAGGGAAAGAAAGCTCCCAAAAAAACCTAAGTAAAGGGTTCCTTGTCGGCGCTTTCCATTGGATGAAAAATTCTTCAATGAGCAAAGGAAAGACCCAAGATAGATTCCATAATTTGTTAAACTTATCCCAAATAGAAGCAGTGAAAGAGCAATGAAGGAATAAATGATTACCTGATTCAACATCCATCTTACAAAGACAACATCTATTGGGGATTTGAAATCCCCATTTACACATGTTATCAATCGTAAGCAGCTTATTTTGAAGCAAGATCCAGAAGAAGATATTAATTTTAGGTATCAGATTATTACACCAGGCTTTAGACCAAAAGGGAGGATGATCTAGAGAGGATGTGAACTTAGTAAAGATAGAAGACACCAAGAAATTACCAAAGGGATCATCAAACCAGACCGCACGGTCCTCCAGCTACTCTGAACTAAGTTTAATAGCCAACAGAGAAATCTGGATAGGGGCCAGAGCCTGACTAACTCTGCATAAGTCCATCCAAATACCATTCTCACTATAATCTTTCATAAAAGTACCAAACCTAGCCTTACAGATCTCAACCCAATCTCTGAAGGGAATAATATTTATCAGAGGTTCCTTGAAAAGCCATCTGTCTTCCCAAAATCTAGTACTATTACCATTTCTCACTTGCCAACCAATGCCTTCCTCCATAATCTTTTTTCTAATAATTAAGTTGTTCCAGCATATAGATCCTCTTGGAAGAAGGTGGGGGTCCTTGTTGATAATAGAAGAGCAATTGTTATCCAGATATTTACTAGCCATAATATCAATCCACTCCCCAGAGGAAGAGAAGATTCTCCAAATTTGCTTAGCCAAAAGGATTTTATTGATAGATTTGATTCTTCTTAGCCCAAGTCTGCCATTATTTTTGGATCTACAGACCAAATTCCAATCAATTAAGTGAATTCTTTTATTTTCCTCAACACTCGACCAAAGAAATATTTTTTTAATTTTTTCAATAGTGTTAGCATATTTAGCAGGGATCTTAAAAAGGCTCAGGGCATAGATAGGAAGATTTTGAAGGGAGGCTTTGAGGAGCTGAAGCTTACCATCTTGGCTAAGCAGAGCACCTTTCCAACTTGCAAGTTTTTACTGAATCTGTCCACCAACGAAGTCCAGAAGGCATCAGGAGGTTTCATACTTAAAGGAAGACCCAGGTAGGTGGCAGGAAGGGAATCCACCTTACAGTCTAGTACTATGGAAATTTTAGTCTAACAATGCGCCGAAGTATTAAAAAATAACAACAAACTTTTTTGATTGTTGATCAGCTGTCCTGAAGCTCTCCCATACTTATGAAGCAGCTGTTTAATAGATTTAGCTTCGGACATAGAAGCTTTACCCATAAGCATAGTATCATCAACAAATTGTTGATGAGAACACACCAAGTTGCTCGAGGACGGTCTGAGCTTGGATATAACATTACAGTCAATCAATTTTTTCAATTTCCTACCTAAGCTTTCAGCCATAATAGTGAATAAAATTGCAGAGATAGGATCACCATGCCTGAGACCTCTGGTGCTCTGGAAAAAGGAAGTCGGGGAGCCATTGACCATAACCAATATGGAAGTTGTGGACACAATTTGTTCCACCATTTGCACCACCCTATTATTAAAACTGGAGGCCTTCAAAATTTTGAATAAAAAAACCCAATCAACTCTGTCATAGGCTTTTGAAATTTCGAGCTTTAGAAGAAAACCTTCAGTCTTCGATTCAAGAAGGGATTGAATGTTCTCATGGACCGAAACAATAGAGTCAAGAATTTTTCTACCAGGGATGAATCCATTCTGTTGAGGAGAAATCAAGGAAGGCAAAAAAACTAAGAATCTAGAAGTTAAAACCTTAGATATGATCTTGCATAAAGAATTACATAGACTAATAGGTCTGAATGCCTCAAAGTTGTCTGCTCCAAGTTTCTTGGGGATGAGGACCAAGAAAGTAGCATTAAGTTCTTTTAAAAGACATCTGGCTCCAAAAAATTTCTTAACCGCATTAACCATATCCTCTTCAAACAAATCCCAAAACCATTGAAAGAAGAACAAAGGAAAACCATCGGGCCCCGGGGCTTTATTCCCATCAAAGGAAAAGACAGCCCTCTTGACTTCCTCATTGGTGGGGATAGCAGTCATAAAAGAGTTGTTCTCCTAATTGATAATTCTTGGTATAGCTTCCACCAACTGATCTTGTTCAATTTGGTTTATTTCAGTACTAGCCGATAGAAGAAGTTTAAAGAAGGAACCCACCTGCCTCCTTATGTCTTCCTCCTCCACAAAACTGGTTCCATTCATCTCAATTTGGGATATTCTGTTAACAACTCTATGTTTAGAAGCCGGAAGGTGAAAAAACCTGGTGTTTCTATCTCCGGTAGACAACCAAAGAGCTCTAGATCTTTGTTTCCAAAACTCCTCCTCCTTCCCAATAATGTCATGCATCTTCTTAAGGATCTCATTCTCTTTTTCCTTAGTATCATTCAATTAACCCTCATTCTGAATTTTGAATTTATTTGCTCCTAGATCCATCTGAAGTTTGGACTTGATCTTAAAGATGTTCCCAAAGGAATCCTTTTTCCAATCTTTAAGCTTACATTTCACTGCCCTTAATTTTTTGGCAACTCTGAACATAGCAGTACCTTGAATACTTATATTCCACCATTTCTTTAGTTCCTCTTTAAGAGCAGGATGGGAGATCCATATTTTTTCAAATCTGAAGGGGGTATTCCTCTTCTTTTTTATAGGATCTGCAGTGAGACTAATAGGAGAATGATCAGAACATATTCTAGTGAGAACTTTCAGGGAGCAAAATTATTCAAAATACCAATGATTAGAGATCAGAGATCTATCAAGTCTGACCTATATAAGGTCTGTCCCCTTTCTACAATTAGACCAAGTGAAGGCGGCTCCATGAAGGTCTAGATCTATCAGCCCTTGAGTATCAATAAAATTCTGAAGATCCTCTTTACTCTCTAAGTTGATCTGGGATCCCACAAATTTCTCACCATTCATTAAGGGAGTATTGAAGTCCCCCATTATAATCCAAGCTTCATTATCAAAAAAATTTCTAATGGAAGCTAATTCCAGCCAAAACAATTTCCTCAAACCTTTACCATTAGGAGCATAAATGTTCATTTCAATCCAACTAAAGTTATCTCTTATATGAGTGAATCTAGTAACTATGTGATTCATACCTTCCAAAATTGGATCACCTTTGATGTTGTGGCAGTTTCAGTAAGTAACAATGCCACCTAAGGCACCATTAGAATTATTACCCTTGTTGCAGTAGTATTGAAAGAGTTTCAAGAGTTTCAATTTTTCTATTTTCTCCTTAGACATTTTTGTTTCCTGAATCAGAAGAATATCTAGCTTATGATCCCTAACAAAGTTGCAGAGAACATCTTGCTTGTGAGGGCTATTGAGACCCCTTATATTCCAGGACATAATCTTCATTAAGTACTGGGGGAGTTAAGACACTCTAGGATGGTTTTCTGAGATCCATCCGCTATTTCCTAAAAGCTGTTCAACTCTCTTTTCTTTTTCAAAGACTTTTTGCCTCTTGAATTTTTTGTTGCACCACAATCAACCTTGCCTCTTGATCTGGTAGAAATGCCACTTGGGGTCTTCCCTTCCTTGTTTTTTTCAGGCTTCTTCTTTAATATATTCTCTTCCTTATCAGTCTCTTCTTGACTGTCTGTTTCTCTGCTAGATTCCCAATCCTTATCATTTGGTAATCTTTCTTTTGAAGGTAGAGTATCCATGTTTCCATTCTCCTGACAACATAAAGCATTGTTGGATAGGTTTTCCGAATGATCTTGATTATCAAGGGATTCTAAAACCCCAACAACCGAGTTGGTCTCCAATGGATGTTCCACACCCATAGGGGAGGGAGATCCAAAACACAAGGGGAGAGGGGGAATGTTCAAGACCAAGGATAGGCCCACACTGGGAATATCCTCCAAACCCGAAAACTCTTCATTTCTATCAGATGGGACTGTCATTTGGGAGAAGGAAGGAGACAAAATCCGATCTCCTTTCAAAACTAGGGTGCCCTCAACAAAACCTCTATCCTTGGGATCAGATTCTGGATTAAGAGGCTCGAAAGGGATCTCACCTTTGTTCTTCGAACCCACTTCAGTCTCTGAGGTACCTTTTAGATTTTCAACTTCAGCAACCAACTCCTTCTCTTTATTCTCCCTCCTTCCTTCTCTAGAATTATTCTACTTTTTTTTCCATTCTTTTTTCCTTTGTTCAACTGGCTTTCCTTTCTCTAAGGCAGCATTAAGAAGGCATTTTTTTGCCAAATGTCCAGATTTCCTACACTTGAAGCAAACAAATGGGATAGTTTCAAATTCTATACTCTATTCTTAGGAGCCCAATTTAGACTTTAACTCTATCGATGAGGGTAGATCTTCTTCCTAAGGGACCCCCACACAAATCCTTGCAAAAACCAGTCTCTTTCTAGCAGTTGTCATTGTGTCAATCGAGAGGAGCTCACCAAAGGAACTAGTAATACCTAAGGAAACATCTTCACTCCAATATTCTACGGGAAGGCCAGGAAGTCTAACCCAGACTGGAACATTCTCAAATATAGAGTCTGATAGATCCAAGTGGGAAGACCACTTCTTTAGAGCCAGGGATGATTTTCCTATCACCCAGGGACCTCCACCTCTCACAGTCATAATATCCTCTTTGCAAGTAAATTCAAAAGTGAAAAAACCCTTGGGAAGAGCAGCAATAGAGACTTCCCACTAGTTCTCCATTTATTTTTTACAAATTCCCTAACCACTTTAATATTTGGTCTAGGACCCATAAACTTTCGAACCAAAGTTCATTCTATTAATGCTATGTTATGATCTATAATCAGATCAGGAATCAAAATAGCAAACTTACCTCTAGCAGGGGATGAGATATTTTGCACCGGAGGGAAGGAAGAATTTCCATTAGGTTTTACCCCGAAAAGCGAGGTCTAGGTTTTTCAGTTTCCTCTTAAACCGCCAGTGGTCCCCATGCCCCCACTAACCTTCTTAGTTTTATCGGTGGGAGAAGAAGCAGAGAAAGCAGCTAGATCTGCCTATATTTTGGCACTGGAATCCACATCATCCTAGTCATCCTTACCTTGCTTCTGACTCAGTTCCAACTCCTGATTCAACCTTGCTTCACTCCCAGATCTGCTACCATTGATTTGAAATTCAAAATTCATTTTCTCCCACCCATGACCAAGCCCGTGACCGCGCCCATGACCGCTCCCGTCCATTCTTGACTGGAATTGAAAATTTCCCTATCACTCATATGGAAAACTTAAATTCTTCCTTATGTAGGAAGTTAATCAATATGATCTCCTCAGTTATGATATTCACTTGAGATTCTAGATCAATGAGAACCCCTACTACAGTATTCCCATTTATCCTTCAAGGAATGTAAAGAGGAGATGGATCTCTATTGAAGCCCATCAATAGATCTTGTGAAGTGAAGGTTATTCTTGTACCACTACTCATAGTTTGCGTAGAGGGAATAGGTTGATTTATTAAAGATTCCATTGTGTAAACCAAATGGTAATTCTATAGATCCTCTGAAGGTCTATGAGATAGGATAGTGACCCAATTATGCTTTCATTAGACAACACCGCTAGAACCTTCCAACTATGCCTACTAGGGGTTGTAGGTTGGGTTTTAAGGCAGAAGCCTTACAAGACGTGCACATAAAACACTCCTAGAACATAAGGAAAGGGACTCTCAATATCGCAAAATAAAACCAAAATGGTTAACTTCAGGTTCACCAAAAATGTAAGAAAGGGGGACCAACCACTACAAGGCCCTAGGTCATGAAAGGCCAAGAGCGGAATGGCTGCCCTGACTTATCTTAGTTAAAAGGTAGAAGGGATGAGAATGATGAAGAATATGAATTCCTACAATATCTCTACAATCCCAAGAACTGGAAAGGAACTAGACAAGTCATCCTTCAAAGTCAACTCTGTATCTTAAGTAGCTCTTTGTTTGAGGATAGAAGCACAGGTCTGGGATGATAGCATGGTGCACTGGCATCTCACAGGTGCATTGAATCCATACAACCAAAGAACAAAAAATACAAGATTCAAACTCTAAAGGGGAGAGCGCCAGTCTAGTTTAGAGGTTTTTGAAGTGACAGAATGAGATTAAGAAGAGTGAAATGTAAATATTGATATGATAAAGGAAGTAAATTACTGCAAGGATCATGAAGAGGATTTCACACAATAGTCCTCTCACAAGATTGCTTCAATATCTCCCCACCTACACATAGAATAAAGGGGAATTTTGGGGTTGTTTTGGGGCTTACCTCAATCAAACTTAATTTTGGTGTTTCCACCTCCACGGACAACCAAGTTTGCAATGATAGAAATAGAGATAAAGAAAGGAAATACAAGCTATGTAAACACAAAACACTACAACCAGTACATGCTTACTCAACCAAAGGCGATATAAGAGATAAGAGGAGCTTACCACCTTTTTCCAAAGCACACAAGGCTTGTTGATGATAAAATTGAGAGGAACTCAAGCCTCTGTCGTCATGGTGTTTGTCTTGCACTCACAGTATTGGAGTGATGGATTAGTGGATAGCTGTAATGGAGTGCAAAAGTGTTGCTACAAATATTATGAGTGCTTGAAAGAGTAGAGAAAATGTGAAGAGATGAATCCAATATCTTGTAAAACTCTATTCAAACTTGATAATGGATGGAAGAGTGAAGAATATGAACATAGGGATGAAAAATGGCCATATTCAGGCTCGACATTAGAAGATGTGTGGTACTCTCTGACTTCCAATAAAAAATGTAATGCCTCTATAGTCTCCAACTGTCGAAATTTTCTAGGGACTGAGCACATCATGTGTACATTTGCACGTCGCATAGGCATCCCTGACAGAAATGCCCCCATCGACACTCAAAACATGTGCCAAGTGTGATGCATACATTAGGTTTAAGTGTAATTAAGCATCCACCTTAGGTTTTCTAAAGTGAAAGGGGGTAAAAGGGAATTTGTGTTACGGGTGAAAATTTTTGTTTATACAATACCTATTCTGAATTAGATTAATTATGACCCACAATATTGTTAAGCCTTTGCAAACCATATGATTCTTGACTAGAAATAGATTACAAAGGTAAGTTTGTTATGAAATGCACAACCACCTTCAAGCACATCCACATAGTATCTATTTCATGGAAATGGACCTTTTAAATTGATTCCATATCTTCTACTACCTATTCTTCAATGTTTTGTTAATAATATCCACCTAGGTTCCTATGAGCTTCTTATGTGACCAGTTTTTTTTCTTACTTATCTAAATTTCAGGTCTGGATACTATTCAGAAACAATAGTATCAATCATACTATTCCAACTATCTTCCATAGTTATGATATTGCAAATTATTGGACGATTGCTTTGAAATAGGTATGCTATTATGCAAAATATTAATAAAATATTGAATATCACGCATTCCTTTATTATAGACACTATAGACATGTAAAATTGACATCATGCATTTGTCATATTTAATCATATTCGCCTATCAGTTAAATAAATCAAGTTTATTTAATTAATCTCCTAAAGTTCCTCCATTTAATTAAATAAATCCAAATTTTTAATTAAATCTCTAAATTTTCTCTATCTTCTCATTCAATTTAAATAAATCCAAAAAATTAAGTTGAATGTCACAATCACCTAATCATCATGTTAATTAATCAAATCCTTGATTAATGCTAACTCTAATCTATGTCCCATCCTCTAGCTTTTCCCACTTGCACAATAAATAATTTATTTTGATTTATTAAAACTCTATTTTCCTCACAAAGCATATTCCCAGGGAATATGCCCTCATTAACTCTATTTGTTTTAAATTTTTGTCCAAACAAATTTCGCCCCAAAACTCTCAACGATATGCATTTAATGCTATTTTCAAATTTCAAATTTCAACTAATGACATTTATGGGCACATTCATCAAAACTCGCACATCCTTGGCCCATTCACATGATGACAAGTGGCATGAATCTATTAGTTGATGATTAGTCCCACATTCTTCCACTTTTCCTCTTCTTCTCTCAATCTCATCTATAAATCCAAGGCTTTTCTCCTTCATTTCCATCCATAATTTGAGCAAACTTAATATGCACAATTTCATCTTCAAGCATATCCATTTCCATCCATTTTATCAAGATCTTAGCTAGGTTATGCAAATTTTTCATCATGGAGCTCATTTCAGTCTTCATCAAAGTGCATCACTCATCAACATTGCATCATAGGAGTTGGAAAAGGGCCAATTTCTACACATAATTGGCACCAATTCCCCCATGGAATTGAGTGTTTGTATCTTAGAATAGGATTTCATTGCTTTTTTTGTTCATTTCTTCATTTTCTTTCCTATTTCAAGCATTGCTAATGAATTTCATGGGAATCCTTGTTCTTACTTGCATATGAACCTAATAATGTGTTTTTTTCTCATGTTTATGCAGGTATCATATTGGGGATCACATTTTGGCACTAGAAGGAGGGCATAAATCACAAATCTAACACATTTTTTTAAAATTTCACTATTTTTCAACAGTTTTGTTCATTAATCCCCATTATAGAAGATCCCTAGTATCTTCCAGCACATCCGTGTTTTGTTACAATGCATATGTGGTATCTTTTTGTGCATCCAACCTCTTTTTTAGCGCATCTGACACCTGTTTTAGCACATTTGGCAGCTTTTTTAGTGCATCTGGCAGTTGTTTTAGTACATCTGGTAGTTGTTTTAGCACATTTGGAAATTGTTTTTCTTTTTATTTTTCAAATGGGGTAGAATTTCATAAGCTATGCAATGGTGTAATATTTTCTCAATTTTAGTAGAGCTAAAATTTTCAATTTTACATCTAAAGTAAAATCAGATTATAACTTAGTCTAAGTTTTAGTGGTTTTTGCTTAATGATTCATCTAACCCTTATATCTTCTTGTTTATTAATCTCATCTAACATTTTGAGCACTTTTTCAGGTTAGGAAATCAAAAAAGGGGAGGAGGAAACAAAAGTAAATCTTCTTATGAAATCATTTCTCTATTGTGTCAAGTGTCTTTAGACACTCTTAGAAGCAATTATAATTATAAGTTTAAGGATTTTATTTCTTCAAGATTTTAGGACTCAATATATTTTAGTTTGGTCTCTATAAATAATATTACAAAAGATTTCAAATTTTCCAACAAAGGGTTAAAATGAACTTTAGAACAAAACCACTAGATTTGGTTTGAGGATTAACAATTGAACAAGGAAAATTCCATATTTCATTTGTGTGCACTAAAAGGAATCAAATCATTGTTTTGTGGACTTAAAATGAACAAATACTTCTTGGTTTTATAATTATTTACCCAGAGTAATATCACTAAAAGGGCGTATGCACTTCTCTCGCACTTTATAGCGATCTTGAGAATCAAAATTATTTTTGGTGATCTTAAGTTGTGTAAGTGATTGCCTTCACATTGCATTTGGGAATAAAGAAATTGAACTAATCTTGTGAGTGTGAGTGCAGGATATTGTGAGTGCTCGCTCTTTTTTTTTCAACCAGTTTTGATTGAGTTATGAATATGTTTGCTTTCTTTTTTTTAGCTTAGAGGGACACCTGGTGGGAAAAAGTAATCACCCCAAGAAATGACCCAACCGGGAACACGCTAAGGACAAGCAACTTCCAAGTGGTATATAAGTGTGGATTTTTGAGGAAAGTTTGAGAATCATGAGGATTATTCTGATGAGAAGGAAAACAATGGTCTCTCGCCATAGCGATAGTCCCCCATGAACCTAATGCTCACATTAAAACCCCTTGTTTAGCAAAGGCCAAAATCCTTTATGTTTCTTGGTGAAAAAGGTCATGTCCTTTGAAGCTACCCCACAAAACATGCGGTTCTATTGTAGAGATGAAAAGTATGCCATGGTAGATTCATGGGTACTGATGCTTGGTTGACCCGAGAAGAGAGTGCATTGTAAGGGGGAGCTTGTTTTTTCAAGCATCTAATCGTCTGCACTAAATATGCGCAACTAGATTTATCTAGTGGGAACCCAAAAAATATTGTCTCTTTATCCTAGGATTGTACATGTTCTTGGAATAAAAAACACATTGCTTTGATCAAAAACATTTGAAAAAGAACATTCACAAGATCTTCAAAATTTAAAACCCATTAGGGAAGCAAATACCTTTGACGAATTCAAGTTCTCTTGCTTTCCCTAGGGATTTCCTCCTTGGAAACTTCTAAGTATTTGGACTTAGTCAAAATTTTCTATCTCTAAATTCAACCTAGGAAACTATGCTCTTGAAACCTCGATTTTCACATAAGGGACCTTGCAGAATGAAAAGGAATTGAGACAAACATTTAGTTTGAAATTTTACTCAAGAATTTTTTTGTGGTAAAAATAATTCATTAAGCAAAGATAAGGACAATTGGACCCCACACATGTGTTCTTTCAAATGATTTCCTGCAAAATCAAAATGCACAAGCCCAAATTCAAAAAACTTAGTCCAAAGGATCGTAAAGAGAGTCTTTCAAGGCTTCATGAGGTAAGAGAAAGGTTGGCTTACAACTTCTACAAAAAAGCTTCAGGAAACAATCCTAACTTGTATGAGTTTTATTATCAGAAAAATTCTAATCTATTTCAAAGGTTTTCTTTTCTCACATAGGAAGTATGGCATGTTCTTCAAAATTGAGGTCTTGTAAGAAGTATCTTTATCTAGGTCAAGTCTAGGATCAAAATAATCACTCTCACCCATCTCTCAACCATCAAAAATCAAAAATCACCTCACCAAAAAACTCTTGGAAAACTTAAAAACATCATCATGCTAAACTTCTAGGAAAAATAAAAAATCGTCTTGTTTGATTTAACACAATTAGTCAAATTATCCTTGTGAGTGAATTAAAATCCTGATGAAATCCAACATCTTGGGGTCTAGGAGTTCATTATCTTGTTTGAATTAACACACCTAGTCAAATTATCCTCTTCTGTATGATTTTACTCTAGGATAACACACCTTCCTAGAGTTTATAAGTTCATTATCCAAATCAATCAAAATCAAATAAAGCCCTAAAGTTTAGCATCTGCCTCAAGGTTCTTCAATATTTTTCATCTTCCGTATCATCCATATTTCATTTTCATCATCACTTTGATCCTTAATTTATCCTAGTTCTTCTCTTTTTGTATCTAAAGTTAGATTAACTGATCTCTATTTTATGGTGCAAACAAGATCTCAACACAAGAAGAATATGGAAATCACCAAGGAAACATCAACTTCAAGTGATCTAAGTCAAAATTCTCCTGAAATAACTCATGTTGAATCAAGCAATCCTCCAAGAGATTTCTCTCCATCATCACAAAATCCTCAAGAAGATAGTCATGTAGAGGAAATCACCAAAAATGGGATGACACAAGAGAAAATACTTGAGATGGTTCGAAATCCTGGAAATTGTCGAATTTTCAATGCTATGATGAGGTTATACCCCTCCCAATACATGCTTGAGTTGGCAGAAGAAAGGGCTAAAATCCCTTTCGACTATGACATAAGCATAATTATGGAAAGACCTCTTGGGATCATGCCTCCAATCCCACCCATACCTACATTTCAAAACGTCATTCAAAGAATCTCGCAAATCATGCCATTCACTACCACCATCACCAAAATAAACAAAAAACATAGGAATTACTTGCTCAATAAAGCTTGCAATAGATTGCCACCACAATCTTTTAAAATGATGATCAAGATCCTTCGATCGATGATCATGTTGAAAATGTCTCTACATCACCTAATGAGTTAGAGGACATATCTCAAGAATTTATTCCAAAACATATGGACATCCTTTGACCTCATGAAATTTGAGAAACTTCCTATGCCTAATGAAGATATCCAAGAACCATTTATAATAAATCCATTCTTTGAAATTTACCCATGTCAAGAACTTGATCCAAAGCATGTCAAAAGAAATTCTGAAATCATTCAAGATAGAGAAATTTGCATCTCTAAGCTAGTACAATTATATAATGGAAACTCTCCTATCTATACATGATGATCACATAAACATAACAAATACTCCTCCATATACCCATGAGATGCTTTCTTTGGATGGACACATAGATGATCTTCATTCAAAACATGATTCCTTTACTCCTAAAATTATTACACAAAAAGAGCAGGTTGTTGATTCCTACAGTCAAACTGAGTTGTCAACATCAGGATCAGAGATATCCCAAATTTAAACTAATGACATCATATATGAAGATATCCAACATTATCCACTATGGGGAATAGGTCAGAAAAAACATGATATTCTGGAGTCAACAAATTGAAATAATGTCATTTGTAGTGGTCATTTATTAGAGAATGCCTTCTCAACAGGACATCTCAAAGCAAGCAAAATCAAAGAATGAATATACTACTTCCATTATGGGGGAAACTTTGTCTCAAGAAAACCACAACATAGGGGGCATGAAGAATCCTTATGGTCAAACCAATGCTAATACTACAACCAGCCACACTGTGAATTTTCTTCCACCCATCACCCTAGCCACCAATTGGGACCAACATCAAAATAAGGTTTTGAATCAAAGCACAAAGAACGTTATCAAGCAAAAAGAATCTAAGAAGAATATCAAACAAATCAAATACATATGGATACCAAAACATAGAAAGAAAGATGATCCCTATCAAACTCCATCAGTCAAAGAAACTATGGGGCAAAATAAACAAGGGAAAAGTACCAATAAAAGATGTCCACAAAGGAAAAATTAGGCTTCTCAAGTAATGTACAAATTCTATCAAGCAGTTGGTCTAGATTCCATTCACAGTTACATATCCACCCATCATTGCTCATCTTCCCAAGTTTCGAGATTCAAAGGTTCTAAACTATCAACCAATCCATCTTTTATAACTAAAAACAGCCCACCATCCATGCCTCCACGCATGATATCCAATTCTCACATTCACCATGTGTTGGAAATGAACCTTCATCATAAGGATTCAGAAGGCACTCTATCACGATGTGCGCACGGTGACAAAGTTAACTCTGGTATCAACAAAGTAGATCGGGAATCTCAAAAGTTGCATTCAAGTGCACGTATCTTGGCAAATAATTTTCTTCAAGTAGGATATTGATGGAACATTATGAAAAAAACATCTATATTGACACCACAAGGTGGTTCAACATGAGCTTAAAATCTTTCAGTGAAAAATACAAAAAAAAAAAAAATATCAGGAAATGTCCTGAAAAAATTGTCACCCTAATGGAAACCTGGAAAATAGGTGTCTTGGTGACAACAAAAAAAATAAAAAAATACAAAAATAAAATAAAATCAGAAAAAGGATTAAAAACAATAAAGAAAAAAAAATCATCCTCTAGTGAAAACCACGTTGGTGGTGCTTTGGACAAGTACCTTGGTGAAAACCTGGAAAACAGGCGCCAAGCATAAATAAAACACTCTTTATCCACTAGGATCTTCATGACTCAGTTATTAATTACATTCTATTTATCCTTCCATCATCCATCCACGTCTGTATAATAGTTTGATCTTGTTTTTGTATCATATTCCACCCTAGTACTACTTGGCATATTCTCAAAGTCAGTTTGTCTTTCCTATATCGAAGTAGTCTATCACTTAATGTTGGAGGCATGTTCCTATACCTACATCAGATTGGAATCCTATATATTCTTTTGATCTTCCTTAACATCAAAAAATCCTTCAAAAAATCCAAAAACATCAGAAAATCAAAAATCCAAAAACATCCAAATCATGTCAAAATCCAAAACATGTCCAAAACCTAAAAAATAAGCAATAGAGTCATTCAACAAAACTACATCATCTCTGAGCTTGAATGTAGGCAAGGTTGATCTTTGATCATCCCTGGAGAAATTTTAGGCCAGTCCTTTAGGTGTTGGTCGCAATGGCAGTCTTTTTGCCCATCTATCTCATGAGTAATCAGGTTTGTCATCTATCAAACTACGTGGTCTCTGTGTGTATAACATAGGTAAGGCTAATATTTTGATCAACTCCCGAGACCCCTAGGATAGGTCTTTAAGTTAGTCTCTTGGTCATAAATCTCAAAAATACCAAAAGCATTAATTTTTTTCAAAAATACCAAAAATAGGCTCAAAACATTTGAAAAAAACCCAAAATTGTGCATTTGTCTCATCTCACTTTCACCCACAATAATCAGCATTCATAATAAATCAATCATTGTCTGCATCCTTTGGTAAGTCAATCGGAAACAAGTCTAGCAGGTTCTAAAGTGAAAACCTAATTGTCAAAGTCGCAAGTCTAGATCAGTGAGCCACCAAGTTAATCAACTGAGAGTATCAATAGCTTATCATCTAATCAACCTCATCATCATCTCATCACATCATATCTTGGGATGCATCCTTCCTGTAATGGACATCGACATCAAGCATCATTGTAGTTTAGTCTTGGCTAGTGGTATGAAGAACATTAGCTTGTTTGTTTACTTTATCTTTTATTTGGATTTATCTTATTGCGCTCATTCCAATGACCTCTCGATGATGTGTAAATAGAAACATTTAGAGAGAAAGGAATGGAGCAACTATCATTATCTTTTTATCTATTTTTTTGTTGGATATTCTTTTAAAATAACTTTGTCATGCGTTCTTTGTTTGGCTTTTACGGATGGTTTTCTAGATGTCATGTTGACCACATAGGAAGGTTTTCTTTTCTATGTTTTGGTCTGAGATGTTTAGAATATTTGAATTGCACTATGAATAAGGTTTTTTATTTTAGGTGTGAACAAGAGTACTCCTATTTGATTTTCAAGTCAAAGTCAATCACACTAGGTGCAACACCATCCTAGTTCTTTATACCTTCATGCATTGTACCTATGTGTGTTATCAAACATAAGGAAAGTTGTTCTCTTTTTCTCTCCCATGCTTGGTTAAGAAATACATCATCATCATTTATCATCATATCTAATAAATTCTGGATGACTACTAGACTTTTTGGACTTTTGCATCTTCTTGAATTCAAGTATTAATCCCTCTCATTCTTCTATTGTCTTTCACACTAACATAGTATCATTTCATCAATGCATCTATCCTGCATCCGCACTATAATCCTCCATAATCACGTCGTATTTTTTATTTTTGATTTAGCATTTGAAGGTAATTTTTTGGCTATTTATGGAACTTCTATTACCACAAATCTCAAAACACTACCAAAAGCAACAATTGTGCACATTGATTTAGTTGAGGTCAAATGACAATCACTGCAAACATCAACAATAAATTAATTGACACATTTGTGCCATTTTTATCACCTCATACAAGCGTCTACCTCATAAAATTTATCATTATGAGAAAAACACAATATGAAAGAGGGGATTCTAATTATTCCCTTCTTTTAATTTCTAGAAGCACTATTGAACCCATTGAGAAAGTCTTTGAAGAATGTAGATTGATTCTCAATATAATCATCTCACAACTCATCCAATCAAATTAAATATTCTCTATTGGATCAATTGGTGTTGTTGTTACTACCCATTTCCAAGTGCCAAGGCAATATGAGTTGCAAGTTAAAGATGGAGAGAGCCAAGATCCATTGTAATATGTTCTACACAATTCATGACAACATCATAGGATTTAAGCACTTTTCTTTTTGGAATCTATTAAATATTTTTTACAATTTATTTTCCATGGAAAAAACTTACTAATAAAATGATTTTTTATATTGACAACAATTGCATTTGAGTAGTTTGTATTTGATTAGATTAATATATCTATTTTTTAACATCAAGTTTTTATTCTAATTCAATGTCATAAAGTTCTTAAACTCGTTTCATTCACAAACTTGCATCTTGACAATTATGTATCTTACAACTTATAGTCCTGATCAACCACAAAAATTTGTATTGAAGGCTTCAATTGATCTTGGCATCAACAAAAAACCCTTTCATATTGTTCAGAAATATTACACATTCTAGACATAAAGGCACAAATTTGATGAAAACAACATAGTCCAATTTTGTTAATGAACTCAATGATGCATCTACAAAGGCCTCCATAGAACCATTTAAGATATCAAACATGGAAATGTACACCTCACCCATTTAGCTTTTACACTATAGCTTAGATTTTTGATAGAAATCACTTATCATGTGTGCCTTTTTATACTGAACTTCTTAAATAGTGTGTTGCTATTATTTATTGCTAATTGAATTTTCACTACCATTGTAGGTGATAGGAACAATAAGACCTAAAAGTGTCCACTTTTCACCATATGAACCAATCTGCACTTCATATAAACAAAGAGAGATTGTTTTTACACAAACATCAAAAAAATATGTTGCATGGTGCACAACATGTGGAGCTGACAAAAAATTTCAATATATCCATTTTCTGCAATGTAGTGTTTGGACAAGAGAGGGAGTTTTGGACTACTATCTGCACAAACAACTGCTACAAAATAACTTCCCTCACCTAGCTTCAATTCCATTTCATGAGTACAAGAAAGACATGTCCACAATAATGTTCTTGTTGTGGAAATTTTGGCTGAAAGGAATGTTAACACTTGCAATGGATAATTGCATCATATGAATTGTGGGTGAAGCAAGTAACATGACATCTCTAGTGACTTGATAAGATATTTTTAGTTTGACATAGGTGCTTACATTGTGCTAATCTACTTTTTATTCTTATTCACTGATAGAAAATCATATAAAATACATTTTCATGTGTGTAATTCTTATTGATTATGAACCAAGATTGAGGAAGTGGAATGTTGCAACATAAAACAATATTAACAAGCAAAGTTTCTAGCAGCCTCTATAGCTTAACTATTTTTGACATAGTCAATTAGAGGACAAATGTGTTAAATATTTTATGAAGACTAATCTGATAGTTTATTTAAAGCTCTTATATGCACCACATATCTTGAAAATTGTATTTTCATCTCTTTCAAACATACATAGTATAGACATGAAAAACTTCACTTCCAATTTCATAAACAATTATAAGTTATGTTTTAGTTTATTTTGACTTCTTATATGTACAAAACATAACTTGAAACTATTTATTTATCTTTTTCAACTAACTTACTATACATGTAAACTACTTTGTCTGTGGTTTAAGAAATATTTATAGGTAATGTTCCATGTTTAATTCTCTTTGCTCTCTGTAAATCATAGTAATACATGTTTGTGAAAAAAAAAAAAAAACTATATCACTTTAGCATTGGTTTTATGTGATATACATAATATTTACTAAAATTCTCGCTTCTTTTACATATAATATTGTATTCCTCCAAAAAATACTTGTATACAAAAACGATTGTGCCCTCCTTTCTAGTTTCTTTTAGAATAATTTAGATTTTGGTTTCCATAATGCATCAACATTAGTTGTTCCTCCCAAGCATTATTTATCTACAAATTTTTTTGTAAAATTGTTTGTAATGATTTTTTGGAAAACTGAATTTCTATTTTAAGAGACGTGGATACGGAAATCACTAGGATGATGTGGACAATAAACCAACACATATATAGCATTTTGATTAAATTTATAAAACTTATATTGCAGTTTGAGTCTATTGATATCACCTCAAAATAGATTATAGTTACTGATCCAACATACCATGAATTTTGTCTCCAAGGATGGTATGACTTTATTTATGTCTTATTTTCATTCGTTGCTAATGAGTAAAAAATAAGACATGTGTACATTCCTAGATCTATCACAACATTATTTTATAATTTATATGTGTTTACACCAAAAATTGGCAAGGTAACAGACCTTTGTGGGAGACTCAATTAAAGGGGGGACCTATTACACTAAACTGAGTAACCTCTAGATTTTAAAGAAGCCGACTCTTCTCTAACTGGGGTTTTGAATGGGAAAAGGAAACAAATATAAAATAAAAGGATCTAACTAGGGCGATGCACCAAGACTTAGATGCAAAGAATGATAGACTTATCTTGTAGATGTGGTCTAAGGGCTTGTTCCACAATCTACTATGCTCGAAATAATGATCATAAAAAGGAAAGACCTGAATAGTTTATTTTATTGCATAAAATAATTTGCACAAATCTATACTGGAAAGAAAGAGTCAAAGACATGGTTCCAAATCAGCATTCTATTCAAATTATTGAAGTTGCAAACAAACTATTTTAGAAACAACATAGTATAGAGTTATCAATAGTTAAGAGATAGAAAGGCCAAATTACCAGGGCACAGTCTGTGAGTCTTTTACCATTATCAAAAAAATAAAGGCCCGGTGTCTTCCTAATCCTTTTATAGATATTCTGAACTAGCAATAATCAACTCTGTAATTGCTACTTCAACTGCTTACTAACTAACTAGTAAAACGATACCCCTTTCACTTTGCAAAAGAAGTAGTATATATAGCCAAGGGTATCCACCGCTTGGAAGATTGTAAAAATATATCCATCATGAATCATAATTCTTTTAGCAATGATTCATTATGGCCATTGTAATAGAAAGATTCCTAAGCATGAATCCAGTCATTCACTAGCCTAATACATTCCATGTAAACTGATGGTAGTGGTCGCAATCAATACTATGCAAACAAGTGTCACCCCTTAGCGAAATAAGTTTAGAACATGCAGCAGTATGGTAGCCTAATAATTTCATTGCTTCTCTCTTTGTATGTAGCTACACCGAAAGAACACATGGCGGCAGTTCACAACCCATAGTTCATTCTCCTCATCTTTTGATGAGATCTTGTGATGAGACAACATGTGTTAGTGTCTCTATTATCGACACTGCTTGAGGGGACCACCAAAATTTTACATGGGTGAAGGCTACATGGTAGGTAGTCGGGATCTGAAAGAGAAGGGAAGGGAAGCTCCCCTTCAATTAGTGCTTTGGTGAAACGTGATGCCATTTCGCTGAGGGCGCCGAAAGATTTTTGGGAGACTTTCAAAATCATCAGAAGTGGTTGGAAGTCAGGAAAGAAATCAGAAATAACCCAAAGGGAGAAATGGGGGTATATAAATATCCACAACTTTTGGCGACAACCAAGGAAGCTTCACCTGCGGAATGGTGAATCCAAATTTTTCTAGTTTTTTAGACTTGAGCTTTATTCCTTGGTCATTGGAGTCATAGCTTAGAAAGGGAAACCTATAAAGGCAGCCAGTCGACTTTGGAGGGTATTGATATAGAGAGCAGGATCTTGTGTGCTTTGTGCAGGTCGATTACTTCCTTCAAAGACAGTATCGTAGATATCTTGGATCCATCCTCAAGTTGAAACAATAGCCATGTGATCTGATGAGTTACACCCTCAATGTCTTCGGTGGTAGGAGGATAGCTAAAATTATGAAAAATTGATAAATCCTGCTTCCTTTCCTCGATCTTGGCCATAATCTACTCCATGGAAGTCACTAATTGATCTTCAAGAAAGGGAGAGGGCAAGCCTATCTGATTTAGTTTGGAAAACCTTGACCGAATGCTATCCATTGTTTTCCCCAATGTAACCAAGCATTTTTTAGCATGAAGGGTGGCCTCTTGCTATCGGATAAACTCCCTTTTGACCCCAATGGCTACCTTTTGATCCTTGATTCCTGCTTACTACATATCTTCACTTGGCACCATGTATAGCTTACCTAGAAGCCTCTCTTCTTTAGGAAGCTTTTCCCCTATGAATTGTAGGAGTTGTTCCATTATTCCGTGCACCTCTCTAAATAAATCTATTTCTTCTGCCATGAACCGGAGTGTGGGATGGAGTGTCAGGCATAAAGCCTTGAGCCTCTCCCACTAGGAAGCATACAATTTTTGGGATACTAGGGTAAGGTCTATGTGCGGAGGATGAGTTTGAATGATTATTTTTAAGAGATTAATCTTTCCATCCCTTGTTCCAATATCCTGTGCTAGCCCTTCAATTTTTTTGGTGGTAGAGGTGAGCTTCTCGTTTATTTCATTTTGTATGGACAACCATTTTTCCTTAGCCTAGCTTTGATTCATAGACTCTTGATCCAGGGATAGTCAAAAATTATGGAG
The DNA here is from genome assembly GCA_007115665.2 of Sequoiadendron giganteum. Classification (NCBI taxonomy): domain Eukaryota; kingdom Viridiplantae; phylum Streptophyta; class Pinopsida; order Cupressales; family Cupressaceae; genus Sequoiadendron; species Sequoiadendron giganteum. Next base: position 579,131,940 of record CM021104.1, read on the forward strand.
ATCTTCCTAAAATTGAGCCTATTTGATTGGCTGGTTTTCCTCCTTTTCTCACACCATTTTCTCTAGATGGGTATGCAATTGTTGTAATTCTTTGATATTCTATTGAACCTCTCCCTCTGACTAGTCCAACCTGTCAGATAATTCTTGGTTTCTTTGTTGCAGTTCGACTATCCAATTGGACTCCTAGGCTTGTAATTTCTTGAGATCCCTTTGCAAGCTAGCCCATTATTCCTATATATTTTGTGCAAGGCGTACCCTTTCTACTTCATGTGATTTATCCTTGGCTAACGCAACCTCTAAACTTTCCTTGATGGTATTGAACTCGTTCTCCATCTTCTTCAATTTACGACCAAACTTAATGAAGTCAAGAGTCACTACCCATTGCATCTCCTCTAGTAGCTCAACTTTATCTTCCGATTGAGTGACACATAAATCTAGTTCGATGGCATGGATGTCATAGTCATCGGGTTGCATTTCACCCTATGGTATGACAACATTTGGATGTAGGGTTGTAAAATGCAATGATTATTGAGCCTCATTATAAACTGTATGGACCCTATGCTTCGATGGCCTCTTGGTATCCTTTTCTCTTTGCTTCTAGAATCAGACAACTCAAGATTTCTTTGTCTTGAGCCAGCGATTTGATGCGCTCACCTGCAAATGGTACATCAGGAGGGAAAAAAAAAGGAGAAGAGAGTCAATGAACCTCAAATATTTTTTTCTTCAAAAGGGGGACCGTGAGTGGGGAGAAAGGAGGAATTCTCCAAATCCTAGGTCCAGAAGGCATGGAGGGGATTAAGGGGAATGGTGGCGGTAATGGAGATGTAATAGGTTCCAACAGCTACAAAATTTGAGTCAAAATTGACTCAGATGATGCAAAATGTAAGGTGGCCTCGGACATCAATAGGGTGGAAGAGATGGATTTGGATGAGGAAGAATATGGGAATGCCAAAGGGACCTGGATCAGCAATGGGGAAGGTCATGGGGTTTTGAAAACCATCTGTCCAATGTGAAAAAACTTGGAGAAACCTCCCACAACCATTGTAGAGGGGACAAAGAAATCTAGGCCCATACTTGGGGCGGTGGGCATCAAAAGGACCGTGGAAGAAACAAGAGACTGCGAGCCAAGAAGAGGAGAAGAGAGAGATACCTAAGAAGTTGATTCTATCTTTGACGCTTCATTGACCTCAACCTCCTACACACCACCTTCAATAATAGTATGAGTGCGCTACCTCGTGATTGCCAAAGAGTTCTCCAAATCTACCACCTTTGTTGATTTTTGTATCACTTTATGCCTCCTTGCAATCATGGGCTGATATTGTGAGGACTCTGATCATGAGGTATTCATTCACACACTCCTAACATCAGTGCTAGGTTGTGTCTCCACCTTGTGTTTCTGATTTCCCTTGTCAGATCGGGGTGGGCATCCTCAGGTTCAAGTTTTGACCTATCACTTGCATCACTATTTGAATGTTCCTAGTTCCAAAGGGTATCAAATTTTTCATTATTTTTATATATCGGTGAATGTTGGAAAGGGTCGGAGGTGTTATTGATCTCCTAGCGGTAGATCCAAAAATCCTGAATCTTCTCTAGTTTCCAGCCTTGTTGCCTCTCTAAATTATTATGGACGGTAGCACTTATACCTTTATTTTCATCTACCTTTCCCTGGAGAAGATAGAAGTTGAGCCATGATGACCTTTAATTATCGATTGGCATCTAAGCTTGTAGATACCGAAAATTGGTCTACGCCTGCCAGTACACATTCAACATAATTTTCTATAGTCCATCATCTTGATTAAATAATGTTAATTATTTAATTAACCTTTCGAATACATATTTCCTCTATCAATTAAATACCCCTTGTTAATTAATTCATTAATTCATTATTAATCTTTATTCAACTTGGTTAATTAAATAAATCATATTTATTTAATTATGTTGCGAACTAATTAATTTAACCCCTTTATCTATCAATCAAATAATTTATTATTTAATTACCCATTTATCATACTTTTCCAACTATAATTAAATATCTTTATTTAATTATTCATTTAACCCCCTTTATCTCTAGTTCAATATTTATTATTTAACTATTTATATTATCCTTTTCAAGCAGTCAAATTAAATAAATTACTTTATTTATTTAATTAAATCTTTCATCTTTCGAATGTTGAATTAAATTAACATTTAATTCATATTTAATTATTTATGTCATATTCCTCTATCATTCAGTTATCTAAGTCATTCACTCACCTTCTGAGTCGAGATCTATTTTTAGTTCTCCAGTTATCTTTGGATTCAACATCTGATTGTTTCTACGAGAAGACTCTCTATCACAACTAGTCAGTTAACTAGTTCCAACTCATATGCATGATCTGCTTTATTAATTAAATATCTTTATTTAATTAATTAACTCATGTTTGCATTCGATTGCATTAGTCTTCGAGTTCTAACTTTAGTTTTTGCATACAAAGTCTATTTCTTCTATTTTTGGAGATTAAGATCCTGAACTCGTGTTCTAACTCACATTCTAACTTAGTCCCTATCTTCAGTCTTTCCTGAACTCATGTTCTAACTCGCATTCTAACTCACATTGCATGGCATTAATCAATCTTGTCTATTGATCTCTCTTTCAATCTGATTCGATCGTTCAAAAACCCAAATTCTATAAAATGGCCTATCATTATCATTATTCCTCCTCCCGAAATCATTCATTTTTGCGAAGAAACTATTCTTTGATATTTTGCTTAGACACTCGACAAAACTATACTTGCATTCAAACACAAAAATCTAAGGGAAAGAATACTGAAAAGGAAAAATGGAGAAGAACAATCAAGATAATTCGAAGGGGTGAACGCATATTCGGTGAAATCATTTTGGTTTTATTAGTTTATTTTATTTCCTCATTCTTTGTTGTTAGATTTTAGATTATTGTTTAGATTAGGATTTAACATTGTTATTCTAGTTTGCAGATTATTCATCATCATTCGAAAGATACATAATCCACATTTTAATCTACTATTACATTTGGTGAACTCGACATAAACACGCTTCAATTCCGTACATGTTTTTTCGTGTTTCTATTTTTCTATTTTTTGTTTTTTTTGTAGGGTTTTCGTACAGTGCACCACATATGTTCTGTAAAATGATGCATCTTTATCCACAAGCCGCATCTATGAAAAAAAGTGACGAATCCGCTATCACAAACCACATACGCCTATTAAAAAAATTTCTGAACTGCATCCACCTTTCCATAGTCGAATTGCATCCGTGACTCTGAAAGCCGCATCTGGCTAGTAAAATTTTTTCACTTTTTTATTGATTTTCCTACATCCATATTTTTAGTTTTCGCTTTTTGGGTAGTTTGGATTTTCACTAATGTTTGTTTCAATTGTGTTTAGGGGGAATAACATAGTGTTTGCAGGATGAAGCTTTGAAGACAATTAAAACCAAACACAATTTTATGTAGGATGAAAGTTGAAGAACAATGAACTACTAATAAATTTGCATGCAAGACCTAATGCCTTTGTGTCAATTTATTTATTTAAGCAAGCTTTTATTTGGTAGATAGATAAGCATCGTGTGGGTTTAAAAATAATTTCTTGTTTGTTAGATAAACAATTGTCATTTGGATTGAAAAGAACCATTGTCTTCTTTGTCTGGTGCTTTGCACACATTTGTAACCCTTACAATTCAGTACACTAAATTATCCTCTCCCCTCGCACAATCATGCGATCCTAGGTGTAAGAGAAACGGTTACTGTCTCTAGAACTTGGGCTTGTCTTGGTGGGAAAAAGTACTCACCCCAAGATGACTCAGACCGGTAGCACGTTAAAGCCAAGCGACTTCTAGTCGGTATATAAAAGAGGATTCTGGGGGAAAGCCCATGAATCATGCGCACTATTCCAACAAGATGGACAAAAATGGACTCTTTCCGACATTGGATAGTGTCCCACGAACATAATGCCCTTATTAAAAACCTTGTTGTAGAGTAACCAAAATCCTACCTACTTGTTGGCACAGTAGGGTTGGTCCTGTGAAGCCGTCTTATATTCTTACGGTTTATGTGTGGAAATGAAATGTATGCCATGGGAGTTTCATGGATATAGTAGCTTGGCTGCCTTGTATAAGTGAGTGCCATGGAGGGGAGCCAGTGGGGTCAAGCTACTAGTCATTCACCATAAATATGCGTAGCTGGAGAAATCCAAATAAGAATTAAACAAGTATTATCCTAAAAGCCTAGGTTGTAAATGTTTTCAAGTCTTAATAGTCCTTACATCACAAAAACCAAAAATACATTGATTGTTGTGTTTTTTCTCTACTGTATTCATCAAAATCTTAATCAAACAACCAAAGTTAGTCAACAACTTTTGGGAAAATTTGAACTTTCGAGAAAAATCTAATTGTGAGAAAACTAAGTTGCAATTGTCAGTTTAATCACTGCATGTGTATTAGCGAGTCGCATATGTTAGGGGAAAAGTCACATCTGTCTATCAAAACATTCACTTTTCATAGTCTGCATGTCACGAGTCGCAACTATCACATTCTGAGTCGCATGTGTGCATGCAAACCGCATCAGTCAATTTTCAAGACCCTTGTGTACTTGTAAACCGCATTTGTCATAGGAAAAACTACAACTGTCAAAAACACCGCATGCACTATCAGAAAACCCGCATCTGTCAGAATCTGAATCGCAATTGTTTGGTGAACCGCATTTTCTTGTCAATAGAAAACATCAAAAACCATGAGCTAAGTCTGAACCATCATTGTAAATATTTGCTTTAGGTCCTTAAGATCAACCTTGAATTAGAAACTGGTAATTTTTTCTCAAAAAAAAAATTGCATCATTAGGTATCATATACATCTTGGTCATAGTAAACGTCATAGTCATAGTCATCCTAGGTCACAAGCATATAGATACTTCCTACGAAATTTCATATCATAGAAATAGAGATAACTTTCCTCGTCATTGGAAACGTTCATGTTTCGATTTGTCACAATCATTGAACCTTGTCACTTTAGTCCCATTTAGGGGATCTTTTTAGCTCAATAGTCTAGTTTGAAAAATTCACCTTATCAACTGTCCTTGTCATCCAATCAGGTTCCTTGGTAAAAAAAAAATATTTGCATGCATTTAATCCATTAGGTGGTAGGTTATACTCATCTTAGGCTCATTTATCATCATAATATACTTGATATTTTGCATATCATCCATCAAATCATATGTCATCTTACTATACATCTTTTTAGAACCATTTTAGCAACATCATTTAGTGTCAAAAAAGTCCAAAAACATAGGCATAGGTCATATTAGTTTTTAGACATAGTCTGCATTACCCATTTTTAGCAACTTTTTCATGGTCGAAACAAGGTCCAAAAAGAAACACAAAGCAATGAAAAACCCCAATGAATTTATCAATCCATTTGGAAACCAACCATCAGGAAAAAAATGCCCACACCAGCCTTTACTTGAAAAACATGTCACTAGAGACACACATGGGCAGATTTACATAGAAGACATAGATGCAGTAGTTCAAGATCCTGAGTTTGCAACCTTCATGGATGAGTGTTTGCTAAATGAACCACAATGCTATCTAGCAAAGTTGCTAGTAGAAGGTGCCACACTACCACTGGGATTTGATGTTCATACTTTGACAACACAGTCTACTCAACCAACACAAACTGCGACATCAAGTGTGTCTATTCCCCAAATTACCGCAGTGATACCAACTAGTGTATCTATGCAAACATCATCAATTGTAAGCACAATCCCTTTCAATTTCACACAAGGTCTACAATTTACTGTGGGGGCAACTTCCTCCAACCCCTTTGGCACCAACACGACTGGTAAGAGATCCAAAGTTGGTGGGAACATACCTATACCAAATCAAATCATTTAGACAAGTAGCATACCTATACCAAATCAGACCATTCAGATAGGAAGCATTCCTATACCAACTCAGACCATTCAGATAGGGAATATCCCTATACCGAATCAGCACATCTTACCAGGATATATTCCCTCACCAAATCACAACCCATCACAAAAAATTACATACCAGAACACCTACATTGATCCAAATAACACAAACACGATGTCCTTGATACCAGTCAACATCCTTAAAAACCAAATGCAAACTCTTCAACGAAAGATGGATGACATGTCTATGTCGAGAAAATGAACTATCTCAGCACAAGAGTTATGTCCATGTCCATTCGAAAAATCACTCTATATGACACCTTTCCCCCATGGATACATTATACCAAATTTGCCTAAGTATAATGGGAGGAAGAATCCTTTAGAACACATTAGAGAATTCTCAACGGCATGCATGGACATATCATATGACCCCGCGTACTTGATGCGCCTATTTCCACGAACCCTCATAGGGATAGTGTTGGAATGGTTCTCTAAATTGTGATATGGTATACAATCCTAGGGTGAATTGGCTGAGAAGTTTGTCGAACATTTTGCCTTTAACATAGACAATGAAGTAACCATAGCAACCTTGTGCCACACAACACAAGAAGATGGTGAGACATTCATCACTTTCTTCCAAAGATGGAGAAGTCTAGCGAGCCGATGTCCAATCGAAATACCCGAAAAACAAAAGGTCACAATCTTCCTCAAAAACATCAACTTGAAACTAAGAGGTGACTTATGGGTACATTGTTGCACTTCATTTATTGACTTGGTACAAAACAGGATCATCCTTGAAAAGGGCCTTATTGACAAAGGAGAAAATAAAAGTACCAGGCAAGAGTCCAATTTTCCAACATCCAAACGTGCCAAATGATAGAAACAAGTTCTGGTCTAGGAACAAGAATGCCATGAATGACGACATTGTTGATGCTAAAAACATGCATATTGGGCCGGTTATCACACTTAGAGGATACAAACAACATGTAGACATGATAAATGGTCCAAATCAAATGGATAACTATGTCCAGAACTTGCAACGAAGACCCCAAAGGAGATTTCCCACGTGAGAATTTACACCTTTAGGGAAACCAATCGAGGTAGTCTTCAAAGAATTGGTCAAACATAATCTTACCAAACCTTTGGAACGAAGAGAGTATGATCCTGGACAGTTCAAACCTTCATGGTGGGATGAAAACTCTTTCTGTGACTATCATCGAACGAAAGGGCACAACCTCCAACAATGTCGCCAATTAAAGAATATCATTCAAGAATTTGTTGAAAATGAATCCATAGAGTTAAGCGGGCAGAAAAATACTAAAAACAGTGATCATAAGGTCTTTACAAACCTATTACATGCCCACACAAAAGGAAATGCCTCTGGTTCGGGAACCAAGAACAACCCCTCTGCCAATTACACCAACTCCAAATATGACTATGGGAAAGGAAAGACCATATATAGCCTCCGAGCTGCAAATGAACATGTTGATACCATCATCATTAAGAAGCACCCGAAATGTAATGTGAACACATGCAGGACTAAAATAATTATTCTAGGCCCTTCTTCTGAACCACCTACGCAGAGGCCCAAGTATAGATACAATCTCATCGATCAATTGAGTAAAACCCCCACACAAATATCTATCTTGGAACTATTGACTTTGTCACCAAAACATCAAGCCATACTTGACAAAGCATTACAAAATACTACTGTTCCCATGGAATTGGATGTCAATCACTTTGAAGAAATGGTAGGATATTTGACAAACTCACATCATGCCACATTTTCCCAACAAGACTACTCCACCGAAAAGTCTAATCACAATGACCCATTACATCTTGAAGTCCTAGTCCATGAATCCAGAGTGAGATGAGTCTTGGTAGACGGAGGTGCAGGTTTGAACTTATGTACCAAAAAATTGGTTAAGGCATTAGGATTCTCAGAAGACTGTGTAGACACTTCTAAGATTATAGTCATCAAGGCTTATGATGATGAGGAAAGGTAATCCAAAGGAGTTGTCACGCTCCCTATCAGAATTGGCCCATCGATCATGAACACTAGCTTCCAAGTCTTGGATCTCACCCTTCCATATAACTTGTTGTTAGGTAGACCTTGGATACACGCAATGAGAGTCATCCCTTCAACATACCACCAATGTCTTAAGTTCCTGTATAATGGCACAAAGTTCACTATTGATGGTGATCCAGATCCTTTCCAATATTGTACAAGCCTAAGGGACCTTCCACAATGACAAGTACCAGTTAACCAAGAAGCCTCATCATCCACTTTATCCCAACATGTTGACCCATCACATCTCACTAAGTCCATTTCATTCAAACCACCATCATCCACTCCTAAACTCGAGATCCAAGACAAGGGTTGTGGCAAATATAATATAAAGGAATCATATTGCATCAATCAACTAACTCCCCCTAAGGCATATGGCCTACCCATGGTAGATAGAAGATAGTCAGTGGTCACATTTCATGTTCCCCCTACAATGACATTAACCAAATGGGGAGAGTTAAGTGAAGAAATTGTGGATCAAGGTGATTCCTAGTTATATCAAGAAGAACATGAATACTCCTCCCTATCTATTCAAATAGCTAAGGACTAGTATGGAAAAGGCTTTAAGATAATGCAAAATGAAGGCTATGATGGGCACAGTGGGTTAGGACTATAGCAAAATAGAACAACAGAACTGATCACTGTCTACCCATGACCAAAATATTTAGGGCTAGGGTGTCCACCGCTTAGAATTGGGTATCTTGGTACTTCGTCATCTTTTCAAGAGGAAGTGAGTGCTTGCACAAACTTCGAGATATCTCATGAACCACTTCCACTAGTTTATGACAAACCTCCAATTTATGATGAATCTCCTTACTCAAGCGATGGTGAATGGGAATTCCTTTCATCTACTAGTACCATGAACATAGATGCCCTATTTGGAGAATTGGATCTCAACATGAAACCTATATGAGAACAATCTAGTCCTCATCCTAACAAACACTTGTCCAAAGCAGAATAGCAAGAGAACTATTATTGGGAAACCCTTGATCATGCATCTTGGGCACCTGGCAAACCATGTTCTGACGAATCAGCCCTCACTATAGTCCCACATCAGAGTATACCTACTCCTAGGAGGAAAAACAAGAAGGAGTTGGTCCAAAACTTCTGCGACCATGTCAACCATTCTATACTCACCTTGTCAGCAGTTACCTTTAAGAACTCTAATGATGACATGCCCCTTATATATCCCAAACTTATCGACTGGGATCAACAAGATACACCTATCATAAATACATTCAAGAACGACGAAGCAATTGCTGAGTTCATGGGAGTTAGAGAAGGCATACCAAGAGGGGATCATAAGGAAGGTTTTACCATAGACTTGGACGATAAATCATATTTTGGGGAGTCTATTTACACCTCTAGTTACAAAAATGACAATGAAAAGAAAAAGGACAATGAAAATAAAAATGATGAGTCCCTAGGTGAAAACCAAAAGACACGTTTGGATGATGAAAAAGTCAAAATAAAGGACGTATCCGAAGGCGAAAAATCTCTCTGAGGCACCCAAGGATAGAGTTTTAAATATTCTCCCCGTTGAACAAGAAAAGTCACCGATGCTAGTAGAAGAGGCTGCTACAATCAACATAGGTACAAAAGAGAATCCCCGGATAGTATATTTTGCAGCTTCTTTAACAGAGATAAAACAACATGAGTTTAAGGACTTCTTCAAAAAGAGACAGATAAAATTTTAATGGTCATATGCTAACATGCTTGGGCTGGATCTAGACCTAATATTGCATCATTTACCACTACAGCTAGGTATTAAGCTATTCAAACAAAAGCTAAGGAAAATGCATCCGCAAATCGTCCTACTGGTGAAAGCAGAACTTAAGAAACTCCTGGATGTAGGATTCATAAGGAAAATAGACTATGCATATTGGATATTAAATCTTATACCAGTGACTAAACCAATTAGGGGAATTCACATTTGCACTACGTTTAGAGACATCAATAAGGCATGCCTTAAGGATGACTTCCCTTTGCCGAATATCGACATGATTGTAGATCTTACAACCAGATACAAGATGCTATCCCTCATGGATGGTTTCTCTAGATACAACCATATTAAGATAACACCTGAAGATCAACACAAGACAACTTTCACGTGTCCATGGGGCACATACTATTGGAATGTTATGTCGTTTGGCCTTAAGAATGCAGGAGCCACCTACCAATGGGAAATGACTACAATTTTCCATGACTTTGTACAGACCCTCATGGAAGATTATGTAGATGACATTATAACCAAATCAGAAACAAGGGAAGATCATTTAAAGGTTTTAGACAAGATATTCTAGAGGCTAGAGAATTACAATGTCAGGCTAAATCTGAAGAAGTGTGTCTTTGGGGTGAAATTAGGCAAACTATTAGGGTATATCATGTCTCGAAGAGGCATTGAAGTAGATCCAGAAAAGGTAAGAGATATCATAAAAATGTCTCCTCTAGCTAGCATTGGTCAATGCAGAACCCTACAAGGGAGATTATAGTCCATTAGGCATTTGATAGTACAACTGGTAGATAAAATACACCCATTTCAACATCTACTCAAGAAAGGAGTACCATTTGTGTGGACACCTAAATTTCAAGAGGCCTTCTAGCAAATCAAGGACAATTTGCTTACTCCACTAGTATTAATGCCACCTACCAAGGGAAAACCATTGATACTTTACATCTCAGCAACTCAATTTGCATTAGGGGCTCTTCTCACACAACACGATGATCATGGTCATGAGAGAGTAGTCTATTATATTAGTCATACCTTAGTAGGCTATGAATTGAATTACAACAACATAGAACATGCCTGTCTTATGGTAGTCTTTGCTACCCAAAAACTTTGGCACTATATGCTTAATCGACAAACCATGTTAATTGGAAAGATTGATCCACTTAAATACCTCCTAAGTAAGGCAACTTTAACATGTCGATTGGCTAAATGGGTTATGATAATTAGCAAGTATGAAATTCAGTATGTTGAAAGGAAGGCTATAAAAGGACAGGTGATTGTAGATCAACTAACAGATGCACCTATAAAGGTAGACCATCTATTAGTGGCAGATTTTCCAGATGAATTTCTCTTCAACATTGACATTAAAACTGAATGGAAACTGTACTTTGATGGGTCACATATAAATCTTGGTTCAGGAGCTAGTATCTTATTTGTCACACCTCAAGGTGATACCATTCCTAAATCATTCAAGATTGCTATCCCTTGTACCAATAATATAGCAAAATATGAAGCCTTAGTGACAGGCTTAAAAATGGCAGCTCAATAGAAAATTAAGAGCTTAGATGTCTTTGGCAACTCTCAATTGGTAATCAGATAGGTAAATGATGATTGCGAGACTAAGGATGAAAATCTTGCACCTTACAAGCGAATGGCTGATAGTTTCAAACAGTATTTCAATGATATAACTTTTCAACAAATACAATATATCCAGAATAGAGCTGCAAATGCTATCGAAACTGTGGGTTCCTTGTTGGATATTCTGAGTAATGTGCCTAAGTTCGAGTTTCTGGTTGAACAACTTTTGGTCCCTGCTTATGATGTCCTCGATACTGCGATAGTGTGTACCATTGTTGGTCCTACGTCTCCTTGGTATAAAGACATATTCGAATACCTAACTGACCAAACCTTACCCCATGACTTGTCCAATAACCAATGCAGAACCTTTATCTGAAAGTCAACTAAGTACACCAGCATCAAAGAAACCCTATATAGATGTACCTTAGATAACGCCCTAATGAGATGTCTCGATGTTGAAGAAGCACAAACAACTTTGCGAGCGGTGCACGAGGGTATATGCGAATCTCCTTCGAGTGGTCCTACTCTAGCCCATAAGATTATGAGACTAGGTTACTATTGGCCTACAATGGAGAAATACTCATACGTCTTTGTAAAGAAATGTAGACAATGACAAATACATGGAGACTTGATAAGAGCGCTAGTGTAGGAGCTTCATCCAATTACTTCACCATGGCCCTTCACCCAATGGGGACTTGACCTCATAGGTAAGATACACCCTTCATCATCCAATGGCCATAAATTCATCATCACCGCCATCAAATACTTCACCAATTGGATCGAAGCTATTCCCTGACCTACATTATTGGCACACAAATATCTAAGTTCATCCTAAACTATATCATTTTTTGGTATGGTGTACCCCAATCCATAATCACAGACAATGGCCACCCATTCAAGAACCAAGAAGTACGCCATTTATGTGAAGAATTCCACATCAAACACCATTTCTCCACCCCATATTACCCACAAGGAAATGGCCAAGCTGAGGCATCTAATAAGACTATTGTTAGAATCCTTAAGAAGATTGTCAATGACGCTGGTCGTGACTGGCACCTACAGCTTAATCCTGCCTTATGGTCTTATCGCACAAGCATCCGTACTCCCACTGGCGCCACTCCATATTCCCTTAGATTTGGGTCTGAAGCTATCTTACCTATTGAGGTTGAAATACCTTCTCTACGGGTATCCTTGAAGGGTCATATCAACAATGAAGAATACCGTGTCTCTAGGTTACAAGAGCTAGAATTGCTGGATGAACGAAGGCAGAAAGCATTAGACCATTTGCAAACATATCAAAATCATCTTCGCCATAGTTACAACAGGAAGGTTTTCAATAGACACTTTGACATTGGTGACCTGGTATTAATGGAGAATCCTAAGAACCAAGCTGAACGCGAGAAACCAGGAAAGTTTGAAACTAACTGGTTAGGGCCGTATATTGTCACAGAAGCCTTTGGATCAAGAGCGTACCAACTCTCTACTCCTAAAGGAGAACTGCTTTTGTCCCCTATCAATAGCCTACATCTAAAGAGGTTCTATGCTTAAGTCTCTAAGAATCCATTTCTTAATCTAGAAAAATACAAAAAATTGAACAAACAAAAAAATGGTTACCTTGATGAAAACCTAGCAAACAGGTGTCTCTGTAACACCAAAAAAATTGAGAAAATCAAAAAAGTAAAGAGAAATAAAACTGTCCACTAGTGAGAACCACTTCAGTGGTGCTATGGATAAGTACCATGGTGAAAACCTGGAAAATAGGTGCCATGTGTAGTCAAGCTTGCTCTTCTGTCTACCATCATTCTAATTAGACTTTTTCACCATCACTCATAATAAATGGTTGTCTTATCCATTACTTGGAATGATTGACATCTAGCATCCATTCCATCATATTACCCACTCCATATTCCAAATCTTATTCCTGACTGGGGTAAAATCCTTGTTCTATGCCCTAACACATTGTACATAACGTCAAACCATCAAAAATGTCCTACAAAATTGCAAAAACATTAGAAAACATCAAAAATCCAAAATAAATCAACAAAAAAAAAAATGTTAGAAAATCCCAAAAGCAGAGTCATGTCAATCATGTCAAGTCAGTCATGTCAGGTCAATCATGTCAAGTTGGTCATGTTTAGTTAGTCATAGACATAGTCGAACTACATTGCCTCTATGACTGGGACGTAGGCAAGGCCATCAATCGATGTGCCCCTGAGGCATTAGGTCTATTAGTCTAGGTTTGTCAAGTATCACCATAAAATCATGACACTTTGTACATTCAAATTCATTGGTCATGTCAAACTACGAGGTCTCTATGTGTACAATGTAGGCAAGGCTAATCAATTGATGAGCTCTCGAGACTACACTAGGTCAGTCCAATAGGGTTCATTTACAATCACTATCACACAAGTTGCATATCATAGTTTAGGGTATCATTTCATGTCATACACTGTCTATACACACTTTTTATCAGTCAAGGAATCAAAACAAGTCATGCAACAACAAGGCAAAACATCTCAAGGTCATCAAGTCAGCATCAAACACATTGTCAAAGCGATCAACCTATGTCATAAACAAGATATGTCTTTCTTGTCAACAAACATCATCAAATTGTCATAGTCTCATGTGGCTTGTCACTTCAAAATCATCAGAATCCAACGTCTTATATGGCAGGTGTCTTTCTAAAACCAGGCTTTGTCATGCCTTATACAGAAGTCACCAAGTCGAAACCAAACTCAACGTTTTATGCGGTATGTGTCATTCTCTCACATTACGCTATGTCAAACATCAACATCAAACAATCCCACAAGATCAAGTTTTGGTGAATACATTTATTTGGCTTTATGACTTTATATCTTATTTTGTCTTATCTTTTTATCGCTTTGTGCTAGATCCTGTTACTAGCTTTCTCAAGGATGTCCCTTGAAGGATTTAGAGAAGCAATGATGTCTCAGGACTCTTATTCTTTGGTTGTTGTCTGTCAACTATGTTTTTAACATTGGTTTTTGAGTCATGTTACTAGTGTCCTCAAGGATGTCCTATCAAGGATTTAGAGGAGCAATGATGTCTCATGACCCGTCTTTTATTTGTCTGTTGTTTGTGGTTTTTCTCAACAAAATGAACTATCCATCTATGTCATGTCTAGCCCAATGATGATAACAAGAAAGTATAGCGTATTTGGCACAATATCGAAGATTATATCTTTTTCTCAATCGATTAACCATCATTATATAGTTTTCTCAATCAATCAACATTAATTATTTCTTACTAACATTCTGAATTCATTTCCATCCTAAATTTTCTCTTCTTTGACGTTAAGATAATGTCTTGTGACACAATAAAAACATTAGATCATTTGCATTTTCATACATTCGATAAGAATTTCACATAGTTGCATTGCATTTCAAACATATAGATAAAAAAATTAACATCTTCATTACATACATTCAAATAAGCATTTCACATAGTTGCATGTACATATCACAATCACATATAAATCGGCATCATATAGATCATTGCATCCACTATCATAAGTAAAATAAAGACATCCATAGCATCATTAAATGTATAGCTCATAAACATATAGAAACCTCATTCATAACACATGTACATACATCATTCAGGAAACATAATCATCTAGAAATAAAGCATCATCCATAACATAGAACTACATATCATGTAGAAGCCGCCAAAATCATATATATATATATCACTCAAAAAATAGTGTGTCATTGTACAATGTCTTAATATAACCATAAATAAAACATGAGATTGCAGGCTCTCTGATCAAAACAATGTCTACATATGTAATCCTATCATCATGTCCTGCTACCACTGCCATCACATGGTGATGGTGGTGGGAAAAGACTCGAAGGTGCTCTTTGTGAGGTTGAAGGCCTCTCATATGGACCTGTCCTCGATGGTCCTACAACCCCCTCAGTACTCTATGTCCTCTAACTCCTAGTATGACCCCTTCTCTGACTGCGTACCTCTGAAAATGTAGGATCTCGTCTCTCTATTGGCACTGCAGCCTCATACAGATCCTTGTAATAAGTGGCTCTCTCCACCAATCTGACCAACTCTCGTACCATACCATTAGATGAGGACCCACTGCAAAGTCATATAACCTTTGTGAACTGCTGCTCTATCTCATCCCTCTAAGCTATCACCTAGTCTCTCTCCATAAGTACACTATCCCTCTCTGAGCAAGCACTGTCCCTCTCTGAATATGCACCATCCCTCTCTATGTAGGCACTGTCTCTCTCCAGTCTCATCGCATCAAACTCTGTCATCATGATTTTGAGTCTCTCCTCCAAAGCCTCCCTATCGCCATCTCTAGAAGCATCCTCCTCCCGTCTCCCCTCCACGATCCGATCTCTAAGCCATCTCTCTTGCTCCTCCATCTATGCATCGTCCTCATTGTCATCCTCCACATCATCCTCTCTGTATCCTACCAACACACCCAGAGGGTCTAAAGCCATCTCTGCATCCAAATCCTCGACAATATCCTCTTCTCCAACATCTACCTCTACATGCTCCTCAACCAATACCTTCATTGCAGCATCCTCACCCCTAGCCTATACATCCACTCCCCCTCCAATGTCCAACATTGGTACATCTTGAATTGTTGTCTCACGAACAGGCGATAGTCCACCTACCCGACCCCCTCTCCATCCTCTTCGACCTCACCTTCCATCTCTACCATCACCATCTCTCCCACCTACTCTCCCCAGTCTAGCACCTCCACCTCTCCACCATCCTCTAGGCCCTATACCTCGTCTCTCTATAGGTGTCAGCTGATCTGGATCTGTGTAAGGAACAGGTCGATGCTCTACCCACCATGCGTCATACACCACTGTCATACCTGGGTCTGCTAATCCATCTCTCCATCCCAACTGTACTACTTGTAGTGCTTGTATCTCTACCTCCATTGTAGCTACAGGAATCATAGGTCCCCAATACGGAACCTCTCTAGGTGAACGAGCAAACTTTTCTCTACCCCGAGGCTCATCCTGAACCTCGCCAAATTGTCTCAGAACTTTGTCTAGCAGTTGTCGTTCAATGATGTGTACACTAGAAATAGTCCTCCCAATGAGATATTGTCTCTATCTATAGAATGGAAAATGTGTATCCTCATCAATCCACTCCTCACAATCGATGTACGATCTCCATGTAAACTAATCCAAAATGTCAAGTGCATGTCTCCAATACCTTGTGTCTCCAACATGTGTCTGAGTAATGTGTCCAGTATATCAGAACACATAAGGATGTCTCTTTGGCCTCTCTACAGTAACTGGAGGATGAAACACAACTATCCTCTCTCAACCCCATACCATCAGCAGTGTAGTCCCACAACTCAATGACTATGCATCTCTATAGGCAATGTCATGAAGATGGAAGTATAACATCTCGAGTAGACATGGACCCCATGCATACCTCGTCTCGCTCTCTAACATGCCGACCAACATCACTTCCCATCCAACTAGAAATCCATGACCCCGTCTGTTTGGCAGCACTATCCCCATCATCAAGGTACATAATATATAGTCAATCTGCTCGTATTTGTCTACTAATACTGGCCATCTAATCTGGTAGTGCTCAATCCCGAGTGTACTAATATCATCAACTGATTAAACCACACCAACTCAGTCAATCCTTGTTGGGTATCATACATAACCCGCTCACCTCTGATAGGTAGTCTCAAAATCCTATACACATCCTCAAATGTGACAGTGGCCTCCCCAGTTAGTAAATGAAATGACAATGTCTCAAAATTCCATCACTCCCAAAGTGCCGTCAACATCCCCCTGTTCGCCCGAATGGCAGGCATCGACAAACAGTAATGTAGACCTAGCTTCCATAGAAGCCGAATCTTTCCACTCGTCAAACTATCTCTTAGATCGAATGTATCTGTTCGTGACTCTTATGTATATATAGGATCTAAAACCACCTGCATTTAAACCATGATGTCAAGAATTTTCAAGTTTTCCTTAGAATTTTTTTTCAAAAATTTTACTAGTCAAATGTGGCTCACTTTAACAGATGCAGTGCATTTTTGCAAATGCGTTGTAGAAAGCCTCACATGTGGTGCATATTACATATGCATTGCAAATTTTTCACATCCCCTATCAACCTACTACACATGCAGTTTACTAAGCCACATGCGGTGCATTTTTGCAAATACGGTGTAGTTCCATCGACCTACCTATCTACAACATATGCGTTGCAAAAATGTGTATGCGGTTCAAAACCTCACATGCATCTATTCCTAATGCAAATGCATTTCATAACTACACATGCGGTGCATTCTATTTGACATGCAATCATTCCCTAAACTACCCAGCCTCACCTAGATGTGTTTTAGCAAATGTGTCATTTTGTAGTCAGATGCGGAGAATACGACGAAATATGCATCATTTACGATGCACCGCATTTTCTTAATTACTTTTCAAATGCCTAAAAGTACGTGCAAAAATAATTTTGACAAGTTCATTTTTGTGTACATACTAGTGGTCCTGCATCGGCTGGCCTCCTGAACATCTGGATCCAATAACCGCGATGCATAATGTATGGAATAGGTGCCATTTCATCAGCCAGTTAGAGCAAAAATTCCTCTTTTCTTCTCTCCTCTAGGTGAAAATGAATTGGATTTAGCCCTAATTCCTATTTATAGGTGGGTTAAAAATGGCATTTCTTTTGACCTAATCTATTGGCCACTTAACCTTTCAACTTCAAATGACCCGTATTCGTCCGTATCAACTCCAAATTCATTTACGTCGACTCCATAGCATTTATGACTATCCAATTAACTTATCGGGGATATTTCATGATTATTTTGAAACTTTCCAAAATTTTATGAATTTTCCCAAGGGGGCATACCTTAACCTGTTTTATGTTGGGGCACGATCATGGCATATTTTCTTTGACACAACGCTGTACCAACATTGTCTCAAAGAGGGGCAAACTGTAGATACTGAAAATTGGTCTAGGCCTATGAGTACACATTCGACATAATTTTCTATAGTCCATGGTCTTGATTAAATAATGTTGATTATTTAATTAACCTTTCTAATACATATTTCCTCTATTAATTAAATACCCCTTTTTAATTAATTCATTAATTCATTATTAATCTTTATTCAACTTGGTTAATTAAATAAATCATATTTATTTAATTATGTTGCAAACTAATTAATTTAGCCCCTTTATCTATCAATTAAATAATTTATTGTTAAATTACCCCTTTATCATACTTTTCCAACTATAATTAAATATCTTTATTTAATTATTCATTTAACCCCGTTTATCTATAGTTCAATATTTATTATTTAATTATTTATATTATCCTTTTCAAGTAGTCAAATTAAATAAATTACTTTATTTATTTAATTAAATCTTTCATCTTTCAAATGTTGAATTAAATTAACATTTAATTCATATTTAATTATTTATGTCACATTCCTCTATCATTCATTTATCTAAGTCATTCACTCACCTTCTGAGTTGAGATCTATTTTTAGTTCTCCAGTTATCTCCGGATTCAACATTTGATTGTTTCTACGAGAAGACTCTCTGTCACAACTAGTCAGTTAACTAGTTCCAACTCATATGCATGATCTGCTTTATTAATAAAATATCTTTATTTAATTAATTAACTCATGTTTACATATGAATGCATTAGTCTTCGAGTTCTAACTTTGGTTTTTGCATACAAAGTCTATTTCTTCTGTTTTTGGAGATTAAGATACTGAACTCATGTTCTAACTTAGTCTCTATCATCAATCTTTCCTGAACTCATGTTCTAACTCGTGTTCTAACTCACGTACTATTTGAGACATAACTCACATCGCATGGCATTAATCAATCTCATCTGTCGATCTCTCTTTCAATATGAGTCGATCGTTCGAAAACCCAATTTCTATAAAATGGCCTATCATTATCATTATTCCTCCTCCCGAAATCATTCATTTTTGAGAAGAAACTATTCTTTGATATTTTTCTTAGACACTCGACAAAACTATACTTGCATGCAAACATAGAAATCTGAGGGCAAGAATACTGAAAAGAAAAAATGGAGAAGAACAATCAAGATAATTCGAAGGGGTGAACGCATATTCGGTGAGATCATTTTGGTTTTATTAGTTTATTTTATTTCCTCGTTCTTTGTTGTTAGATTTTAGATTATTGTTTAGATTAGGATTTAACATTTTTATTCTAGTTTGCAGATTATTCATCATCATTCGAAAGATCCATAATCCACATTTTAATCTACTGTTACAGAGCCAAGTTAACCTAGATTCGATTGATATCTTCATGGAGATTTCGCTGCGCTTCCTAGTAGGGTCAAGGGCTATGCTTTACCTTAATAAATGTGTCACGCATATCATCTTCAGGGTTGTAGTCCCATTTATCACAAATAAGAACTAGCCCGGGTGTTCCAACTTAGCCTCAAATAACTCTGTTGACCTTTTCTTCACCTGATCACTATTTTGTAGCTTATAGGCCATTCGAAAAACCCTCACTTCCTCTTCTTTGGGTCAGAGAAAATTTTCAATCCATAATAGCCATATGTCGAAAGACCTCGAGGGCTAATACCCGATTGGTGATGGATGCACAGAGTCAGATCTGTTCTTCACAAAAAAATGAACTCAGACATATGTGAATTCTTCACCGAGGAACCAGTCGCATTTTTGGAATAGGGATTATCGATCCGGTCTAATTGCTCGACAACCGATAGTAGTCGCTCTCCTTGCTAAGATTGTGAATAATTAGGTTCCAAAATTTCTCTTAAAATGCATAATAATCATATGTGGAATAGAGGATGGGAGTCCATACCAAGCCCAACTTCTAGTTCTTATTCTCATCGAACACCGAAAACTCCATTTTTTCCCTAAAGAAATCAAGATTTTGATGCATAACCATATGGGCAAGGAGAAGGATACCTGAACTTCCCTATAGTCTTGAACTCATGAATATATTTCTTCATACCTTTGATGATCATTTATGTGAATTCATACCAGAAAGGCTCCCTCTATCACCTGAGTTGGAAACCTAGGCCCAACTGAGGTTCAGATACGATCTCGGCATCATCAAGGCTGAAAACAAAAACCATCATGGAGAAAGCATCCTTCATATCCACCTGTTTATAGTCAACACGATGATTCATATTTTTGAATGGCACCTTGCTATCGTGGTACCTTCCAGTCTTAATATTATAAAAGTTGAGGCATCTCTCCTAGTCCTCCAGATTTCATAACCCTTTTTCTGGCTGAAATGCTCCATCGATCGTTCTCTAGTCCCCATTTCAAGAATGCACAACATGTGCATTAAAGCCTCCATGGTTAGCAGGACTCTTAGCCTCCTTCCTTCAATGGCACCTGTTGTTGAATTCAAGGGCCAAACAATTTCACAAATCATTTCTAGGCAATGGTGCACATAAGGGACTATGTATTGGGGAAGTCCATAGTGCCATTGCTTGAATGGTGGTTGATTTTCATGGGATTTCTTCCTCCTAGAAAAAGAAACATTCCTTAAGCCCTTAGGGTTAGTCTTGAGCTCAAGGTCATAGATATTATCCCACTCCTCTTTTACCAAGTTAGCATCTCTAACTGGACCCTTCTTCACTGGCCATGTGTGAGACCATTCTGGTTTCTCTAGGATTCCAGGCATAGCATAGGACTTTTGCTCCTTGAAAATATTGACCATGGGTGCGGCAATTATTACATTAGCCAAGCTTTGAGATGCTTCACCAAGCTCACCCATCTGTGGGTTCTAGACTACTTCAGGGATAGAGAATGCCATTTTTCTTTGAATTTCTAAAAAAATTCTACTCGCTTCTTTTTAAATTTTGCTCTGATAATTCCTTGTACAATCCTTGTATCAAATTTTATTTTCTTTAAAAAAATGCATGCAACACTTTCTTTTTTGTCCTTCTTGAATTGGTATGTGTCGGTTTATTTTCTTGCATTAAATTTAGCATGTAATACCAAACTCTCGGTTTGTGCGAAATGAACTACTTGTAATTTTTGAAATGAGAAGTATTCATAATAACCCCAAGTACTTACACCCATAGTGTGATTTTCTTAGGAAATTGGGTCAGCAATTTGAAAGTGGGCCAAGAGTTGCATGTCATGGTAATTAATACCCTCAAACGGAGTGATTATGCAAAGGTATGTGATACGCCTCAAATAGATCTGCATTTTTCCTTGGGAAGTGAGAAACACCTAGTAGGATCACACCTCATAGTTTGGCTGAAAAGGCTACCATCAAAATTTGCCAGTAACTTGTGCTAATTAATTATCTTGCATTGATTTTGTACACAAAAAATCATACCTGTAGATGCAACCTGTTGAGAATTTTGAATGAGCCTTGGTGCGATGTTTCAGGAAATGTTTGATTAGCCTCATGCTTATGATATGTGAAATACTATGCTTGTCCCCATCTTTCTATAGATAGGCATCTAATTAGTAGCAGAATCACACTTAGCATTCTAGTGGAATCAACAATAGGCGAGTGTTTTAGCCTTTGGTTAATTGAGGTATGCTTAGTATTTGTGTAGAGTTTGGATTTAGACTTTTTGTATAGGGTCACTACCTGACACCTGATAGAGGCTGACACCATGGATACACATATCAACCTGACCTCTCACAAGCCACAAATGGCCTTTGTTGGTAAAATTTTAAGTAGGCATCTGCGAAGGATGATGAAGAACAAGCATTCTTTGGCCATTGTAGCTATGAAATGGGTCCTAGATCGAGATTTCCTTGAATACGAAGATAAGTATAGAGTAAATACTAACATTTTATCTCATTTTGTTGCATCATTGCTTGATATCCAAGTCCCTAAGCTACTTATCATCCGCTTGGTAATCGAGATATTCCTAAAGAAGTACCTGAATTGTCTCAGGGAGGTGGTGAAAAATGTAGTATTTGATGGAGGGATGTTGACTGCAGGTGACCTTCATAGGTTTATTGAAGAGGATGCAATTTTCCCATGGCTGCCATTCTTGAGTGGCTTCCGCCTCCAATCACGAGAATTCCATCATCAAAAGATTACCCATGCATGCCATTTTATATTCCAGAGTACAACATGGTGCCATTTTATGATATTTATTAGTACACTGACTTTAGGAACCTGGTGTTCCCACTCATTGCCGCTTCTTTTGATGGTGTTTTTGGTGTAGCTAAGGATGAAGTTGTGCCAGATGATGTTGTTGCTACTATAGCCCATCACTAAAAACTCTCCTTTCTACCTTTAAGACTTAGACTATGTTATTCCTTTTGTATATACCCCGAAAAAGGATTTATAGAATATATATAAGTATATAGTCCTTTAAAAGCATGGCCTCTGAGCCATTTTTCTATTGTAATTTTAGAACTTATATAAATATAATGAAGATGTATCTTATATTTAACATCTCTTCCCTGATGCATAATTTTCATTTCTTCGAGTATTTGTGTTATTTTTTGTTATCATAATGCGAGTCCTTGTTGTATAACGGATTAGGAAGACCAACCAAACAAAAAAAAAAAAATGAAGAGACAAAAATAATTATAGTAACTACATATTTACATGGTAGAACCATTCAATTGAATTATATAGAATTTTGAAGTGAATTCTCCGGATGGGGACCCTTGATGCTTCTCTTTCTATGCTTTTTTATTCAAACACCTTGTGTTGCTAGAATCATTATGAGTAGACCCTCCTTACCACCTGATTTCTCATGTCGGTCAGTCCTTGACCCCTACTGATTGAATTTCATTACCAGACCCTTACCATCTAGCTCTTGGGGTAAACAACTATCTTGTAGAGGAAGCACATTTTCTCTTGCTATGTCAATTGATTCCATAGAGGGTGGTGGGTTTCTTGCTGGCACTTGGTTTAGATTCTCTTTGACCGTAATGAGACCAAAAGTAAAAATGCTATGTTTTGTTGAAGCTTCAATCTTGAGATTTTCTAGACCTTCGGTTTGGCAAGCTGATTCGGCCTCTCTCCCTGACTGAAATGTCGACTGGATGATGTTGGGATCATATTCTCTGAATGTTTCATATGACCAATCCAACAATTGTTCATTTTATTTTAAAAGATGTATGCGTCCTTCTACATCTTGATGTAGGATGCTCCTTTGGACTTTAGGATTATTTGCCTTTCTGATTTGGCTGCCCATATAATCACCTTCAATTGTTGCAAAGTTTCTCTTATTATTTCTAGTATTACCCAAGGGGGAACCTTCAAAAGTGAAGAAATTCTCTAGAAATTCATGGAGTTCTTGTTGTGCTTCTTGTCTTCCCTTACTTTCAGTCATCCCTGCTTGGAATTGGTTTGTAACCTCTCCTAGTCATGAACTGTCCAAGGTGATGTGTTCACCACTATCGAATATTTTCCAACTCTTTCCATCATATAGTTTTGTAAGTTGGAGTATCATTCACTTGAAGCATTGGTTGTATGTCGGGTTTGGTACTAGTTCGGATTGAGATCCAATTTCAACCAAGATTTTTGTATCATCATTTATTTCTTGAGGAACAACTTGAATATTGAAAGTTCCAAAGCTCTTAATTAGGTCTTGAACCTTTCCTTTAGAGGATCTTGTATGACCATCCTTTTCAGTATTGATATTTTGAACTTGATTGTTGATTAGTTCATAAATCCCGAGCTGATCTTTTTTCTTGATGTTGATTTGCTTTGTCAGGCTCAAAATTAATATGAGGCCATCACATTCAACCTTGTTGCTCGGACAGAAAATATGAGGTTAGAGGGACATGATTTTATCCTTGCTACTTTCAGAAGTCAAGTATACTTTAGCTTGTGTTTTGATTTCGTAACTCGCACTATTGGAATGTAGATAGCATAGTTTTGTTGTGAAAAATGCTTTGGGTTTTTGTGCCACCTTCGGGATTCCTTAATCCTCACCATAAATGACATAGGTTTCTAGTCTAGTGGAATGATAATTGACGAAAGAATCTTTTTCAATGAACTTGCTTAGGAGAACCTCCTCCTGATTGTTCTGATCTCTGATGATTTCTTCATCTTCTAGAAGCTTTGTGCAGTATATATCTTCATTGGTTATGGAAGTGTGAGCCGATTCAAAGATTGCCCTAGTTTCATTCACAATATGTTGATGATGTAAAGGTTCACATTCCAGTTTCATTTTGGATCCATGCTTGGTCCTTATAATTAGGTGTGACCAATCTAAAGAAAGGTATCCACCTAGCTTGGAAGTGAATTCTCTCGATAGGCATAGATTGAAAAATTGGAGGGATATCAGTGATCATGGTATCTTGCTTGACTGTGATATTCCAGCAAATAAACAAAGTCAACAAAAGGTCCTTAATTATCCCCATAGTATTGACCATATTACCATCCAATTGCATGACTCCATTTTTAGAGGTTCATAGCTTAATCCTAGGGCTTCAGCTATTAGCCTAGGCATGACTGTAGTGTCGATGCCAAAGTCAATCATGGAATTATGTAGTAATATCTTACCCATAATAAGGGTCAAGAGAAATGACCCCATCTTTGGTTTTTCTTCATCGATTCTAAATGTCGATTCTTCTTGAAGATCTTTATTGGGGGCTTGCTCTGTAGTATTCGCAACAACTTTGGCCAGTTGAAGTAGTTCAGTAGTTTCCTCCTAAAGTGATTTCTCTTTTGGTCCTGCAATGAGGTATTCTTGAAGAGCCCTTTGTAATAGTGTATTTTGTTCTGGCATAGCTAGGATTTCACACAAGGAAATGTTTACGAATGATTTCTTTAACTATACTATCACATCCAATAGTGGCAGACTCTACTGCTTTTTATTCTTAGCTCTAGTGGTTATGGTTTTCTTTTGTGGAAGGATTTGTGTTACTAGGGTATGTGCAGCATCATGATGGGCCAAAAAGTGGCGATATGTAAGCAATATGATGGTCCATGTGGCTGACGAAATTTTTTTAACCCAAAATTGATGAAACAAAAAGGGTTTTTAGAGGAGATTCTCAACTTTCCACCAATATAAATTATACTCTACTTTGAATTTAATAAATAATTATTATTCATTTTCTATTAGAATTACAAATAAATTCTTGACTGATAGGTTGATTGAAAAACATCTATAAATTTTAAATGGTATCACAGTTTTTGAATTTGAAACATGCATCACATTCTATGCTTCACATACTATAGGATTAAAAAATAAGAAAAACAATTTCATGAATTTTTGACCTAGTTAAGGTGGTTAGATAGATGAGCTTTTATATTTTTTAAAAGTTGCAATAAAAAAATCATAATTAATTATTTACTTGGAAATTTTTTTAAAAAAAATATTCATCACATCGGGACATGCATCCTCTACTTATATCTCAAATATTATAAAAAAATATTATATTATTATTGTGGTTAGGATGGTCAGACAGACACCTACTTCTTATTTTTACCCTGAAATTTAAATACTACTACATTGAATTTCAAATTTTCACCAAATAGATTTAAAATAAATAAATAAAGGTCTAGTAGTTTAGAAACTACATTCAATTTTCTACAGATTCTATTTTTCACATTTTTTTGAAATAATATAGATAACTTATTCAAATTTTTACGTCAAGTTGTCTAACTCTGATTTTTTGTCTTTTTATTGCCAATTAAGGGCCTATTTTTTCCATGATGATCCTGCACATACCCACTACAAAAGTGGCACTAGTCTGGCGATCGAAATCATTCTTAGGTTGTCGACTGACCAATTGTGGGATGACTTTTTCATTGGTAGGTCTCCCTTCGAAGTACGTGTTGTAATCAAATTCTACTTGCGGGCTTTCAGAAGTGGATGCTTCAAATGTGAACAATGCTTTCTCTCCTTCCATCCATGAGAAGAGGGTGTGGTCTAGAGCTATGTCGGTCTCTTGTTCCAAAGACATTCCTTGCATTTGAGTGGTGAGTATTGTGTTTTCCATTTGCAGAGAAGTATATGCATAATCCCCACCATTTTTTATTGTGCCTTGACTACGTTTGTTCTGCTATTTTTTGTTGTAGATTATTGAGTGGGAAATTTTGAGGCATATGTGAATCACTGCAAGGAAAACACCAGGGGTTACAATCATCGATCAATTTTTTTTTTTCCTATAGTTAGCTCTTTTTCAGAGCTTAGGTTGGCATTCTGCAATGGAATGGGTACCAACACTATTTGACTTGTTGTTGGCACCTAAAAATTTTGGTGGGTGCCTCCTTGGAATTGGTTTTGTTGGTAAGAGGGCCTTCCACCTTGATAATTCAGATAGGTCAACTTTGGAGGAGAAGCTTTCTTGCGTTTGATGAAATTTATCTTGTTGGCCATGGCTTGCAAAATTTCCTTTATGTGGCTTGTCTCATCCTTTAATGAACCAATTGCAACATTTTTTGGTGCGCTTGCATATGTGTACATAGATTTTAGAGGAGTAGTCGATGCATTCGTCGGTGTTACCTAGGTGTGAACTAGCAGTTCGGGGAATATTGGCATGATGGGTCAAAGAGGTAATTTTTCGGAATCAATCAGTTTGTTCTCTTCTTTGATTGCAACGCTATATGCATTTGGTAGAGTGGTTTTGTGAAGTGCCTGGATCATCATTAAGATATCAACATTGATGGATTTTAGGTAAAACATGAATGCCAAATTGAGTGGTGGGTGGATTGCATCCTGAAATCTTTGCCAAGCTATGTGGAACTGAGCATTGAAGCCGGTTAGGGCCTCATATGGAGCTCATTTGATGGTCTCCAATTGATGATACTGGGAAGACCTATCTCCATTGTTTGAGAATATTTCATAAAAGGGAACACTATTTTTTGGTCTGTAACTCTGTGTACCAAACATACATCTGCCACATCTTGCAGATGATCGGCTAGTTTTCTTGAGCCATCTCCGATGAATTTAGGGATATATTTAAGAGCAGAGACCGAGATGGGGGCCCAAATGACTGGTGCTACAAGTTTTCTAAGAGGAATTTTGGCATCCCATGCCACATAATTTTGGTTGGTGATAGGTACCATGGTTGGTGGAGAGTTTGGGACGTCTATGTGGCAGGTTCTAGTTGGTATTGACCCTAACAGTGGTACTAACAAACCAGGGTTGTTTACTTTTTGGGATCTTGTGACACATCGGTGGCTCATATACTTTCTTAAGGTTTAAGCACATTTCACGGGTCCCACCAGGCATGCCAGGAAAAAAAAAAACTATTGATGCCAAAAATTGGCAAGGTAATAGATCTTTATGGGAAAATCAGTTAAAGGGGGGACCTATTGCACTAAACTAAGTAACCTCCAAATTTTAAAGAAGTTGACTCTTCTCTAACTCGGGTTTTGAATGGGAGAAGGAAAAATATATAAAATAAAAATATCTAACTAGGGTGATGCGCCAAGACTTAGATGTAAAGAATGATAGAACTATCTTGTAGATGTGATCTAAGGGCCCATTCAGCAATTTGTTATGCTTGAAATAATGATCATAAAGGGGAAAGAAATGAATAGTTTATTTCATGACATAAAATAATTTTCATAGAGCTATACTTGAAAGAAAGAGTCAAAGACATGGTTCTAAATCAGCATTCTATTCAAATCATTGAAGTTGCAAACAAACCATTTCAGAAACAACACAGTATAGAGTTATCAATAGTTAAGAGAAAGAAAGAGCAAATTACCAGGGCATAGTCTATGAGTCTTTTACAATTATCAAAAAAAATAAAGGCCTGGTGTCTTCCTAATCCTTGTATAGATATTCCAAACTAGCAATAATCAATTTTGTAATTGCTACTTAAACTGCTTACTAACTAACTAGTAAAACGACAACCCTTTCACTTTGCAAATGAAGTAGTATATATAGCCAAGGGTATCTACCAATTGGAAGATCTTAAAAATATATCCATAATGAATCATAATTCTTTCAAAATGATTCATTATGGTCGTTGTAAAAAATATATTCCCGAGCATGAATCCAGTCATCCGCTAGCAAAATAGATTCCCTGTAAAATGATGGTAGTGGTCCTGATCAATAATATGAAAACAAGTATCACCCCTTAGTGAAATTACTTTAGAGCACACGGTAGTATGGTAGCCTGGTAATTTCACCGCTTCTCTCTTTGTATATAGCTATGCCGAAAGAACATTTGGCGCTAGTTCGCAACCCATAGTTCGTTCTCCTTCTCCTTTGATGAGAGCTTCTAATGAGATGACATGTGGCAACATCTTTGTTAATGGCATCACTTGAGGGACCCACCAAAATTTTACCTAGGTGAAGGCTACATGGCAGGCAGTCGGGATCCGAAAGAGAAGGGAAGGGAAGCTCCCCTTCAATCAGTGCTTTGGTGACACATGGTGGCCTTTCATCGAGGGCATTGAAAGACTGTCGAGAGGATTTCAAAATCATCAAAAGTGGTTGGAAGTCAAGCAAGACATCAAAAATAACCCGAAGGGAGCAATGGGGGTATATAAATATCCACAATATGCTTTTTCAATTCATTAATGGCTTTTGATGTGAAGTGTCCACTTTGTCCAAAACAACATTTTTTGTGATTCTTGTTCAAATGCATGTTAGTTATTCTTGTCAAATCAGTGCCTCTCAGGGCCCATTCGTGCTCACTTTCTTTCCCTTGATTCTTACATGTTTTGTATCTCGATTTGGTTTGACTCTTACAACATTGTTATTCTCATGTATTGTGTACTCAATTTTAAACCTTATTTGGTGACAGTAAAATATGTTCATTACCATGTCTTTTGTTTATATGAATTTGCAACTTAGTAATGGCTTATACTGTCAAGTCTTAAATCTGTCATGCCCAAAATTGTTTTTGTTTCATGTTCATTTTCTCAGATTAAGTTTAGAATGAAGAATGGGGCATATGTGAGTTCCAAGATCAATTAATTTGTCATTTCTTTACCTTGTCCACTCATTTTCCCACATTGTTTGATGGTGGTGAAATCTATGTTTGCTGACAGGTTTTTATGTCTATCATATTTCAAGTGAACCATGAGGCATATGTAAGTTCGTAAACCTTTTACAGTGTCATTGATAGTGTTTAAAGTGCCTACAATTGTAATGTTCCCTAGTTTGTTTGAAATTCTTATTGGCCTGATAAAGTGGATCCTTTATAGTCATGTGCTCATGTCCAATGCATTTACATCTATTATATTGGAACCAAAAACCAAGGCAGTTGTAAGTGCCTCTATCTGTTACAATTTACTTCGATAGTTTTAAAAATATTTGCATTATATAGACTAGATTACTATTACAAACATTCCATCAATACAAGATGTTTTCCCCTAGCCAGTGAAATATTTTACAAAAAAAAATTCTATTCTCGTCGCTTCTTCATATCTTTTGTATGCTTTTGTATTTTCCCCCTATAAATTATTTTTTGTACAAGAAAGAGGAAAATATGATCACTTGCTAATTTTTTCTTCTTGTTGGAAACACTTCATGGCTTTCTATTTTTTTTTTTTGTGTATACATGACATTTCTACGAGCACATTATATATTTATTCATTCCTAATTCTCATACACTATGAATAGAGTCAAATGCGGGAGTCATTAATGGCTTAAGCAATGAATATTTCACTCTGTCTAGCAAGAAATTCAATTTTCCCACTCTTATGTCACAATGATATATCTACCTGCTGAATGAGTTTATAATTTTCATATTTCAGACAAAAAACAAGGCATTTGTAAGTTACTATATCTTTTGCATTACATTTCTTGCATACTTTGTTCATTTGCTCTGATTGTTTGACAACATTGGGAACTATCCCTATTCACAAGAGAATGGGTGGAATTGGATTTTTTTATCTATTTTACCTAAATTCTTAAACACTTTTTCAACCTTCAAGACAAACTCTGGAGGTGGTAAGTCTTATCAAAATTCATCAAAGTTGCAGTAGATACACTTTGTATCTTCATAGCTCCCATTTCCCTAGCATGCTTTATCTCACAAGTCTTATGGATTGTCTAAATCATTTTTTAGTTAATATCTTCCACTAAGAGTTTTTATATATATTTCATCATAAACATGTCATATTCACAAGATCTATGGATAGTTTGATGAAAATGAAATCCACCTCTATTCAAATTATTTATATCTATAATATTATAGACATTAAAAGAAGCCTTTGTAAGTTCCCATATCTTCTACACTATCATTTTTTGCTATGTTGTTTGATTTGCTAACATTTTTTGGAAGGAGTAGAATCTTTGTCTTTCGATAGGCCCTATATGTACTATTTTTCAAGAGGAAATCGATGCATCTACAAGTTAATCTATCTTTAATATTTATGTTTTATAGATGCCTTTGAAATGTTCTTCAATCTAGTCATGCCTTTGTATCATGTATTTTTTCTCTCGCATCACATTTGAATAACACAAAATATATATATACACCTTACTTTTCATTTCCATTATTTATCAACTTGCCTTGATTGTTTCATTAAGGTGAAATCATAGGTACTGACCTAATTTATACCAACTCTGTGAACAGTGACAAAGAAATATTTTTTGTGCACCTATACCTTTTTTACTATCTGTATTTGCATTGTTTATTCACTCCACTAGACTCTTTCATGAGAGTGGAATCTGTCTTTGTCAATAACATTTATGTACATTATACTAGCAGTGAAGAAAAAAACAACTGTAAGTTATTATATCTTTTACAATGTTATTTTGTATTTTTTTCCAACTCCGCATTCTATAGAATAATTTCTATTGTTTGTGGCTTTTTGCATTCAATATTCTCCTTCATTTCCTAATTGTGAACAACCTCATATCTAGGCATAATTAATGTCTTATAGTGTTAAGTTTGAATTCTACGGAGAAAAGGAAGCTTTGCATTGTTTATTCAAAGAGTCCTTATCCATCATAGTTTAGAATAGGGAAAATTGCAAATATTTTGAGCTGCACTATCATTTTTCCGTTGTTTACTCACTTGCTCAGATTGTTTGATGAGATAGACATTTATCTTTGTTGATAGGATCTATGTCTTTCATCTTCGAAGGGAAGAAAGAGCTAATTATAATTTCATATTTCTATAAAATCCATGTCTATTGAGAAGGTTTATACCTATCATATTCAAATCCAAAAATGAGTCATTTGTAAGTTCTTATATCTTTTTCATACTCATTTTTTGTATTATTTATTCATTTTCTCAGAAAGAATGATCAACATGAAATCTGTCTCCTACTAGGGAGTATTTTTCTCATGTTCAAAACAAGAAACAATAATTTTGTAAGTTTTTCATAATTTACACTATTGTGCTCTAGTTTTTCCTTTCTCCTCCCTCTTTTACTACCTTTATGAGTCACTGTCTCCTCTTGAGTTATAGACTTAACACCATAATTCATCAATATTCACTTTTTTCCTATCAACAAGTAAGAAAGAATATGTTGGACTCAAGCACGCCCACCATCAATGGATTTAGGTGTCAAACTCATGTCCTTGTTGCCCCATCAAAAGCACTCAAAAGGAAATTTGTAACATTTTTTTTGTTTTTCCTCTCTTTTATATTAAACAAGTTCTCTTTCTAATTTATTTACATTTTTTTTTATTTTAACTATTACTTGTGTAACCTGATTTCTACTTTTAATCTCTCCATGCAGTTACCTATATGAGTGAAGTTTGATAAGGAAGCTCAGTTGGTGGTGGTTGATATTCATGTAGCTATAATCACAATGAAATTATCATATGTACATGCATCAAATTGATTGAATCTATGTACATGAAACTATTTGGATTCCTATAAATTATACATTCCATAATTCATTATAATCTATTAGATATCATATTTCTCATTCGTGCAACTTAGTCACAGATATTTATCTTGGTTTTGATAACTCTTATTCAACAAAACTTAAATCACCACAAATATTTTTTTAATACAAGTGTTCATACAAAGTTTATTTAACTTCATTTCCATTGCCCTACAACTTCACATTCTCTTAAACACTTAAAATGATATTGTTCTGGGCATGATTGAGAATGGAAGTAATATTTTATCTGCACGCATGCATTGCAACTGCACTTGAATTTATTAAATGGAAATGAAACTTATGTTTAAGTAATTGGAAAATTTCTTGAATTCTGCCACAAAGATAGCAATATGGGTTTGGTGATGTTGTGTGAAATATTTATAAAAAGAAAAATATCATTTTCCTTTGCAAATTTTTGATTGGCTGGTGGTATTTTCCTCCTACTTTTGTCAATTTCCTAATTATTTTTAATAATAATCATTATTCTACGGAGCTTTTCTATTGGAAATAATTGATGAGTTTTTTGGCATACTTGTGTCTTGACGTGCACTCTTCGTAGGGACGTGTGGCATTTTAAGTAGTACATTTGTATTTACTATTTGTCTTTTTTTCATTTATTGTTAGTAAACTGAAGTGCAACCATGATTAGTGGCTTATGGTGTGATGTTTTAAGTCTGTCAAACAAAGTATTATTTGCATTGTTTGTTCAT
Source organism: Sequoiadendron giganteum (assembly GCA_007115665.2). Classification (NCBI taxonomy): domain Eukaryota; kingdom Viridiplantae; phylum Streptophyta; class Pinopsida; order Cupressales; family Cupressaceae; genus Sequoiadendron; species Sequoiadendron giganteum. Next base: position 579,164,675 of record CM021104.1, read on the forward strand.
TTTTTCAAGTTGTTTGATGAGGCTAGATTTTTTTTGTCTTTTGTAGTATCATTTTATAGTTTTCTATACCTCTGTACATTTACTATGCACATGCATTGCACCTGCAATTGAATTTATAAATGAAAATGAAAACTAGCTCTAAGTAATTGAAAAATGTCTAGGTATAAAATCATTCAATCTATGTCTACTCAAAGGCTTTACATTTTTAAATATGTATGTATTTTACACTATCCTTCCATAGTTTATTACATATGGACATTTTATGGATAAATTTCCTTTCTTTGTGATTTAATAAATAAAATCAATTTAATGAATCACGTAAACAAAATTGTAATTATATATCTATATATTATCTATATACACATCTATGTGCATCTATATTATGAATAATATATATATATATAAAAAAATAATTATTTAGATATAAATATATATATCTCTATCATCTATAAATGCACTGTACATGTATACATATGAATGTAAATATGCATATGTATATGTGTCTATATAAATACACTTATATATGTGTGTACGTAATTACCATATATATGACCATACATCCTTACTATATATATATATATATATGTATCCATATATATACATACTCATACATATATACAAGTGGTCATGATCAATATTGTATATTATTCTATAACTACTCCTAGCATCCCAAACAATAGATCATCTACATATCTCACGATGTTTTAAGATCATTAATTGTTTGTTAATTGCAAGATTAAATATGGCTAATCAAGACATAAAGCTTATAAAATGAATCATACATTTAACCCAAATATCTCCCTACTCAACACCTACATTCAAAAGAAAAATTCAAAATGACCAATCAGGCTTTACAAGAGAAAAGACACATAGTCAAGATCTATACAAACAAAAATTGTATCTGATCATTGCCTTATACTACAAACAAACTGATTATGAAAATCTCTTTTTCATGTCGATACTACAATAGGTTACATGTCTTCCCCTACTCCTTGATCAAATTTTATTAGTATTTTTTTTTGTTGTTGATATGTCCAACTACCTCTTATTCGATTTGTCTATTATCTCTTGTTTTTTGATGTATATATGTATGTACATATGTATCTTTGTGTGTATATATATGTATGTATATGTATGTACAAGTATATATATACACATATTCAAAAACTTATCTTTAAGCGCATAACTTTGAATACTGAACTAAAGTTATTGATTTAAAAAACTATAATAAAAAACCCTAATATTGAAACAAAATTGCTATTTTGTATATATTTATATATTGTCTACATATGCAAGTATATGCATTTTTACTATGAATAATATTCATATATATATATATATAGTGCATATAGATACATACATCTATTATCTATAAAAGCATTTTATATGTATGCATATATATAAGTCTCTATATATATACTTCTTTATATATATAATAATGCCACTAAATACAGGTGCTATGATCTACTTCCTACATAACAAACTAATACCTCTTACAAATCTTTACATATCATAGATTCTGCAATAGCAATCAAAAACCATGGAGGTTTTAAATTGAAAAGATGTTCTACAACCATTCCAACTACTTCAAAGAATAACTAATGGTCATATCTCACAACGTTGGAAGATTATAAATTGGATGTCATCTAAAAGCTTAAACATGACTAATTAAGACATAAAACTTACAAAAATTATAAACAATCAATCAAGCCCTACAAAATGAAAGATGGATAGCCTAAATCTACACCAACAAAATTAATAGTTGTCCATTTCCCTATGTTATGAAAAAATTCATAATGAGCATCTTATTTCTAGCACCTCCTTACATTACATTATGCAATAGTTTATATTCCCATTAATATGTCCTATTACCTCCCATGCAATTTATCTATTCTAACATGCTTGTATGAAATTCACCGATGTATTATCTTTATAACATGTAAAGATCTATCTATGTATCTATCTATGTATCTATAAATGTATATATATATATATATATATGAATGTCTTTAGAATATATAAACATCTACCTATGTATGTAACTCTGTAGTCTATATGTATATTTATGTGTACCTACATATAAATTTATACACATACATATGCCATTAGAAGTACATATTATACATACATATCTATGCATATATACAAATACACATACAAAAAAATTAATGTTCTACAAATTCACCAATCATTATAAATTCCACACCATGATTTGTAATTAACAACTTTGGTTTCTAACTATCATATGTGGAAATTTGAAACCATTGCAAACTTTTCAAAATAATTTACTTAAAAAGTCCCCTACTTAAAACTTTCCTTTCAGGGCTACATCATCAAATACAATGCCACTTCAACATGCTTTGTGTCAACATGTCCTTACAACTAATCGATGTTATATAAAAAACTACTATCACAACTATCTAAACAAGATCAAATATTTGAAACCTATTTTTGGCTCCCTGGCAAGGACTCTAGCTCTTTCAAAGCTCTTGTTCATGTTATGGTTACCAGTGAAATGTTTTAAATTTTGTAATAATATTATATCAAAATGCTTTAAATATTTCGTGAGATGTATTAAACCTATATACAACTTTGTTTCAATGTATAAAATATTATAGTACCTCATTGGGGTAAATTGAAAATAAGTACAGATGAAGAAGGTGAAAATTGTTTGACAAAATGTCTGCATTATCAAATTTGAAGAAATTGTAAAGAAATTTTAATTCATCTTACGATGGGATTTTATATTATATCATGGTAAGTTTTGTCACCCTCTATGATAGATAAAGTGGTCTAATAATAGCTCTCTAGTTAATAGAAAACAAATACTTTTAAATTTAGTTTATGTCGATGACAAACAATAAATTAGTCTAATAAATTAATTAATTAATAGCTAATACATGATTACTCTAACATAAATCATTGCATTTTTAAAAATAAATGTAGTAGAATATTACGCTTTAAAAATATTTTTTTCTTGTCAATGATAATTTTCTATGACCTTTTTTCTCTAAAACAGGGTTATTTTATGTGTGAACATTTAAGTATTTTATGATTTGGTACTATGTTGTGTAACCCCTATAACATAGTTTTGTTGTTCCTACAACATAGTTTTCTACTATTCATGTAACATTTGCCTTCGCACCTATAGCATAGCTTTTCTTCCTATAGCGATAGATTGTTTACTTATAGCTTAGTTTAGTCTATCTACAACATAGTTTTGTTTACCTATAGCTCATCTATGTAATCTTGAAGCTAAGATTTTTTCCCACAAGTGATTCAAACCTTTACAAAAGTTGTGTGAATCGCTTACAAAACCTCCCTTTTTCACTTGCTATCTCCAATTTGATAAGGTTTTTGGATACCTATAGCAAGGTGAGTATGATTCAGTTTTGTATTTTGATTGTATGTGTTTCTATGATTATATGATTTCTTTCGGTTTCTCTCTCCATGAAATATTGGAAAACATCTTTAAATTATATTCTATGTACCTTGATGACTGTTGTTGCTGTCGAAAGTCTTTTATATTTTTTTATAGATTCTAATATTAATATAACTATTTTTTTCCTTAACCAAATTTTAAAAATAAATTAAAAACCGTACAAAACATCAAATTCCAAACCAGCTGTATATTATTTTTGTCCGCAAACATTTGCAATCGCTCTGGTTCCCACTCCAGATAAACATGATCGGTAAGGAATCAAACGAGCAGAACATATCCATAAAATAAGTTTCAGATCCATAGTTTAAAAATATAAAAGAATCGCGAGAACCTGACGTGTTCGGTTAACAACTCATACCGTTGATCACACGGCATGAATAAATAAATTTCACTATTCTCTTAATCTGAATAATCTCAATTATATGGGTTTTTTTTTTTGTAAGCTTCTTCCTTATGTTGAACTGGATCCCATGGTAAACTCATCTTTCATTTTCAATTTATGTCATCATTCCACAAGCTTTTTCTTCGCTCTTCTGATAATGGCAAATAACAATTTTTTAATAATTATTGCCTCTAAGGCATATAGAAAACTACTTGTATTTCCTATTCTTTAGTCAACTAAAGAAAAAAATACGTCATTTTCCTTGTCGATTAGCATTCCAAAACCGGAAAAGCAGGAATAGATTTCAACAAAATGTTAACCGAGTTCACGGGTAGCTTCTATCACACGATTCCTGCACGTCAATTTATTGGCCCACTTCAAATGATGGTGTCTCTCACGGCAATAAGTACCCACAAACAAGTCTCGTCTTTGTCAAACATAGAAGTGCACCAACTTGTTTTTCATACTACCGTTTCATTGATTGTGCTGTGAAATCAATAGTGTTAGAATGAGAAAATCCGGAGCAGTATTTTTCATTGTTATAATTCTGGTGGCAACAGCCATTCCATTAATAATAGCATGGATCCCTTCTCCTCCTCCGCCTTCTGCAGCGAAATGCCCTCCTCCTCCTCCTCCTCCTCCGCCTTCTGCAGCAAAATGCCCTCCTCCTCCTACTTCTGCAGCGAAATGCCCACTTGATGCTTTGAAGCTTGGAGCCTGTGTTGATGTGCTTAGTGGCCTTGTGCACGTGGGTATTGGAGATCCTTTAGAAAACGAATGCTGCCCTGTGATTCAAGGAGTTTTAGGACTAGAGGCAGCACTGTGTTTGTGTACAACCATTACGGCCAAGCTTCTCGACCTTAATATCCTTCTTCCAATTGCACTGGAGCTTATTGTATCCTGTGGAAAGACCGTTCCTCCTGGCTTCAAATGCCCTGCTCAATAAGTTCCTTACCATGGTTGAAAGTATTCTATAATATAGTTTGCTCATCAGTCACACGCTTATTACTACGAATACTATGTTTTCTAGGTGTGGATTTCACTGTATGTTTGCTGAATAAAAATGTTTGAAGGGTGACGCTTTACGACATAATGTAAATTTGAACATGGTAATGTTGAAATATCTTAGATTGTACTTTTTATTGAATCAAGTAACAACATAATGACTATTTGCCTGGCCTTTACAAAGAAATGTTCATAATAGTATAGTAAGGTGTTATTAAATGGTTGATAGGCATAGATATTTATAGTTTTGTCTATTTAATAGTGTAGATTTATATTTGTATATTTATCATATCCATCACTTGATGATAAGAGTTGTAAAAATTTGAGCCTATCAATTATTACTAGAATTTCTAAGTGTTGTTTATAGTGTCTTGAGAATTTCATGGGTGTAGTAAATTTAAAAGAATTGTACTTAATTAATACAAAAAAAGTAATATTGAGGGACTTTTTAATTTACTCACATTAATGATTATTTCGAGAGATATCTAAGAGTTTCACACAAATATTAATCATTAGAACTTGGATGAGCTTATAAATATATTTTAAAGTTACAATAACTCTATATAATTTACATATCAAAATCATGTTCTATTAACTACGTTAGCATATACCTACAAATCGTACATCAACATTATGAATCAGTTGACATTGTAGAACCACTCTATCCAAATGTTCATCATGAATATCATTTGATTCTCTATAGTAGGAATATTTAGATACACTACATACAAATATTTTAGAGAGTAACTTTAACATTTTCTTACTCTTAAGCATGAACATATGATTTGTGGCATATAAAATCATAGATTGATCAAGTATGATGTGTTCCTCAATGCGTACTAAGCCATTTATTTGACCTATATGGATTTTCTATTCTTTAAATGTTACAATTGAATTTCTAATGTTTGTTAACATTTTTCTCTATTTGATTTATTTCAGATCATGCCCTTGCTGACTAAAACCGATTTTGAAGATCACAACTATTTAGGATGTAGTCCACAATGATTTACAACATGTTTTTCTTAAAAGCACACAAAGTATTTTTCTTAAAAGCACACAAAGTATAAATTTTGTTTCAAATCATGGTTAAAAAATATCATACAAGTACATTAACAAATTTTATCAAGAATAATAATGCAATGAGAGACACCTGCATATAGTGGTATGTTTCACATAAGAGATACTTGATTGAGATTAACAATAAGGATAATCATTTTTTTCATAAAAATAATTATTGCTATGTGACATAAATACTTGTTTCAATAATCTATTGATATCAAAATTAATTTGTGGCCCATAAATTTCATTTCGTCAATGGAAAAAAATTGAGCATGGTTGATCTCTTAATATATCGCAACTAATAATTGAAAACTCAAAGACTATGTATTCCTAATAGATTTTTTTAAGGGTATGTGAAATATAGTGTTACAATTCATAAAAGATAATAATCACATTGTTTTTCATAACAACAAGGGAATTATTCCACCAACATAATATTAATTCCATGCTTCATAAAATTAATTAGATAAATTTATCTATTCCAATGGTTCTTTGTATGATTATCTTAAGATATTTTTCAATATCAAATTTTTTAAGATATCTCTTGATTACATCAAACACAATTTATTATTTTGTTGTAAAATTAGTTTGATAGATTGAAAACATAATCAAAATACCTTCAATGTTTAGGATTTAATAATTTATTTTTTTCTATGAATTGTTTTGTGGGTTCGTTCAAATATATGTGAGTTTATAAGGATTTCAATCATACTTTGTGTCAAAGATTCATTGACCAAAGAGCTCAATTTCAAATAACTAAACATCTTATCACTCAAAAAAATTAGATGGAATAAGTTAATGCATTATCTTTGATCAAGAAAGTGTATAATCTATATGCCATGCATGATACCTATTTATATTTTTCTCGTAGTGTTGAACAAATAGTTCTTGTTCAAATAATTTATCAAATACCATGTCATGAAATGAATTAAATAAAAATTTACTCCAATGAATTTCCTCATATTTAAATTAGTCGTCCTCTTGAATCAAAATATATATGGGTCAAAATTATACAAGTTTCACTTTATTTCATATTTTTCACTACACATATTTATACTTATGAAAATATCATGGTTTATATATTTCAAATTTTACATTACATAAATTATCTAATTGCATATAATAGTTTGTGTATTCAATGCTGATTTTTTTATATGGATCAATATAATTGTTAAAATATACAAATTATAAAAGCTTCTACACTCCATTCAAAAAAGGTACCTTGTGAAGTAAATAAGAGGTATATTAAGTTCCATATGGTAATTTTTTGTTCTCCTATGCCATGTTTAGCAGTTTTATTAGTCAAACAAATCCTAAAAACAATGTACAATTCATCATTTTCTTTCTTATAAACTGATAAAATTTATTTTAAGTTGTGAAAACAATAAATTTGGCATAAGTAGAAGTGCATCATATTATTTTTAGAAGAAATACTTATTGTGATATGGTTTCCACTAGACAATAGACTTCATTGGACTTAGTACTTCAATATTAGTAAACACTACTTTCCTCTCCTTGTATTTGTCCTCATATGAACACTATAGAAATAATTAGAAGGATTCTAAAATTATTTAGTTCATTAAGCATTAAAAATGGCCAATTCCTAAACATGTTAGTGCAAAAATATCTATTTACTAACCATTTATTCTCTTAGAACTTGTTAACACTTCTTTTGCTAAGTTTTCCTAGGAATTCCAAATTTTTGTCTCAGCTCATAAGATAAAGAAACTTATATGGTAATATTATGTTGTCCTCAATTTTCATGCATTATATTTACTATTAATACCAAGTATAAATGTTATGTAGATATTATCTATTGGTTAGCTACTCTCTAGGAGTTTAGTTTATCGAATAAAACATCTCTTAAAATAGATTATTTCCTTTTAATAATTACACTCTAATTATTATCACCTTTCAAACCTTATGTAAATGTATATACCTAATTTATGATACATCTTAGATCTAATAGGTAGCTCCAAAAAATATAGGATCACCTAAAATAAGTATTCTTCAGGAGACTAGCATCAAACAACTCAAAATGAAATGAAAAAATGCAAGAAAATAATTGGGAACTTTCATTCATTCATACATTATTTGAATAACTGAGTAATTCCAATGATATATACATCCAAATTTTCTTATAATAGATAAAATATAAAAGATAACTTATGATACATGTCACAAGATTGACAAACTAATAATAGAAAAATAAATTCATGTTTAAGGCTCCATTATAAATTTATGGTAATGTATGAATATTAATTTTATACTAATATCCCACCTTGATTGAACTTAGGGAGGCTAGACATAAAATATAATAACAATGTGGGTTGTAGAAAAATATAGATTAAGTACTCATTTACACAAAAAAATCTCTCATAATAGTAGTAAAGGAGAAAATATTCATTAGATAAAACCCCTCCAAAAGAGAAGTAAATACAAGTATGTATAAGGTATGAATAACAACTAACTATTTTTACCACAAATACATAACGAATACCCCCCATAAGACATAGTGGATAAAAGATATTGTGAATCCACCCTAGGAAGTATCTCATGTATCAATGATGAGTGACTAAATATAGAATATAATTTACTATCTACAAATAATATTTCACCCCTTGGTAATAAATAGATTCATAGGTTGATGTAGAATCCATTCCTTACTTTAGATGAATAGGGAATTCAAATCCAAATATGTGCCTTTGAATGTAAAGTTCTAATGTAATCATGCTAAAAATTGCATCTCCTTCAAAATAGGAACTAAATACTAAATCAAAGAGGTTAAAGTAGGTGAGAATTTTTTTGAACTACATATGAAAAAAATGAATTAATGAAATTAATTTGATGAAAGAGGTAATGATTTTTTTCTAATAAATGCTCCAAATTAGAAATTTGGGACTCCACAAACAAGGATATAGTTTCTATTAAATATGGATTCAAATGAGGTGGATTTGGAAGACTTGATTTTTCCTACTATGAAGAATCAATGGAAGCTCTCAAATAAGTAACAATAAGCTCTCAGATACAAATATATAATGAAAACATGATCTTTATAGGAGTATAAGGACCAATAGGATGAGTCATTTTATCAATGCAATGCTTAAGAACCTAAAAATAATAATCCTCTAAATTATCATCATCAGAGGTTATATTTTCTACATAATGATCAGTATGAGGTGATTCATATCAAGGTCATATATAAATCATGACACACAATAACCTCCATGCATCTAAAAAGGTACAAATAGTTTCATAATGAACACTATAATAAAGTATCCTATGAAATTGTTAATATTATTTCTCCATGAAAAATTCATCCTAGGTGTATTTAGTTCTAGTATGAGTTTATAAATATAATACAAAATATTAAGCTACCTAAAATATGTTAGGATGACATATAACTAAGACTCATATTATCCTTATTTATAGATACCACAAAATGATATGTATAAAATCCAATGATACCTACTTAATTTAATAAAATTAAAGACCAATAATCTCAATACACATCAATGGTAATAATTTAGCCTAAAGTAGATATTTTCTAGATGCAAATATGTTGAAATTAACAATTAGAATGCAGAAAATTGATAAACTAAATAAAAGATACTTGGGGATAACTTTAGAAGATTCCATGTAGGATTGAGAAGAGCTCCAAAATACTTTACAACACTTATTATTTTATGAAAATTGGAGATTCTCGGGGGAGATGATCTTGGAAGCCAAGAAAGGTGATCTAAACTTTAAATAATAATTAAATTGACTAGTCAAAAAATATGGAGAAAAACTAATAGTAATATAATGTGCTTAGAACAATTCTTTTTATGCTAAAAAATAAAAATAGTTAGCTTTGGAGAGAAAATTTGGGCAAGTGGCCCTATAGTGGCTAGGTGGTGGCACTTATGTTCTAGGCTAATGGTGGTATAGTTGAGAAACAAAATTCATGGGGGGGTGACAAAGATTCTTGATAGATAATTTGGATGGTTGGTTGAGTGCTTGAGTGGGGATATTGTGGTGTGATAAAAGTCATACCTACCTTCCATAAGCATCATAAGGTATTTAGAACTTGGAGCTCCAATTTTTTCCACCATATTTAGCAACAAAATATACTAAAATATTACTAAAAATGCTACTAGACTAAATTTTACAAAATAATTAAATAAATTAAGTGATGGATTAATGAATTTAGTAAATAAATATAATTCTATAGTGTTGTTTCAAAAAACATTGATAATACCTACTAAGTATAACATCCAATGCATAATACAATGTAAATATATATATATGGTCATATGGATAATTATGAATATGTATAGTTGTATATAACTTATGTAGACAAAAATCAAGAGCAAAGAAAAGTGACCTATGATTATTTATGTAGACACTTAGATAAACCTAATTGATCTTATGCATCTCATTTTGATTAATTAACACCATTTCTTCCTAAATCACTTTGGACTAACCAATTAATTAAATAATCAACATTATTTAGTTAAATTCATCAAATTCTACTATTAATCAAATAATTAAATTTATTAGATTAATTCACCTTTCTTCTAACTAATGTTTATTATATTTAATAAAATTAAATTATTTAATTAAATTAAATTATTTAATTAAGTCCCCTAAAGTCCTATCATCTAATTTAATAAATCAAATTGTTTAAATCAAATGTCACAATCTCCTAATCCCTTCAAATTGATTAATTTTGAATTAATTAACTCATAACCCTCATTACCCATTCTCTATGTTTTGACTCAATGTTGGTCAAAGTAAACACCTGATTAATCACCCAACTTGCACAAGAATTTATTTATTTTAACTAACTAATTCACCTTTTTCTCCTCACAATGGCATATTCCTAGGAATATTCCTCCCAGCTACCTCCTCATTCAATCTTTGTCCAAAGGTTTTAAATAACCTCTTACACATTCATTAACTCCTCTTAAAAATCATGTATTTATTCTTACATCATCTCACATTCTCAACCATATTCATTTACTTCTTCTTACAACCTGCCAAATCTTCAGCCATTCTCATTTACTCCTATTACATATCCTTTACTATTCACATTCCCCAAAATGTGTTCCATCCTCATCAAATGGAATTGTGAAAAGTGTCACATTCTTATTGGTTCTTCTTTTATCCCACATTCACCAGTTTATCGCATTCTTCAACCCTTGAGTTTTATAAATAGAGGCTTCCTCTATACAATATGGATCCACAATCTCAAGCAAGTTTACTATACACATTTCTCACTCATTTGATCATATCATTAGCTAGTGTTTACCATACTATAGCATCATTTTCATACTTGGAATCATCTACATCATTGGAGATTATCAAAGGGATTGGGAAAGGGCTTCTTTCTATATCAAAGGAGCACCGATCCCCCTATGGGATGGAGGTTTTGTCAACTTAGATGAGTTTCCATTATTTTATCTTGTTTTATTTCATATTTTCATCATGTTTTCTTGTCTTTGTTTGATGGAGAATCTCATAATGAATGTTTTTTTGGGTTTCTAACATGACTAACCTTGTTTGAGTGTCTATTGATAGCTATTTTTGGATTATGCATTCACATTTTGGCACTATAAGGAGGGATAAACATTTAAAAATTTGACATTATGGCTTAGAAATGACATGTATGCAAGTTCCAGGAAGTGGCATCACCTTTGACACTACTAGAGAATTTCTTTCAAAAATATAGCACCACCTTTACAAATATAGCCACTTTTGTCATTATAGAGGTGCCTTTGAGGTCCCTAGTTTACCACAAAGTGTTTCCTTTGTTTTTTCACAAGAGCATCGCTTTTTCAAATATAACCACCTTTGTAATGATACATAGTTGCTTTTGAAATATAGCATCACCTTTGCAAACAGGGCCACCTTTATTTTCTTTCTTTTGTACTCCATCTTAAAATGACCATATATTGGTCATATTTTGATCCTTTCTAGAGATTTGTTTTTTCTAAATGGGGTAGATATGCAATGGTGTAGGTGTTTCCCATTTTTTGTAGACTTAAAAAAATTTAATTTCTTTCCTAAAGTCAAATGAAATTGTACCTTGGTCTAAGTTTTAGGTTTTTTATGCTTAATCATTTATGTAACCCTCATATCTTCTTGTTTCTTGATTTCATCTAACATTTGGAGCATGTATTGTAGTTTTTAAGAGGAGCTTGGAGCATTGAAGAAAAAGAAAATTATTTAATATTCATTGTATTAGAGTTTTCAAATACTGATGGGAAAATAATCCATCATATTTTATTTTACTATCATGATTTAGGACCAACTAGAATTACTTTGAGCTTAAAATTAACTATCAACTCAAACTTTATCAAATTTTGGTTAAAATTGAACATTAGGAACTTACTAGACATTGCTTTCTGGGTTAAAATTGAATAAGAAAAAATCACACTTATCTTTTGGTGCTTAAAAAAAAATCACTTTTATTTTGGGGATTAAGAACTTGCGTCTTCTTTGTTTTATGGTTTTTGCAATTCTTGTCATTAAAATATGTATGCACTTCTTTCATGTCACTTGGAAATCTTGAGAATCAAAAGTATTCCTTTGACACTTGTTCTTAAATCAAACCACATATTTCAATTTGGATCTAAAATTGAACCCTATGCTAGTGTGAGGAAAATACATTATGTGTGTTCCCTCCTTGCGCTTTACATGAACTAAGCGATCGAACTAAAAATGTACTCCCTTTCTTTTGTTTATCCTTAGAGGGCCTTCCTCCCCACTTCAAAAGGATGGAATGACCTAAGTGGTACCAAGCTAAAGATAGGCTCTTTCAATCACTATATAAAAAGGTTTTGTGATAAAATTCATTAACAAAAAGCATGGATGTGTCATACCAAAAAGTGTCACCTATAGTATCCATGTGATACATCAAAATCCTTCATTAGGGAAAGGACTGGGAGGCCTCTTGATTCTCCAATATCAAGATAATCTTGACACGTGTATGGCCATGTTGAATGAAATTCCTTATTACAACCCATATGTTTAGTGATCAAAAACCTTAATACTTTTTGGTGCAAGAATATTCATTTTGAAGTCATCCCACATTTGTACTATTCAAAGTAGAAAGAAAAAAATCCGTAGGGTCTCTAAATCTTAAGGATTTTGAGATTTGATGGTACCGAGAAGTGTGTGCCATGGAGGAGAGTGAGTGTTGCAAATATCTAACTATTCACTTTGTCTTAGTGTTTGGAGAAATCTGAGTGGGGACCCAACAAAGTATGGCAATTTCTAACCTAGGATTGTGCAATTTGTGAGTTAGTCAAAAAACATTTCTTGGATCTCGAACTTTGAAACAAACATTAAACAAATCCTCAAAAATTTCAAACCATTTGGAAAGAGTGAATATCCTTGAAGAGTCCAATTATTAATACTTATCCCTAGAGATTTTACCCTTAGAGGCTTCTAAATATTTGGGCTCATATCTCAATTCACTCTCTTCAAAGTCAACCTAGGGAAACTATGGCCTTGGCTCTTTGACTTTCACATAATGGACCTTGTGGAATGAAAAGGTGTTACGACATAGAAATTTAGTTTGAAATTTAAGCAAGACAAGTGGATGTGGTAAAAATAATTCTTTAATCAAGAAAAAATTGGAATTTAACCCCACACACATGCTTTTCAATCTTTTATCTTATGGTCTTCCAAGAAAAAAATGATATTTTGGGTTTGAAGTACTCTTCTAGGGAAAAGCATGTTCTTCACTATCTTGCTCTTGTCAACAAGTTCCCTCTTAGGTTCATTTAAGATCAAATAAATCATTTCATTCATCTCAAACATATATCAAAATCCATCCCACCAAACAAATTTTAGAAGTTTGGAAACATCATTATTCTAGACATGGGTTAATCCTTAAAACACATCAAAATCACCTTGTTTAGTTAGGAATGTGATAATGCATCCTTTCTCATACATCTAGTTAAACTAGCACCCCTTTGAAAAATTTCATCCTAAGATCACATCCAACATCTTGGGATCTACAAGTTCATTATCCCAATCAAACCAAATCAAAATCAAAATCCTCAAGTCTAGAATTGATCAATGCTCCTAAAATTTCAACATCCACATCCCTCACCCTTTCATCTTTCAAATTTTCATTTTTCCTAAATTCCATGGAGGTCAACAATGTAAAAACTCAAGAGAAACATGAAATATAAAATCGATTCATACATCATGAGTGATCTAAGCCAACCAAACTATCAAGGCCTTATAATACCAATTGATTATCAAAACTCACATTTATACAATCCATACATGGGATCATTATCTCCTACAAACCTCAATGATACAACAAATGTGAGTGAGCCCAATATAAATTTTGGATTAACTTTCCCTATGGTAGATTTAAATCAAAGTCAAAACCTACAAATCTATCAACCAAAAGATCAATGCATGAGTCGTCAACAAAAAACATTATCCCACAAAATCAATACATGCCAAATGTGAATATACCAAATACAATATTACCGAACATGAACATATCCAATCCACACTTGATGAACTATGGGATAAATGTTTCTATGAATCATAAAAATGTTGTTCAAAGTCCAAACAATATGTTAAGAAATCAATGTATTGATCCAAGTCAAGGTAACACCATGCAAAATCAAAGTTACTTAAATCAAAGAAATATGATTCCCAACCACAACAATGTTCAATGTCAACCCATCATTCAAAATCTAAATATCATCCCCAATCATACCATTTTCCAAAATCAACTTTTGCATGATCCCATACAAATACCACAAGTGTATATTCCAAATATGCTTGACCAACAACCAAATCAACTATATCAAGTACATAAAATCAAGATCAAATCTTGCAACATCAAATTGCTTCACTTACCAAAATAGTTGATTCATTTTTCCAAGAGACATATCCACCTCAAAATATATACACTCCCCTTGGGTTAAACCATGTCATCGAAAAATTGAGTTGTCTCTACAACCTCGTCAAGAAGAATATCCACAATGTCAAGAATTTGGATATCAAGATCAACAATAAGATAAATCACCACATATCTAAGAATTAATCACCACAAGGTCAATTTCAATGAGTACAAATCACATCAGGAAATAAACGTGAATACTTTCGTTTGGGAGAGCCAATTGAGTCAACATTAAAAAATCTAGTTAATGTAAAACTCACAACTCTTCCAAAATTAAGTTCTTTCAACTCTATCTTAAACTTCCCTTGGAATAATGGTAGATCTTATTGTGAGTATCATAGAGAAACTCTTCATAAAACATCAAACTGTATTCGACTCAAAAATCTCATTCAAGAACTTCATCAAGGAAAAATAACTATTGAGGAAAATGATCAAGATTCAACCACTAATGATAGCAGTGACAATCTCTCCACCACAACTATTGAGGAAAATAATCAAGATCTATCCATCAATGATCACCTTTGAGATTTTTCTACCCCATCCAATGATCAAATCAACATACATCAAGAGCCACTTTTCAATCATGATCAAAACCCGTCAACAATATCCAACAATGATCTATTTCAAGGAGTGTTAACATTATTCGATCCTATTGACATAATCCAAGATCCAACCACTAATGATCATGTTGAAAATGCATCCATATCACCTCATGAATTACAGGACATATCTCAATAATTTATTCCAAAGAATGATCAACATACTTCACTAAAGTCTAGCAATGGTCCTTTCCAAGACATATTGACATCCTTTGACCTCATAGTTACAGATATTGAAGGAATCCTCAACACAACACTTGATCAAAACCCACTCAAAGATTAGTTTTATATTGAGCCAATTCCCATGCCTAATGAAGACATTCAAGAACCCTTTATAAGCAATCCATCCTTTAAAATTGACCCATGTTGGAAACATGATCCAAAGCATGTCAAAATCAATTCCAAAATTAATCAACCTTAAATCTTAGATTTGATAAATAACAATGTAGGGATAAATTAATAACACATCAGAGACACATGAACACTGAGAAATTATATGTGGAAACCCTGTTAGGGGAAAAAACATGGTGGATGTTATTCCACAAGATTATACCTTATTAGAAGTATAATGAAGAATAAAAGGGAATTCACTTGCATTCAGGTGCACTATCAAGCGCACACTACTCAAAGGGAAGGCTCACTGTGTTACATAAAATAAATTAGATTAAATCCATTTGATGAAGTTTGAAATGAGAAAATAGGTTCTGCAAAAGCCTGATTACAGTTCCAGTTAGGTGCACAAAAATTTCTACAAACTCTTCCACACTCTCCTCAATCTCCTCTACACTCTACACTAAATGATCTGACCTTTATTCACACATGTACATCACTTTTACACACTGATCATTGCCTCTAAATGAGGAAAAAAAAACACATATATATCTGCTACATGGATTTACATAAACTATTCAGTCAGCCACAAATAAAAAATAAATTGCAATTGTTAGCCTCAATACATGAATAAATTTCAATACACACCAACACAAGTCGGTCACAACATAGTGAGGACCCAAAAAAACACCTCCAAACATGCCAAACAATAAAATATTAATCTTCATGGATCCTCAACACACTAACATCATCATGTCGGCCAAGAACATGAAAACTATAACACACATCAAAAAATATCTGATCATGAACACTTCGATCAATGCAAACATACAACAAGGATAGAGCATGATCTAGACTCATTCATGAACGTCACAGGTACATGTGCAACACATGAAATTACTAGAATTTCATCTACTTCATCCAAGAACACCATCTACAGAATCTTAATAACTGTAGGAACACATATCTTCATAACTTTCACAAATCTTCATGCGAACCTTAGAAAATTTTGAACAACATACTAGAAATATTGAGCAAAAAATCCTTTGAAGCGCACCTTCAGATCTTCAATGTACAGGAATTTCCAATCTTCTAACCTTCTCAGCTTCATTGGCTACTAGTAATATTATTTTTACAATTTTCTCAATATCCTTGACATATACAGCCTTAAGAATCATCATTGCTAATAATGTTGACATCAATGACAACCACATATCAGCAATGCAACCACAACATCCAAAAATCTCCCCCTTTGGCATTGATGGAAACACATGATGTGAAAAATAATATCATCAACCCAACTAACTCTTCTCCAACAATCTCCCCCTGAGATTGTCCACTCCTTATTTCTCTTCTCTCCCACATTTTTCACATTATTTCTCTCCCCCTTTGACATCAATGGAAAAGGTACACATGCTTTGATATCAAGTTTGAATCATCTGACTACTCCCCATGAGTAGCAACCAGCACAACATCAATCTTGAATAGGATATGGCTATGAATTCATGGAATGATGCAAAGACCTGCACTTAGTTCTGATCAAGAGGGAAAATCACCCCTAAATTTCCTCTGAGGTACTTAAAATTATCCTTAGGAAATGACTTAGTAAATATGTCTATAATTTTCTCCTTGATAGGTATGTACTCCAATCTAACATCTTTGTCACTCACTTTGTCTATCAAAAAGTCATATTTGATGGATATATGCTTTGTCTTTGAATGCAACACTGGATTAATGGCACTTGAATTGTCAGAAAATATGGCAATGGGTTCTTCATGCTCAATCCTGACATCTCTCAACATTTTCTTCATCCACAATACTTGGGTGGGTATGTGCAGGATCATGATGGGCAAAAAGTGGCGATATGTAAGCCATATAATGGCCCATGTGGCTGACGAATTTTTTTTTAACCCAAAATTGATGAAACGAAAAGGGTTTTTAGAGGAGATTCTCAGCTTTCCACCATATGAATTATGCTTTACTTTGAATTTAATAAATAATTATTATTCATTTTCTATTAGAATTAAGAAAAAAGTCTTGATTGATTGGTTGATTGAAAAACATCTATAACTTTCAAATGGTATCACATTTTTTGAATTTGAAATGTGCATCACATTCTATGCTTCACATATTATAGGATTAAAAAAGAAATTGAATTTCATTAATTTTTGACCAAGTTAAGGTGGTTAGACAGATGAGCTTTTATATTTTTTAAAATTTGTAATAAAAAATTCATAATTAATTATTTACTTGGAAAATAATTATAAAAAATATGCATCACATCAGGACATGAGTCCTCTACTTATATCTAAAATCTTATAAAAAAGTATTATCATTTTATTGTGGTTAGGGTGGTCAGACAGACACCTACTTCTTATTTTTACCCTGAAATTTAAATACTACTGCATTGAAATTTCAAATTATCACCAAATAGATTTTTATTTTTAAATAAAGGTCTAGTAGTTTAGAAACTACATTCAATTTGCTACAAATTCTTTTTCACATTGTTTTTGAAATAATATAGATAGCTTATTCAATTTTTTATGTCAAGTTGTCTAACTCTGATTTTTTGTCTTTTTATTGCCACTTAAGCACCTGTTTTTTCCGTGATGATCTTGCACATACTCGGGTACAACTATTTTCAGCAGTAATATATTTTTCCTCAGCAATAGATAATGAAACTGAGTTCTCCTTTTTTCTTAGCCAAGATACCAACTTCTTCCCTAAGAAGAATGCACCACCACTAGTGCTCTTCCTATCATCTACATCTCCTACCCAATCAGCATCAATGAAAGAACTTAGAATAATATCATCATCCTTAGGATACCAAAGACCAACATCAACTATCCCTTTGAGGTATCTGAAAATTCTTTTCACAGTAGTTACATGAGATTCTTTAGGATCTTCTTGAAATCTAGAAACCATGCATAAATCATTCATTATATTTGGCCTGGTCTGAGTCAAATAGAGTAATCCACCAATTAGTGACTTGTATCTTGCCTGATTTTCTTTAGGAGAATCATCATTATATGTAAGTTTTCATCCGGTTATCATAGGTGTACCAATTGGCTTTGAATCTTCCATGCCAAACTTTGTCATTAACTCTTTCACATACTTAGACTGAGATATGAAAATTCCATCATCTAACTGAGTGATTTGCAATCCTAAATATAATTTCAACTCTCCTATCATTGACATTTCAAACTCACTTTTCATTTCATCATAAAAATTCATACACAAATCATCATCACCTTCAAAAATAATATCATCAACAAAGACTTCAATGATCAGTTATTTATTCTGATCCAACTTCAAATACAGATTGTTGTCAACAGTACCTTTATGGAATCCAAGATTCAATAAGTATTTATCCAATCTAGCATACCAAGCTCTAAGAGCTTTCTTAAGTCCATATAGATGTTTCTTCAATCAGCATACCATGTCCTTTTCATCAGTAAACTAAAATTCATCTAGCTGTTCAACATAGACTTCTTCTTCTAGCTCACCATTCAAAAATATTAACTTTACATCCATCTGATAGAATTTATAATTCTTGAAAGTATAATAAGAAAGAAATTGTCTTACCGCTTCAATTCTAGCAACAAGGGCAAAAGTTTCCTCAAAATCAATACCTTCCATCTGTGAGTACCCTTTTCAAACAAGTCTTTCTTTTTTTCTGACCACTTCACCTTGTTCATTCGGCTTATTCTGGAACACCCACTTGGTTCCAATCACTTCTTTTTTTGAGGTCTAGGAACAAGATCCCATGTATCATTCTTCTCTATCTACATTAGTTCTTCTTTCATGGCTTCTATCCAATGCTCATCTTTGCATGCTTCATTGATATTGCTAGGCTCAACTTTTGAAATTACACAATATTCTTCCAGAATTCTTCTTCTATTTTGAACACCTTTTCTCTTGTCTCCTATGATCTGACTATCAAAATTATTTCGCCTCACATAATTAGGAGCTTTAGGATTTTTTCTGACTTCTTATTCTTGTGTTTTTTTTTTTGCACTTATTCTAGTCTCTACCTCTTGATTCCCTTGGTTCACCAAAACAATCTAAAGTTGATTATGTTTACGAATATCATTCTTAGTGTTGTCATCTAAATCATATCCACTATATCTGTATGGTCCTACAATACTTTCATCAACTTTGATATTTTCAATTTCAACGATTTTATTTATTCTCTCATTAAAGCACTGGTAAGCTTTACTTTTAGTAGAAAAATATTCCTTCATCACTTCTAGCATCAAACTTGCCTATATCATCATCTCTCTTGATGTAACATTTTCTTCCAATTTTTTTGAAATACTTGATAGTAGGCTTATAACCAAACCATAGGTCAAAAGGTGTCTTACCAGAATTACTATTGACATACACCCTATTAATGGTATACACAACAGTACTTATAGTTTCTCTCTAGTAGAAATGAGGAACATTTGCTTCCAACATCATGGTTCTAGTAGTGTCTAGAATGTTTTTGTTCTCTCTTTCAACAACTCCATTTTGTTGAGGGTTCTAGGGAGCAGATAACTGTCTTTGGATTCCATGCTCTTCATAGAAAGAATTGAATTCCTGAGAAGTGAATTCACCACCTCTATCCAATCTTAGATATTTGATGTTCTGAACTATCTCATTCTCTGCCATAGCTTTGAAACTTTTGAACTTTTATAATGCTTCATATTTTTCTCTTAAGAAATCTACCCATATCATTCTAGAATAATCATCAATGAGCAACATAAAATACCTTTCACCTTGTAGACTTATAATTCTGGATGGACCACATACATTAGTATGTATCAAATCCAACACTCCATTTGAGCTATATTGTTTTCTTCAAAAAGAATTTCTTGTCTACTTTCCCATCTGGCATTCCTTGCACATAGTGTCAGTAGGATTTACTAGCTTAGGAATATCTATGTCTTCTTGAGTAGTGCTTATCTTGACAATTTTATCAAAGTTCACATGACACAACCTCCTATGCCATAACCAACTTACATCAATCTGAGCAATTAAATAACTTTCAATAGCAACACTCAAATGAAAGACATTGGCTTTTGTCTTTGTAGCTGAAGAAATCATATTTCTAGAACTTCCCCTTATTCTTCACTTACCATCCTTAAATTGAATATTGTAACCCTTGTCTACCATCTGTGGGTGATCCCACAATACTGGTTTACAATTTTTGGGCAAACTAGACAATGAACTAATTTTTTAAAATAAATCTCCACTTTTGAGCTCCTATAGCGGTTAAACCGTGAGGAATTTGAAGATAATGCAAAGTAGTGTTTTGTGACATTTTTTCTATAGATTCTAAATATATTTTTTCAAAAAATTTGGAATCATATTGCACTTCTTTTTCCATCTCCTTCAAAAACTAGTTTTTTTAAAAAACAACATTTTTAAGTAGTGATGCTCACCGTATACAACATAACATTTTTTGTATGAAGGATAAATTTTTTTTTTTTTTTAATTTAAATTTGTAACTATGATATCTAGCACTTTAATTTGGTTTCATAGTGTTTTTTAAAATATTTTTTCCTTAATCAAGTCTCGAAGTCAAACCAATTACAATTGAAACATAGGCGGACTGTATACAACATAACTTTTTCTATATGTATCGATTTTTTTTATTTTTTTTAATGGATCAAGGAAATCAATACTCAGCGTGAACATATTTTTTAATTTTTTTTTTGATAATATGCTATTTTTCCACATGTTCATAACAAAGAGCCTGATTTTCGATGAATAACCTATGTTTAATAAAACTAAAAAAACACATACATAATAAAACCAAAAAATATTAGAATTATATTCATTGGATATCTTGTTCTAAGGACTACCATGATCATTTCAAATAAATTTTAAATGAATTCATTTGATCCCCCAAAAGGTAAATCAAAAGTGATTTTTTATCTGCATTTTGATAGGTGTAAAGGAGACTGTGTTGTAGGTATGGTTTAAAACTAGAAGGGTTCTATCCAAGGGGGTTTGATCTAAAGTGGTTTGATCAAACCCTCTTCAATTGAAATCCTTAAAATCAAACATTTTAAGGGTTAAATCATTATATTTTCTAAAAATATGTGATTTCAGCAAAAATCAGAATCTCCCAGAAATTGTAAACCAACTTTATGGGATCACCCCTATCCAACACTTAAAAATTTATGCTTTAAGCCTTCTACATAAATAACATCATCAATACTATGCTTACCACCTAAATAAATAGTGCCTTTGCCTCCAATCACACCAAAAGTGTTGTCTCCAAATCTTACAGCAACACCATCTTAGTCTTCCAAGCTTTCAAATTTGATTTTATCACTAGTCCATTGATGTGAGCGTCCACTGTCAATTACCCACTCATCCTTTTCTTCTTCTTTTTCTGCAAGACTGTAAGAGCTTTCTCAAAATTCAAATTACTAGTAGATTCAGTTGAAACCTAACCATTTTCTTTGATAGCAATAAATACCTATTCATCTTCATTTCTGGTTTCTTTATCAAATTCTTCATTAGTTACACCTTCTTTAGCATAATAACATTTCCTTTGAAATTTAGTCTTCTCAGGTTTGTACTTAAAAACTCTTTCAAGACATCTAGATTCAAAATGACCTATTTTACTACAAGAAAAAAATTTAATAGGTAACTTTCTTTTTTACTTACCATGACCTATAGCTTCTCTTTTCACAATTAATGCTTCTAGTTATTCTAATTCTCTTTCTTCATCTTCAATATTTTTCATCTCATCTTCATATTTGAATTTCCTTTTGGAACTATCACCCGAATTGTATCTCTATTGGCTCTTTCTAGATACTATAGCTTTGAATGTAGATTCATTCTTAGGAGTAGATTCACCAAATTCACTTAGCTCAAAGGTAGCAAGTTTTCCAAGCAACATGTCTCTTGTAATATTTGTCACTATCCTGAGTTCATCAATAGCATGAGCTCTTGTTTTGTAGGAGGGAGGCACAAATCTAAGTATCTTAGCCACAACTTCTTCATCATCCAAGGTTTCACTAGCACATCTAGTGTTCATCACCAGTTCATTTATCTTTTGAGAAAAAGAGAGGATATTTTCATCTTCACTCATCTTCAAGTCTTCCCAATTTCCTTTTAGACTTTGTAGCTTAGCACTCTTCACTAGCACATCTCCTTCATACAATGTTTCCAACTTTTTCCAGATCTAGTATGCAGTCTTCAATCCTAACACATTTGTCATCTTTGAATCTGTCAAAGAACTCAATAATTATTCTCCTACCCTAGTATTAGCTTTTGCTTTATTGATCTCATCTTCAGAGGATGGACCATTCTAAGGAATAGTATATTCACTTTGTGTCCTCTTCCAGAAAGGTTCTCCATTCCACTTCAAATAGCATTCCATTTTGACTTTCCATAAAGAGTAGTTTGTACCATCAAAACTAGGACTATCCTTCTTGTATGATATCATCTCAGATCTCCTCAAGCTATTAGGCTTCTTCAAAGGAACTAGCTCTAATACCAATTGTTGGCAAAACAAGGATAGACAATTGAGAGGGGAGTGAATCAGTTGTTACCAAAATCAAACTTATACAACATTAATCAACCTTAAATCTTAGATTTGATAAATAATAGCGAAAGAATAAATTAATAACACATTAGAGACACATGAACACCAATATTTTATACGTGGAAAGCCTATTAGGGAAAAAACTACGGTGGATGTTAGTCCACAAGATTATACCCTGATAGAAGTATAATGAAGAGTAAAAGGGAATGCACTTAAATTCAGGCACACTACCTAGATCACACTACTCAAAGGGAAGGCTCACTATGTTACATAAAATAATCAGATTGAATCCATCTGATGAATTTTGAATTGAGAAAATAGCTTTTACAAAATCTCTATTATAGTTCCAGTTAGGTGTACAAAAACTTCTACAAACTCTTCCACAATTTTCTCTGAATGATCTGACCTTTATTCACACATGAACATCACTTGTACACACTGATAATTTCCTCTAAATGGGGTAAAACCACATATATATGTCCACTACATGGATTTACATCAACTATTCAATTGGCCACAAATAAAGAATAAATTATAACTGTCAGCCTCAATACATGAATAAATTTCAATGCACACCAACACAAATCAATCACAACATAGTGAGGGCCCAAACAAACACCTCCAAACATGCCAAACAATAAAATATTAATCTTCATGGATTCACAACACGCTAACATCATCATGTCGGCCAAGAACATGAAAACTCGAACACACATCAAAAAAATATTTGATCATGAATACTCTGATCAATATAAATGTACATCAAGGATATAGCGTGGTATAGACTCATTCATGAACATCACAGGTAAATGCGCAACACATGGAATTACTAGAATTTCATCTGCTTCATCAAAGAACACCATCTACAAACATTGAATAACTATAGGAACACAAATCTTAATAACTTTCACAAATCTTCATGCGAACCTCTGAAAATTTTAGACAACATACTAGAAAGCTTCAGTATAAAAAACCCTTTGAAGTGCACCTTTAGATCTTGAAAGTACATGACTTTCCAACCTTCTGACCTTCTCAACTTCACCGACTGCTAGTAATATTATTTTTATAGTTTTCTCAATATCCTCAACATATACAACCTTAAGCATCATCAATGCTAACAGTGTTGACATCAATGACAACCACATATCAATAATGCAACCACAACATCCAACAAGAACATCATCAAAGAAAAAGAAGTAGTGAAGCATGAAGGAAAAATTAAATATGAGTGGATACCAAACAGTAAAAAGAAAGATTATCCCTATCAAACTGCATTAGTCAAAGAAACTATGGGGAAAAATTAAAAAAGGGAAAAGCAGGCTTCTTAAGCAGCATACAAATTTTATCATGCAGTTGGTCCTAATTCCATTCACACTTGTGTATCCACCCATAATTTATCATCTTCTAAAGTTTGTAGAGTCAAAGGTTCCAAACTATCAACCAATCCATGTTTTATTCCTAGACATACTCCTCCATGCATGATATCCAATTCTCGCATTGAACATGTGGTTGTAGATATCCTTCATCATAAGGATTCATAAGGTATTCTATTGTGATGTGCACACAAAGACAAAATTAACTCCGGTATCAACAAAGTAGATCAAAAATCTCAAAATTTGTATTCAAGTGCACCTATCTTGGCAAAGAAGCTTCTCGAAGAAAGATATTTGTGTCACTTTATAATAGAAGCATATAAATCTGCACCACCAGGTGGTTTATCATGAGCTTAAAATCTCTCACAAAAAATCACAAAATGATAAAAATAGTAAACATAAAAAAATCATCCTCTAGTGAAAACCACTATGGTGGCGCTTTGGACAAGTACTATGATGGAAACCTGAAAAAAATAGGCATCATGTGTAGAATCAAGCATCTACGTGTGCTAATTCAGGTGAAAGCATCTTATCTCAGGGTAAGTGCACCAATTTGTGACACAATTTAGGTGCCAAATTGAAAAATGTTAAAGAAAAACCCAAAATAAGCCATTTGGCACACACCAAATTTGGTGTGTGCCAAATGGATTTGTAGAAATAAAATTCAGAAATTTGGTTTCAAACCCTCATTTTGTCTTCAACCCACGGCTTGAGAAAGAGGATTTCAGGTCTGCAACTCATGCTCAGCAAATCTCTTCCATTTTTTGCATCCTTAGCTTTCTATTTTCCATGAGCATGCTACCAACACATCGGAGAGGTTGAAGATTGCAAAGAGGTATGTAGTTTTATTCTATTTATTTTAAATGGAAATTTAAATAGATTTTTATAATAAAAAATTATTCTAATTCTTTGGGAATGAATCTCCAACTCAAAACATTCAGAATTCACCCTCACAAAGAGCCTCCTATACAAGAACAACCTGAAACCCCTCCATCAATTCATAGGAATCCTCAGGGAACACAAGAAAATATTCAAAATCAAATTGAAAACAATAAAAGAGACATTGAATAATTAATTGCAATATTAATCGAGCATGTTGAAACCCACCCTTATAGGAGAGGGATTGCTTAATCATTGAAGTCAATTGTAACTCATGTAGGAGAAATGAGCGAGAAAATGAATTTTTTGTCAAATAAGAGGCATGAGATGAGACAATTTGATGCTAGCGTTTTGTCATATGCAGATGTCAAAAACCTAAAAATTAGAAAAGACAACTTGTGTGCCCTATTTATAGACTCAAAAACCAATGAACCTTCATCTCATGCATGCAGGAGGTTCCCCATCCATTAGTCCCACCATGATTTAATTAAAAACAAATTTTGGGAGCGGTGGTGGATGGTATTTGACCAACCTCCATGTAATAACCATGAGGTGCCACAATAATTTTTGAGGAAACTATATTTTAATTTTGTCCTCAATAAAATGCCAAACTATTTTGACATCTTAGAATTTTAGGGTAGAGTTGGGGGCTCCACACATGATATACATACTGCACAACGTAATCCACAGTTAGCACCGAGAGCCTTGGCCAGACCCATGTTGGATCATGTCATTGTTCCTTTCATTGTTAAGAACAGTGTAGAGGTGGTCATGCTAAATTTGATTGACTCACTCACCCAGACCATTTTACAATGTGCAAGTCCTTTAGTAGAGCCTGGTGTGGAGGAGATGTGTAGGCCCTGAGCTCCACCCCACCATTGTGGTGCTTGTGGTGTTGTTTGCACCTATGATTATCAAAGTGCTCTTGATGCAGCTACACAACCTACATTAGTTATAGAGGTGATGGCTTTCACAGATGATATTCTAAATGATACATTTGACATTGACACTTAGGTAAAATTTAGCAAGTTATTTTGATTTTTTTTATTAAATTATATTTTGAAATTAAAGAATAACTAAATTAGTAGAATTTTGATATGATGAAATTTTAGGGTCACACTATTCATGAGGCATGCTCTATTCCTACAGAGCCTTATACATTCTCAACGATGATTCCACAGATATGCAGCTAGTATTAAAGATATTATTATTGCCTTTGAATAGTTGAATGTTATATTTGAATGTTTGTTTCATAACATGCTTTGGATTTCAAATAGTTTCCTGGTGAACCTTCTTCCTTCACACCTCATGATTCATATCCTCAAACAACGTACACTCAGGTATCCTTTATTCATTAATGGTGTTGTAAATTTATGTTAGCTAGTTTTCATAATTTTGCATATATACAAATCTAAAACATTGATTAGAAACACAAAAATTGCATTTGTATTCCTTGATCGTTTCACATTATGTTCTCCTAATTCACTTTTTATTCATTTATTCCTTCCTAATCCCTTACCATTAATATTTAATAGTTCACCCTATTTTCCATGATCCCCTATGTTCCACCCTATGCTCCTTTATATCATCCTATGTTACACCATATTTATCCACATTTCATCTTAGATAACTCTTCTCTATTATTGCTACACACAGGTCAAGTGCGCACTTTGTGTACTATAGTCAAACCCTAGACACCTCCTAATTCACCCTATGTTGCATTATTCCCTAATAATCACATCCCATTAACCTCTAATTGGCCACCCTATATTTTTTTATCCCATCCTATCCCATCCCATCAATCTATACTAGTCCATCCTATGTTCCATTAATCCCTTTGGTGCAGGGGCACCACTCTTTTCTATGTTTCTTCATTAAGTGTCTAATAGGAAAGGCATTTTAGGATGTTTTAGTTTATTCCTTGAGTCTTAATAAGGTCCAATGTGACCATTCTATTGTAATTGATCAAATTTGAGGGGCTTTTGTATTCATCTTGTAACCTATTTGCAAGTCATGTGGAAGGAATTGTCAAAGTTGACAAGGGGTGTGAAGGTAGATAGGATGATGTTTTCTTGAGTAAGTCATGATTTCTTAGTTGAATAATATCTCATTAGACTATTTTTAATATTTTAGGTGTTTAAGAGGGTCTAGGAAACAATAAAGAGTCAAAACTTGAAAGTGCCAAATTTGTGAGTTGCATAAATGCAACAAATTTGTAATGCAATGGTCATGAGAGATTTAAAAAGTATTTTTAAGGTAGATGTTTTTTTTTTTTTTTTTATGAGTATAAGCCTTTAAAAAGGAATGGAAACTCGCTTTGTAATGTTTTCTTGAAGTTTGAAGCATTGACAATAAGAATATATCTATTTTTCATCAATTTTTTGAGTTTTCTTGTCATTTGTAGGCCTATATGAGCCTGTATAGATTGATTATGACATGTAAATAATTTTAATTTTTGGTGGAAGGTGTTAAAAATATTTTGGAACAATTTTTAGGGAGATCCATTATGATTTGTAGTAAATATCCTTGTTTTCCTATGACAGACCGAGGACACATTGTTTGAGGGTTTTGTAACCAAAATCATGATTTAAGGGCCCTTACATTGATTGTACCTAATATAACTAGTGTAATGGGCCCTAGGGAGTCTAAGTAGGTTTTAGGCTGCATGATTAGAGTTGTGGAGAAGGAAATAAGAAGATAAACCTCCTTTCTTGATGAGTTTTGTGAAGAAAAACACATGAAGATGGAGCCTTGGCTCTAGGGTTTGTGGAAATCAATGAGAGTGTGGAGTTTTTTCCAACTTTTGAGAATATTGGGGTCAAAATATACATTTCTAAGTTGGTGGCATGGTCTGGAAGGTTGTGCAAGTGGGACTTTGAATAAACCCTCTTCACTTGGCCTAAAATTGAGGGTTTTGGAGTTTTCTATGTTGGAGGTGTCAACCCTAGGTGTTGATTGTGGTCTTAGAGGTTTGAGAGCATAGTTAATTATTCCCCAAGGTTTCAATTTTCTATGTTAAGTTTAAAGGTATGTTGCTTTGTAAATTTTGCCTAATTCATGGCCTAGGACAACATTGCGGGTCTAATTTCAAGGGATTGGTCCAAAAGACTTGTATCTAGTTATGATATATGTTGTATAACTCTGAAATGGGTATCTGAATCCACCTTCTAATTGTCAATTTTTTTTGAAATCATGGGATTTAAAGGCCAAAAATTGAGTTTGCACAACTATTAGGTTACATGGGTGAAAGTGAGAAATTAGACTCCTGATTGTCGTCAAGCTTTGAGGATTGTTTGGATTACTCTAATAGGCCATTTTAACCTTGTTAGATTCCTCTTGAATGTAATTTTTCACTTTGAATGAGTTTGAGCCCTCTCTTTGCATCACCCTATTATTCCCATCCTATTACCCTCTCTTATTTCACCTTATTTTCCATTATCCCCTCTTGGTCTTTATATCAACATGATACTTGAGATATTGTTTCATTTGTAGTTGTTGACAAGAGACAACCCTAGTGATGTTGGTGGCATGATGGACCATGGAGTTGTTGCAGCAATAGATTAATCGATTTGACATTATATTTTCTCTTTTATGGTCTATTATAGAAAATTTTCATGATACTTTATGTAGTTTAATTTCTATATTGATGGTTGCTACAAGTGCTTTTCACTCCATATCATGGACATGGTGATGTTGTAAATGTGCATGATGACTATATGTATGCTGTAAGTGATCATATATTCTATTATATGCCATTCCACAATTCAATTTCTATGTTTTAACATCTTTAATTTTTATTGTTTTAGTTGAAGGTCAAGAGTGAAGAGAGGAGGACTAGCGAGCATTTTTGTAAGACAAGAGAAGCAATAGTTACTCCATCTAGCTAGATTTCGAAGGTAGCACGACATCTTTTTCCTTCTCCTAGAGGGAAATGACTATGTATTAGTGTTGTTAATTGTATGCCTATGTGGTACTTTGGAACATATGTTTTGTACTATTGATATATATACGTGACATTTTATGTCCATATGGCTCCTTTGTACTAAGCCTGTATGGTTTTCTTGGATATATTTTATATACTTTTATCAATATATATCATTGTATAGCCTTTCGGCTTTTTGATTAAAAAAAATATTATTTTTCTACTGCCATTCTCGAATGATGTTATCATGTGTATCATTTAAGTTGTATTCTTGAATGTTGTAGGCATGGATTTTTTTTACATCTAATACTTAATTAATTATTGTTGAATGCTTAATAAGCCCCATCTAAAGCATATTGTGTAAATAAGCTCCATTCGTGGTGTTTTGTATCCTTTGGAATGCTTCAATTACTTGTGCCTCACTTATTCACATGTATTCTTCACTTATTCACATATATACTTCACCTATATTGTGTGTATTCACATTTTTGCTTCATGCTTCCAATGCATAGCAACAAAAATCTTTTGGGGAAAAATTTGACAAACCAAAATTATAATAGTTTATGAAAAAACTGAGAAAATTTGTAGAACAAGAGATAAAAACTTTTTTTTAAAATTGAAAGGTATTTCCATAGCATATAGAGATATAGAGAGAAAATAAAATAAACATTTTAACTAATGAATTATTAAAAATGGATTTTTGTAGTTTATATTCATATTGTTGATTACATTGCATTGCACATCTTTCAAAGTCAAAGAATTACTTCACTTTGCATAACTAATAAATATATGCTAATAGATGACAAAATTTCAATTACAATATAGTTTGTACAAAGTCAACCTAAGCAGTTATGCAATCTTCACATTGCATAACTAATAACTAGGAGTAGCTGCCAATTGCATTTTCTTATCATGGCATTCTATGAGATCAAATTTCTTTGAGGTATTTGTTTAAATAGTTTCCTACCTTGTCTATTTTACCACATTTTTCATACATGTCTACTAAATAATCTTGTCAAATAGTTCATTGCCTTGTTGCTATGGGTAAAAGCCTAAAACAAGTGATTTTGAACAAGCTCTGGATGCTTCAAATTTTTTAATCAAAAGCATAATAGTAAGCAATAGCATAGACAAGGTAGTGAACTGTTTGAAAAAATGCATCAAATAAATGTGGTGATGGAATGTCATAACAAGCCATAGACAAGGCAGTGAACTAGTTCAAAAGATGCCTCAAATAAATGTGGTCTCATGGTGACAAAATGTCATGACAATCAAATTGCTTTTGATTTTCATGGCATTCCATCACCATGAGACCTCACTTTTTTGAGGCATTTTTCAAAGAGCTCACTACCTTTTCTATGCTACCACATTTTTCATACATGTCTATCAAATCATTATATCAAACATTTAATTTCCTTGCTGCTATGGATAAAACCCTAAAACATTGATGTAGTAGGGGAGGTCCTGTAATCTCACTAAACACATATCCAATCATTAATCACAATCCTCAAGTCACAAATCCTCACAACTATGTATTGTCATGACATTCCATCACCATGAGATCATGTTTCTTTGAGGCATTGTTTCAAACAATTCACTTCCTTGTCTATGCTACCACATTTTTCATACATGTTTACCAAAGCATTTTATCAAATAGTTCACTGTCTTGTTGCTATGGCTAAAATCCTAAAATGGGTGGGTTTATTGAAAATATTATTCCCACAACTCATAACACATTTCCAGTACATCAAAAATGCTCAAAAGAACCTGTACATGCTTAAAAGTACCTCACAAACTGTTGCCCCAAAGGATTTCAACCATTTTCACTCTTAGACCACTTAATTTTACCAAAACTCATCAAATTGCCAACTACGGCATCACACCAAACCACTAAACTCACCTCCCCTCCTCCATAAACCATGCACATATGTTCCCTACCCTTAATTGTGTCATTCCAATAAGTTACAGTAGGATACAATGGGCATAATGGCTAAAAAGTCATTTTTACACACTCAACTACTTGCATTGACAACATTTTCTCGAAGTGAGAAATTGCCACCATGGGAAAAGGCCTCTACGATAGAAAAAATAAAGAGAGGTTATTTTAGAGGGGCCCAACTTGATCCCATAGGCTCAAACGAGAATTTTTTATGCATCACGGTGTCTGAATACGAGCATGATGAAGTTCACAGTCATTTTGCACTTTGGACCCTTAAGGGATTGATCAGGTTGAACATAGTTCAGAGAAATTTTGCATGTTTAGGTGAAAAAGAAAACCATTACTATCATTAACATACCCACCCTGACGTGTTGTAACAATCTGTTTCAACTACTTATATTTGACAACTTTTTCCCCAAGTGAAAATTCACCACCACAGGAAAATACCTTTGAGATAGAAAAAACTGAGAGAGGTTATTGTAGAGGGGCCCAACTTGATCTCTTAGGATCAGTCGAGAATTTTCTAAGTGTCATGGCATCCAAGTAATAGCATGCTGAAGTTTGCAGCCATTTTGCACTTTGGACCCTTAAGGGATCGATCTGGTTGAATGTAGATCAAAGTGATTTCACATGTTTGGGTGCAAAAGAGAATATTTTCTAGCATAAAAATACCTATTCAGATGTGTTGGAATGGTTCATTTTGTCACACGATCTGTAGAACAAAAGTTGCACCACTTTGTAACTTTCAACTACTTGCATTTGACAACTTTTTCCCCAAGTGAAAAATTTCCACCACAGGAAAATTTGTTTGAGATAGAAAACCCCAAGATAATTTATTATAGAGGGTCCCAATGCAATCTTATAGGATCAAATGAGAATTTTCTAAGCATCATGGTATCCGAGTAATAGCATACTGAATTTTGTAGCCATTTTGCACTTTGGACCCTTAAGGGATCGATCTGGTTGAACATAGCTGAGATCGATTCTGTGTGTTTGGGTGCAAAATAGGACCGTTGCTAGTGTAAAAATACCTATTTGAACTCATTGGACCAGTTCATTTGATAACACGAGCTGCAAAATGAAAGCTGCACCACTTTGCAACTTTCAACTACTTGCATTTGACAACTTTTTCCCGAAGTGAAAATTTCCCACCATAGGAAAATGCCTCTGAGATAGAAATAAATAAGTATTATATTAGAGGGGTCCAACGTGATCTTGTAGGATTAGACGAGAATTTTCTAAGTGTCATAGTATCCGAGTAATAGCATGTTGAAGTTTGTAGCCATTTTTCACTTTGGACCCTTTAGGAATCAATCTAGTTGAGTGTAGGTTGGAGCAACTCCGCATGTTTGGGTGTGAAACATGACCATTCCTAGCATAAAAATACCTATTCAGATGTGTCAGAACAGTCTATTTGGTCACAAGATCTACAGAATGAAAGTTGCACCACTTTGTAACTTTTAACTACTTGCATTTGACACTTTTTCCATCAAGTGAAAATTGGCCACCATAGGAAAATTCCTCTGAAATAGAAAATACTAAGAGAGGTTATTGTAGAGGGGCCCAACATGATCTTGTAGGATTAGACGAAATTTTTCTAAGAATCATGGTATTCAAGTAATAACATGTTGAAGTTTACAACCATTCTACACTTTGGACCCTTAAGGGATCGATCTGATTGAACATAGATCAAAGCGATTCCGCATGTTTGGGTACAAAAGAGGACCATGTCTAGTGTAAAAATACCTATTCAAATGTGTTGGAACAGTTTATTTGGTCACACGAGCTACAGAACAAAAGCTGCACCACTTTGCAACTTTCAACTAGTTACATTTGACAACTTTTTCCCCAAATGAAAATTCACCACCATAGGAAAATGCCTCTGAGATAGAAAAACTGAGAGAGTTTATTATAGAGGGGCCAAAAATGATCTCATAGGATTAGATGAGAATTTTCTAAGCATCATGGTATCCGAGTAATAGCATGTTGAAGCTTGTAACCATTTTGCACTTTGGACCCTTAAGGGATCAATCCGATTGAACGTAGTTTAGAGCAATTTTGCATGTTTGGGTGTGAAAGAGGACCATTCCTAGCTTAAAAATACCTATTTGGATGCGTTGGAGCAATCCATTTGGTCATAGGAGTTGTAGAATGAAAGTTGCAACACTTTGCAACTTTCAACTACTTGCGTTAGATAATTTTTCCATCAAGTGAAAATTGGACACCACAAGAAAATTCCTCTGAGATAGAAAAAACCGAGATAGGTTATCGTAGAGGGGCTCAACATGATCTCATAGGTTTAGAGATAGATTTCATAAGCACCATGGCTTACAGGTAATACCCTATCAAAGATTGTTTCCCTTTTGCATTTTGGACCCTTAAGGGATCGAGTCGGTTGAACGTATCTCAGAGTGATTGTGCTCTCTTTTCAATGGAATTAGGTGGGAAGTAGACTTAACTCTATTTTAGTTTTTGTTTAGTTAGATTTCAAGTAATCTTTTGCATTTTAGAAGCCAATTGTTTAGGGTTGGTTTGTATACCATATTTTAAGGGTTTTGAGTGCCTTAAAATTTCATATTAAGCCTTCCATTGACTTTATGCTTCTATAAATCAATGGAAAGGCTTAGTTAGGGTTATAAAACATGTGTGCAAAGTTTTGTGTGCAAGGGAGGCGAATAGAGGGTTTTTAGGTGATGTTGTAGATGTCAAATGGTGCATTTTTAAGTGGAAAATGGTAGTTTAGTGCTAGGGTTTGAAGAAATATTTGGGGGCAGAAATATCTATTGAACTTTTAAGTTTGTGTAGACCTTTTTGAAGGTGTTTTAGGAATTTTTTGTTTGTGGGAAGGTTTCGAGAATGGTTTTTCAATAAATCATTGCCTACACCTCACCCTCAATATTTGATTATCTAATGGTGAATAGGTTGGTCAATAGGTTGTTGTGGGTATTTTCAACATTTTTTTCCTTGAATAAGGTCAATTAGGAGCATTAGGTATGTTTTAGGATGAGTTTTGGGTCTAGTGATAAAAATGTGAAAATTTCAATCTTGCACTAGAAGTTGTCTTTATAGCCTTTGAATGCAAATTTGTGTATTTGTATATGAGTGTGAAAGAATGGATTTTTGTTGATGTAATAATGCTATTTCCAAGCCATTTGTGTGGTTTTAGAGGTAATTATTTGTAGTCATTATGTGTGATAATATGTGTGGACTAATTAATAAAATAAACTAACACACCAATAAAACATTAAATCAAAGGAAACTAATTAAAAAGATAAAACAAGCTATAAATAAAAGCAACTTCTTCAAATGCATCCCATTGTCCTCTATCTCCAAGGATTTAATGCAAGTTACTGGCTTTGAGTTGCTTTAAACAACATCTTGTTGAAATGACAACTTAGGAGAACGAGATTTATGCAAAATGCATGTTTACTTGCTAAATGATTGAAGCTATGAAGTTAAAAACTGAAATGCTATGCTATGAACTTGAAATGTTAAATGTTGATTCAAATGCAACTATAGTAATCACACTTAAATTCACAAAATCTAGGATCCTTTTCAACTCACAAGAGGGTTGTATTTATAGATTTTTGGAGGCAAGAATCTAGTTGGCCAAGATCAACGGTCGAATTCAAACCTGTCAAGATGAACGGTGAGAGTTTCTGGAGGTTGAGAAAATAATGAGAGATGTTTTCTCTTACACAACCTTCTCCATTCAAAAATAAAGGAAAGTTGTCATTTGTGAACTTCATTTAAGAGAATTTAGTTGATAGTTGAGAATAAATCCCTAATTAAATAAATAAATTTATTTAATTACATGTGACAATAAATTTAGAAGGTTCCATAATTAAATAATTAATATTTAATTATGTGTGGGAGATGAAAAGGAAAGTAATTAAATATTTACAATATTTAACTAAGTGTGAGATGGGCAAATTTTCTAATTAAATATTTAGAATAGTTAATTAAATGTGGAATGAGGAAATATCATTTAAATTTAAAATTTAAACTTATGATAATTAATATAAATAAATTGTAAAATATATTTAATTAATTAAGAGGAAGATGGAACATGGTAATAATTAAATAAACTTATTTATTTAATGAAATTGGAAGAATTTAGAAAGTGAATGATATAAGTAAATAATTAAATTTATTTATATGTAGATGAGTTTAGAAGAATATTAATTAAATAATTCATATTTAATTAATTAACAAGTTTGATTAACTGTGACCATTTTTAGATGTGTACATTTTGTCCCTCTTTGAAGTGATGTGTTTTATGCATTGCTTCAAAGAATCTTTCAGATAATGAGAATTTTGCCCCTAATTTTGAAACTTTACTAATAATGCTATATGCCCCCTCAAGAGATAAATTGTGTGATTTGAATGATGATGATGATGATTGAAAGAATTGAGATGATTTTTGGAGAAAAATTGAGGATTTATCTCTTGAAATAGCGTGCTGCATAGTAAAAATAAAAATAACCTCTCTTTTTTACCCCTTTAAAAGGTAGAAAAGGTGAAAAGTCATTGTCATTTGAACAGTAGCTTTTTGCATTTTCAGAACTCTGAGAATAATTTTCAAGATGTTGATCCATTATGAGCATCACTAATTCGAGTGAGCCCACCATCATCAAAGGCTAACAGCATACAGACATCCGATAAGATTGTTTGATCCCTCTACGTGAGTTTTTAATGCATTTGGATGACTTTTTCCTTTTTTTTGTATTTTTGAATTTCAACTTTAGCGTATAGGATTTCGTTTTAGTGCATGCAAGCTTTAGTTTAGTGCATAGATTAGGTAGTTTAGCACATCCAACCTTACGCATCGATAATTGTTTTAGTGCATAGGCAAATAGATTAGCACATTAGGGAATAGATTAGCACATCTACCAAAATGGTGCATAGGAGCTGATAGAATAGCACATACAATGCTCAAATAGCGCATAGGCTAGAATAGTGCATACACTATGTAGATTAGTGCATGCCCTTGATAGATTAGTGGATACCTTTGATAGATTAGAACATTGTGAATTAGCACATTTAACCATTGTTTTAGCACATCCATGAAATTTTCCAGATTTAGAATTTTTGAGAATGATTTGGTGCTTGCTTGGTGATAATTTCTATATTAGACAATTGATTTGATGATTTCGAATAACACCAAGGATAGCTAAGCTTGGTTTTGGTAACAATTTGATAAATTTTTCTTCGTGCTTAAAGAACAAATAGTAATGATGTTTATCATAAATTTTCTTTCCTGATTGAAAGAAAAATAGTAATGATGATGATGTTGAGCCAATTTGCTATTATATTTTTTTCCATGTTTGAATGAAAAACAAATAGTAGGAAATAATAAATTTTCCTTCCCGCTTGAAGAAAAAATAGTAAATGATTTGATAAATTTTCTTTTTTGATTGAAAAACAAATAATGATGATAGATTGATGGTGTTGATATGATTCACTTGATTTGATATGATTTGCATGATACTTTCTTTTGATAATCCTTCTTGATGACTTGATCTTTGATGTGTTTGATGTTTATAGGAGGATTTTAATATCCTCTAGATCAGAGAGAGATTTTCCCGAACATGGGACATAGTTCTCAAACTATCTCAGCCAGAGATAAGGGTGATCATTAGATGTTGGTTGGGTTCCCTCCTTAGGATCCCATAGTGTAGGGTCAACAGGGCACTATTGACCACATTAGCTGAGAGATGGCACAGTGAGCATAATACCTTTCACTTGCCGATTGGAGAGGTTACTGTGACACTTGAGGATTTGTAAAGGATTCTAGGTATCCTAGTTGTTTGTGAGCTTGTGATTTATGATCGTAAGGAGATTTGGGGGCGAATGCCTTATGGATATTCTTCTAAGGTCCTCATGTTGGTGTATATGAGGTTGCATGGAGAGACATGGTTTAGAGTTAGGCTCCACTTCCCTCAGTTCTAGTAGGTTTCATTAGTGGCTTCCTTTGTCCTGATCATAAGTCAAAGGGACTATCAGTAGGCTGGGGTTGGATTCTAGAGGACATGCTCCTCCATCAGACCAAATATGCATGGGAATCATGCATGCTTTCCCATCTATACCATGATCTTCATCAGGTGGTATATACAGATGGGAAGAGTACCCCATCTGGAGTTACTCTTCTTCAGATTTGGGCATGGGAGCACATTGCCATCACCTGCCCTATTATTCAAAGAGATTGGGGTGATCCCACAATAGTGGTTTATAATTTTTGGCCAAACTGGACACTGAAATTATTATTTTTAACTAAATCTTCACATTCAGGCACCTATAGCGGCTAAACCATGAGGAATTTGAAGATAATGAAAACTAGATTCTCATCATATTTTGTCTATAGATTCTAAAAATATTTTTTCCAAAATTTTTGGAATAAGATTGCACTTCATTTTCCATCTCCCATGAAAACTGGTTTTTTTCAGAAAACAACATTTTTAAAAAGTGACGCTCACCATATACAACATAACTTTTTTTGTATGAAGGATAAAATTATGATTTTTTTGAATTTAGATTTGTAACTATGATATCTAGCACTTTCATTTGGTCTAATAGTTTTTTATTGAATATTTTTTCCTTAATAGAGTTTTGAAGTCAAACAAATTGCAATTCAGACATAGGCGGACTATATACAACATAACTTTTTCTGTATGCATCGAAATTCAATTTTATTATTTTTAATGGATCAAGGACATTAATACCTAGCAC
Source organism: Sequoiadendron giganteum (assembly GCA_007115665.2). Classification (NCBI taxonomy): domain Eukaryota; kingdom Viridiplantae; phylum Streptophyta; class Pinopsida; order Cupressales; family Cupressaceae; genus Sequoiadendron; species Sequoiadendron giganteum. The sequence goes on from CM021104.1 coordinate 579,202,797, forward strand.
AAACATATTTAAAAAATATATATTTTGATAATTTTCTATTTTTCCACATCTACAAAACAAAGAGCTTGATTTTTCAGTGATAAACCTATGTTTAATAAAACTAAAAAACACATACATAATAAAACCAAAACATATTAAAATTATATTCATGGGATAGCTCATTTTGAGGACTACCATAATAATTTAAAATAAATTTTAAATGAATTCATTTGATCCCCCAAAAGGTAAATCAAAAGTGATTTTTTATCAGTATTTTGATAGGTGTAAAGGAGACTCATTTATAGGTATGGATTAAAACTAGCGAGGTTCTATCCAAGGGGGTTTGATCTAAGGTAGTTTGATCAAACCCTCTTCAATTGGAATCTTTAAAATGGAAATTTTAAAGGCGTAAATCATTATATTTTCTAAAAATATGTGATTTCAGCAAAAATCAGTTCCTCTCAGAAATTGTAAACCAGCCTTGTGGGATCACCCATTACCCACTGAGCTATCCATATGTATATGCATACATAGGTCCCCTTGTTCAGCCGATGTTGGGAAAGTTAGAGTATTGGTGATGGATGTTGGATGATATGGATATAGTCATCTAGAGATGATATCTTGATTGTGATGCATGGGATGAGGATGACATAGAGCTACCTTACTACAGGATAGTGAGATATATGATCGGTCGTACTCTCTTCATCATTGAGAACTTTCTAGTTATGAGAGTACTAAGGCAGTATGGATGGGTCCAGATGATGTTGTAGGGTGTTTCCCATTATTGCAAACATCGTGTGGATTTTGTAGAGTGGGGTTTGTTTATCACCTTTGAGGTAATAAGGGCTGAGTACACAAATTTGCAGCCAAAGTTTTGGGCTATTCATCCAAAGGTCATAGATTCACACATGACAGATGATTATACTGCCTACTTTTATTCACATCCATTTTGTAGGTTGACCAATCCAGAAAAGCTTGCCCCACTATTAGGTGGACCAGTTATATGATGGGCATGACAGTATCCATAGGCATAGGCAGAACATAGGCACAAGTAGAGCATCCCAATGGAGCAGAGATTGAGGTGGGGTGGCTATGGATGTGGACAATGAGGAGGATGATTCAAATATCTCTCATGACATCGATGATGAAGGGGATGACAGAGGTGGTGAGGGTGGTAGACAAATATTTTTATTTGATGTTCCCTTCAAGATGAGGCCTCACACAACTAGAGTGGTGGACTAGCTGAGTACTTTGGCTTCACGTATTACTATCAGAGCTTCCTCATAGGGATAGATGGAAAGTCTACAGGAAGAGGTTCAGACTCTCCAGAGTCAGATAGCATAGGAACAGGTCACCATTATCCAGTTATAGGCACAGATTGCACAACCACCACCTCCTGATCCATAGGTAGCTCAGCTTACAGCTGAGTGAGACAGCATGAGAGAGTGGTGTATTCAGGAAAAGGGAGTTGTGAAGAGACTCTTGAGGTTGGCTGAGATCACCTCCATTGGAAAGGTTGTGGTAGAGGGACTAGAGACTGCTCATCAGGTAGAGTACTATAGGATGAGATACTTTGAGGCAGTACCTACTGAGCAGAGGATAGCCTATACATAGTCAAGCACTCGATCATGGACCCATTCATGTTGTCATACTAGAAGTGCAACCAGGAATGTGCCACAACCTGTCAGATGATAGATAGGTGCTTTAGGTAGCAGAGATCCATAGAGACCGACCACCTCTAGAGGTAGTAGTAGTCAAGATCCCCATCTAGATACCCCTCAGTGACGATTATGGATACATCTTGTTCAAACATTTGATATCTTTGTACACATGGACATTTATTTTGATGAGATTATGATATGCAGTGGTTATTTGATATGGATTTGTCATTGATTTATCTATGCATTTTTGCTTCTATATGCTACGTGGTTTATGATTATGCATGCTTATGGATGATGATATATGCACTTTGATATGATCTATAATGATGTATTTTTTTTACTAGAAATGTATGCTTATAGGATGGTGATGCAAATTTTATAATATAAATGATGATCTGATGAATATGCTTCATGATTGGATGATCCGATGATGAATTCTAATATGTTGAGATAATGTATGTGAATTATTTTCTTTCCTAATGTATGTAATGAATGAAATGGATGTGTCCTTATTTTTATTAATGTATGGTTATGCAAATGATGTGCAAATGAGGTGAAATATAAATGATGAGATGAATGATTAACTAGTGATATGCAATAATGAATGATATGCACACGATATTTAAATGATGTGTAAAATGATGCAATGCAATCTAATATGGATAATGATTACGATAAAATGAATAAGACCTAATAATGATAATGATGAATAATGATACAAATGATGTGATAATGGAAATATGATAAATATAAATGAAATGATAATGATAACCTAAATGAAGAATAAGATATCAAAGTTGATAGTAAAATGAGATGTAATAAATGTCCATTGTACTCAATTGATGTCTTAAAAGATATATGAAGTATTCCAAACCTCCAAAAATCTATCATGCAGTCCCAAAAATGCAAATCTAAATGAATCGTGCAAACCTAGAATGCAAAAATGAACTATTCTTTTGTTTGTCATTCCATGAGCCAATTTTGCATATAATTTTCATCATCGAGCCTTTTGATATGTTGAAATTTAGGACAAGCATCAAAGGGGATATTAGCACCAATGATGACCTGAGTACTGCTTCCATGATGTTTGATGTAGCATGTTAATACAAGCATCGAGGTATAATTGAACCAAGATGACCTGAGTATTGTTTGCATATATAGACAAAAGTTGACCATTTTCCTATGCAAATTCTGAAATGTCATCAATGATATGTTGTAGAGCATGTCCTCTAAAAAATTTGCACAATACTAGTGATTAGCTTATAGACAACAACCAAGAAAAATCATACTCCTTCCTTGTAATTCTAGTTTAGTACATCATTGAAACACTCCAAAGATATGATATCATCAAATGTTAAAACAACAAATCAACTTATGCCGTAATTTTAAAAATTCATTTTATTCAGATTAAGATCATCCAAATTGTTTCATTTTTCTGTCAAACAGTCATTTAGACCCAGTTTTGAATGGATAAGTTGTTGTTTATGATTATTCCAATACTTGACACATGTTGTTTGTCTGCCAAAAATTCCCAAGAAGTGAATTTCCCCCAACAATCCTACACTCTGACTCTTGTTTAGACATAACTACTTTTAAGGATAACATTAATTATCAAGCCATGATGAAATCCTTGTCATTTCAAGGAAATATTGGGACACATGATGTAGATGTGATGGCTAGGCATGTATGTGATGCCGATGAAAAATGGATATGTAGGATGTATCTTAATAGATGAGAGAGCCAAAAAAATCACAAATTGTTCCTATTTGCCAAGTTTTCACCAATTGTTTTTATTGTACTTTTTCTGAGTTTTTGATTTTTTTGTATATTTTCCTTTTTGATTTTTTTGTTTTCATGACTTCTTATACTATTTTAGATATTTTTCCAAGACTTTTAATACTTTTTTTGATATTTTTCAGGCATAAAACTTCTTCAGGTGGATGCTATTGGTTGGATCTTCAAATAGGTCCCCTTTTGATGTTAATAATTGATGTGCCCCCGATCTGTATGCTGCAATGATAACAAACGGGCCCAACCAATTAGGCTCAAACTTACCTTTCTTTTCCTAATCTTGTTGATTATGAGGGTTTTCTTTGAGAACTAAATCACCTACTTGAAAATCTCATGGTTTGACTCTGTGATTATAGGTACGAGACATAACTTGTTGATATCCCTTTAAACGATTAACTGCGTTTTGACGTCAATCATCAAGCAATTCTAGCTCTTGCAACCTTGATACTCTATAATCCTGATCATTTATTAGCCCTTTCAGTGATACTCGAAGTGAGGGGATCTCAACTTCTAAAGGAAAAATAGCTTCTACTCCATAAACCAAGGCATATGGGGTAGCACTTGTTGGTGTGTGAATACTTTTTCTATATGGCCATAATGCTAGGTTTAATTAGACATGCCACTCATGGCCTACATCATTTACTGTTTTCTTCAAAATCTTCTGAATTTTCTTGTTTGAAGCCTCTTCTTGGCCATTTCCCTATGGATAATAAGTTGTAGAGACCTTGTGTTGGATGTGAAATCTTTCATAGAGTTCATCAACATCCTGATTTTTAAAAGGTTTTCCATTATCTCTAATAATGGAGTTGGGAATGCCTTAACGACAGATGATATAGTTCAAAATGAATGAGGAAATTTGTTTGTTGGTAATAGTTGTTAAGGGAACAACTTCAATTCACTTCGTAAAGTACTCAGTGGATGTAATAATGAACTTGTGTCCATTTGATGATGACAGATGTATCTTGCCAACAAGATCCAATCGCCACTAAGAAAAAGGCCATGTTGTGTTGAAGGGTTGTAATTCTTGATCAGGAGCATGAATAAGATTCCCATGAATTTGACATTTTGAGCATTTTTTCATAAAGATGAATGATTCTTTCTCCATGGTCGGCCAATAGTAACCCATTCTAACAAGTTTCTTTGCTAAGGTTAGTCCACTTGAATGTGTCCCACAAATACCACCTTGTACCTCTTGTAAGGCCTTTTCTGATTCATCGTGTTTGAGACATCGAAGGATGGTACCATCAAGACCACGTTGGTACAAGATTTCAGCAATTAAGGTGTAACAAGAATATTGGAGTATGAAATTCCTTTTTTGATTTCTAGACAAATCTAGGGGCAAAGTAGTATCTTTTAGGTAAGTATAGATTTTCCCATACAAGGGAGAATCGAAACTGGTTAGGTGACAAATGATTTGAGTTTCTAGATTGTCATAGGCGGGAGAAAGCAATTGTTCCACCAGGAAATCATACTATGCCTGGTTTTTTGACAGTTGGAGCAGTGATGCAATTACAGCCATGGCATCTGCAGCTCTATTATTAGTACGCAGAATTTGTTTGAACTTGACATCAACAAATTAATTCTTGAAATCATCCACCATTTTCTTGTAAGGTATTAACTTTTCATCTTTAGTTTTATATTCATCATTGATTTGATTTATGACAAGTTTTGAATCACCAAAAACTTGTAGTTCTGTGATTTTCTAGTCTATTGCAATTCTCATTCCAATTAACAATGCCTCATACTCAGCTATGTTATTTGTGCAAGGAAACATTAGCCGATAAGATTTTAGAATTGTATTTCCTTGAGGTGTGATGAAAAAAATTCCTGCCCCCGATCCATGTTGAGTGTAGGAGCCATCAAAATGGAGTGCCCATGGCTACTTAATGGTCATTGTGAATACATCAGTGTTAGCAAAATCAATGTGTATTGGATGTTCTACTTACATCGGTGCCTCTACCAATTGATCTGCAATTACCTGTCCTTTTATAGCCTTTTGATCCACATAATGAATGGAAAACTCAATCAGGATTATGACCCATTTAGCCAATCTACCAGTTAGGGTTGCTTTACTAAGAAGATATTTTAGTGGATCAATCCTAGCCAGAAGCTTTATTGTATGAGTTAGCATATAGTGTCGCAATTTTTGAGAATTGAACACTACTACTAAGCAAGATTTTTCAATGAAGGTATAATTTAGTTCACGGGTTGCCAAAGTTTGACTAATGTAATATATTGCTCGCTCGTTCCCTGTTTTGTCTAGCTGTACCAATAATGCTCCTGAAGACACTTCCGTGGCAAAAATATACAATATGAGTGGTTCACCTTCTACTGGTGGAATCAACACTGGTGGAGTTATTAGATAATGCTTTATTTGATCAAACGTTGCTTCACATCTATCTTCCCATTTAAATAGAAAATTCTTAAGTAAGAGATGAGTGAAAGGTAAACTCATATCTACTAGTTGTGTGATGAATCTCGTGATGGATTGTAACCATCCCTGCAATGAGCACTAATGACCGATGTTCCTTGGCAGTGGCATATTGATAATTTCTTGTAGATTTTTTGGATCTACTTCAATTCCCTTTTTTGACACAATATATCCTAGAAGCTTCCCAGATTTCACCCCAAAGTCACATTTCTTTGGATTAAGTCTCACTTTAAATTTTACATTGTGTCAAAAAAATTAGATAAGATATCTAAATTTTCTTCTCTTGTGTGCGATTTGGCTAAAAGGTCATCGACATAATCCTCCATGAATGTGTGCATCATGTCATGAAAATCGGTAGTCATTGCCCATTGATAAGTAGCTCCTACATTCTTGAGTCCAAATGGCATTACATTCTAGCAATCTGTACCCCAAGGACATGTGAACATTTTTTTATCCTGATCTTCAGGCACAATTTTTACCTGGTTGTATACCAAAAATCCATCCATTAGTGAATACATAGCATGTCCAACAGTAAAATCTACAATCATATCTATGTTTGGTAGAGGGAAACCATCCTTAGGACATTCCTTATTTAAATCCCTAAAATCTATACAAATTATGATTCTTCCATCTGGCTTTGATACAGGCAGGATATTGCAGATCCATTCTGCATAGACTATAGACTAAATGAATTTGACATCTAACAGCTTCTTTAACTTCTCCTTGACCAATAATGCAACATGTGGATGCATTTTTTTGATTTTTTGTTTCACAGATTTTTCCCCTGGCATTATAGATAGATGATGCATGATGAGATCTGGATCCAATATAGGCATATCTGTGTAGGACCATGCAAAATTTATTTGATTGTTCTTGAGAAATTATGTGAATCCAAGGGTTTCCTCTTTTGTTAGTGATGCAGCAAGTTGCAATACTTTGGGTTGTTCCATAGTACCTAAATTTATTTCTGTTGTTGGTTCTATTAAAATAGAAGACCTTTCATGATAATGCTCAGGGAGAGTATCAAGTTTCCAATCTTCCAATTCCTTTGAAAGGTTTTCATCATTAGATACGCTTTTTATTTTTCTCTTTTCATGATCTAATACTGTCTTTGTTAGGTTTTCACCATTAGATCTTTCTTTTATGTTATTAATTTTGTAGCTGAGAAAATTGGCACTTTCCTGTCTCAAATATTGATCTTGTGATTCCTTGGTGGAACTTGTTTCTGGTTTGGATGAACAAATAAATTTTATTATGGTTTCATCATCGAGAAAAGTTGGGATATCGATTGGTGCAATTTGTTCCCAATCAATGAGTTCGAGATGGACCAAAGGAAATGGTTCATTAGGCTAGGTAAGGTCACTAGCTGTTAGGTTCATGATGCTATCATCACCTTCATTATGGGAAAGATCTATGCTGTCATTCTCTTATTGATGATCTATATCACTTTGAATCAAATCGTCCTCACTCGAGTCATGATCGCTTAGTAGAATGTAATCAAGTGGAGGCCTTGAGATCTCCCCTTGTATGAGTGTAGGTGTGAATTTTTGTATGAATTCCACCTATTTATCTCTCTATAATGTATCATCAAAGATTTCATCCCATTCATATTCATTGGAGTGAATGTTAGAATTATCTTCTTGAATTCTAAGAATGGTTTTAGCTAGCTCCTCATTAGATTTTATTTGTACTACTTCTTCCTTTGTGTCCTCACCATATCCTAGCCCAATTTTATCCTTTGAGTGCATCATTTTTAATCAAATAGGTTCAACAATACCCTCCTTCCTTTTACCTATAGGGCCATTCCCTTCATAACCCATTTGATGCATTATTGTATAACCTTTTCCATATTGGTCTGTGGGTAACTTGACATGTTGTATTGATTCTTCTTCATCTTTAAAGAGCCAATCAAGGATAGTTCTATCTTACATTTCATTTTATTTGATATATCTTCCATCAAACTTGGTGATGGGAACTGAAGCTTGTGTGTCTGAGGCTAAAGTTGTTGTAGCCTATTGTATGGATGTTGATGTTTGACCATGAAATATTGGAGACATGGGTAGATTAGAGAGACATAAGGAATATTATCCCGCCCCATTATCTTTTAATTTTAGCTTTGTGCCAAAATTATTTATCATTTCTCTTTCTTGCTCATTGTTTTTAAAGGTAGAAATGGCCAAAGCCTTTCTATTATGCAGGGAAAATGTGTCCTGAGTTGCTCTAATATTAGAACAAGTCTGATTACTAATGTGATTAGCCGGTATTGTTACTTCTTGTCCATCATATGGAAACTTTAAGAATTGATGATAATTAGATGGAACTTTTTGCATCTCATGGATCCATGGGCAACCCAAGAGTATATTATAAGATAGATCCCGATCTAGAACCTGACAAAAGGTATTTTTCACAACAATGACCACTTTGATTGGTAACATGATGAGGCCTTTGGAAGCTCTTTCCTCATCATCGTATTCTTTGATCATAATTTTCCTTTGTGGATCTATATATTCTTCTAAATATCCCAAAGCAAGGACCAATTTCAAAGTACAAATGTTTAATCTGGATCCCCCATCTATTAGGACACGTCTAATTCAGGCTTTATGAACCATGACCTCTAGGTAAAGTGATGAATTATGTGAATGGGTCATGGACAATTCATCCTTCTGAGTAAAGGATAAACATGTGGATGAGGACAAGTGTCCCACCATGGCTTGAAATTTACTGATATCCAAATTAGGAGACATAGTTGTGTCGAAAAGTGCCCTTTCCAAAATTCCCTTATGTGCAAGTGATATTTTTAAGAGCTCCAAGATAGAAATATGGGCCGATATTTTTCGTAGTTGATTGACCAAATTGTATTGACTTGGAGGGGGAATTGTCACCTTAGATGATCTCCCCTTTACAATGATTTTGGCCTGTCCCCTTCTCATAGCGTTGACCTCTAGATATTATTTTTTTCCTTTGAACCTTATAGCACTGATTTGTTGATCATTCATATAAATATGATTGATAATGGTGTCATAGACATGATTCACATTCTTTCCTTTGTCACCCGAAGATTCCCCTTTCTAATAATTGGTGAGAGGATCCTTGAATTCTTGATGATCATTGTTGGCATTATGTCCCTCAACTGTTATGGTATGGTTATTAATCAAATCCTAAACAAGATTCTTTAACCCTTGGAAATTGTTTGTCTTGTGACCTTTTCATCTATGATAATTGCAAAAGTGTGATTCATTCCATGATTTTGGTTTAACTTGAGGCTCATAATCTATTTTTGGTGGCAATGTAATAGCATTTTGATTTAATATTCTTTAAAAATGGATTCTAAAGACTAGCCCAAGGGAGTAAAACTCTATTGATTTGAGAAAAAATGAGATCGAGGTGCATTTGAATTTTGATTATTGCCAATATTATAACCACGATTGTTGGTCACCTTTCCTTGATTGGAATTATTTCCTTGGTTACTATAATTTCCAACATTATTTCTACTTTGAACCCCTGATACATTGAGAATGGAAGGCTTTATATTCACTTTGTTAGCATCTACTACCCCATCATTCACAACATTTTTATTTTGAGTCCAAAATCATGACTTGTCATTGTTGTTGTTTTACTAATTTGGACTTTCTTTATCAATATTTAAAACTCCACGCTTAACCAAGGCACCTTCAATGGTAATTCTATTTTCAATAAATTTTTCAAATGATTGAGGATAGTGAAGGTTGAGTCTATAACTCATCTCTTGATTTAGACTATCAATAAAGATCTCCATCTTTTCCTTTTTACGAACAGGACGGGAATATCTAGAAAAAAACCTTCTCCACCTTTGTAAAAATATGGTGAAAGATTCCTGAATCTTTTATTTCACTTTACACAAGCCAAGAATGGTTATCTGATGTTGGATATTGTAGGATTATTGCGATATGAATTTATTTATTAACTCCTCGAATCTTCTAATGGGGGGAGTGATCTTGGAAAGGCACTCCATGGATTTTCCACCTAGAATTTGTGAAAACAAACGCATTAAGTAGGTATCTTCATGAGCGAATTCTAAGCTCATATTTCAGAAATCCCTCACATGATCAATGGGATCTGTTTTCCCATTATACCTATCAAACTTTGGGATTTCATAATGTTTTGGAAAAGGAATCATTTGAAGACTCTTGTCAAATGGATATGGGTAGATATCATCCAAAACATACATCTTTGTTGAGCCCCCTTATATTTCTTTTATTTTCCCTTGCAAGGTTCTTATCTGTTAAGTAAGAGCACTAAAGTCATTAAGAGGGGCTTCAAGATTTTCTCTAATCCCTTCCATGTTGAAATCAGCAGGTAACTTAGCTCCTTGATTAGCTAATGAAAGGAAATATCTTTCCTTGTTTCATTCTAAAGTTCTCTCCATGAGAGTATGGAATTGAGGGTCATGTTCTTCTTCTTGAAGCTTTTCTTCTGTTATCTCATTAGTATTAGAATTATGAAAAGGATTTTCTTCCCTATAACTATTATTGATTTTATCATCCATGTTGCTTATTGTATTTTCCCTTTCATCTCCTTCTATGTGCTTTCGAGATCTTGTGACAATAGGCATAAGCTTTTACCAAATTTCTACTAACTTCGATCAAAACAATGAAATAGTGAAATTTGGATGGATAGCCAAGTCAGAATAGAATGAAGATTCTATGATTTTTGAAATTTCTAATCTTTAGCTCATGATTCCCTGATTGAAAGGATGATGATCTTGTTTGTGCGAATTAAACCAAAAATAAAAAATAAAGATGATTTTTCACTTTGTGAGGTTTGATCATAGTTTTATAAAGATAAGGATTTTGACAAATGCCTAATGTTTCCGAAGCTCTCTATTACAGAAGTTGATTGGGATGATTAGAGTACACAATTGGTGGTTGGGGAATGAAAGAGGAACGGTCACGCTGACTATGATTATTCCTTTGAGAAAGGGCTCTTCTTTGAAAGAAATCTCATGAATATAATGGTTCTAAAGCATAATCATCAGTGAAACCTATAACAAAGTTGTGATATCGCTGAATAAAGGTTCTATGTTCAAGAAAAACCTTTCGAATTTGGTATTAAAATTTCCTCTTTTTCAATAACTTCTTATAACTGAGAGATTTCTTTGGCTTCTTAATCTTCTTCTCTAGAGGCTTCTTGGAAAAAGTTGTAGACTTCTAGACCCTAAGTATAGAAAAAGACTAGACTGAGATGGGATATTTTCGGGTATCAAAAAATTACCCAGGTTAAGAATATGCGCTAAAATATCCAACCTATGCTCCAGATTGTTACACGCATGCATTAAAACAGAGCACATATGCACTAAACCAGAGCATGAATGCACTAAAATAGAGCACAAATGCGCTAAAATAGAGCATCAATGTGCTGAAATAGAGCATCAATGTGCTAAAATAGAGCATCAATGCACTGAAATAGAGCATGGATGTGCTAAACAAAGCATAAATGCACCAAAACAAAGCACATATGTGCTAAAATAGACCAAGGATGTGCTAAACTATCCAATTAATATTTTGAGAAAGACATATTTTGACATTTTGATGTTTTTGGATGATCTTTATCTATTTTAAATTTGGAAAAACATGGCATACAGTAGAAAACAGTTGTTTTGCAAATCCTAAAATCTAAACAAAGAGTGTATGTTCTTGATATTTTTAGGGGTATTGAACAAAATAGGCACTTCAAATAGACTCACTCTTATTTGTCAAAAAGGTCATCATAGGAACCAAGGCCCACATCTTAAAATTGTGTCGACTCACATAGCCATGTCACCCCATAGAGGGCACCGTGTTTTGGTCTTTCCTAGGTGCATACTCAATGTTAGATTTCTTGATCCCTTGAGCAAACAATCTGTGGAAATTATATGGTGAGTGTCTTGGGGGAAGATTCTTCCCTCCCCTTGCACTGTGTTTAATATGATGTTTGGATACTAACTCGGTTGGATTTCTACACTATGGTTCGTAGTAAAGGTATTCGTTCGGTGTGGAAATAGATAAACTCCCTCAGGAGACCTCCTAATCTTTAGAACAAATATATTTGGGATGGTTATCTTGCTCACTTCCATTGAATATGGGTTCCCCAAAATTCACTTTTGATTAGAGTGGCTTGGAAAAACTGGCTTTGGTTGCTCCCACTTAGTTCATTCCCATAGGGTGAGTACTTTTTCCCACTAAGGTAGGCCTTCTAAAGGATGTAACAAAGCATGAGTTACATAAAATGAGATAGGTAAGTCTGGAGTTTTGGTCACCCAGTAAAGGGGAGAGCATAAACCTATTACCCAACAATCACAACAAACAAATGGTTAATTTTAAATCCAAATGACAATTTTTCTACACTAAGTGAAAGTTTTGCTTCACAACAAACATTGGATTCATTTTAACCAAGTAAAAATGAAGTTTGGTGACTATCCTAGGATTGGTTAGTTCTAGATTTAATTTTCTATCCTAGGATTGCTTCATTTTACTTTAGAATTGAATTGATAAATATCTGTCTATGGATGGTGTCGGAATCAAGATTTGTTTTTACACCCCCTGTATGCACTAAAATAGTTAACAAATGCACTAAATGATAAAATAGGGATGTGCTAAAATAGTCAGTAAATGCCCTAAAAGAACTAGCAAATGTGCTAAAACAGGTTGCCAATGTGCTTAAAAAGTCGTTGAATGCGCCAAAACAGAGATCATATTCGCTAAACCATGGCTCGTATGTGCTAAACCAAAGCTCCAATCCATCACCTATTAGAAAATCTGCAATAAAAAGATTAAAAAATGGGGCAAGGATCCATAGTGGTCGCCAAAAATGTGTGTGAGAATATGTGTCGACTAATTAATAGGATAAACTAACACACCAATGAAACATTAAATCGAAGGAAACTAATTAAAAAGATAAAACAAACTCTAAATAACAACTCCTTCAAATGCATCCCATTGTCCTCTATCTCCAAGAATTCAATGCAAGTTACTGGCTCTCAATCGGTGTAAGCAATAGCTTGTTGAAATGACAATTTAGGAGAACAAGATTTATGCAAAATGCATGTTTATTTGCTAAATGATTGAAGCCATGAAGTTAGAAACTAAAATTCTATGCTATGAACTCGAAATGCTAAATGTTGATTCAAATGAAACTATAGTAATCACACTTAAATTCAAAAAACCTAGGATCATTTTCAACTCACAAGAGGGTTGTATTTATAGATTGTTGGAGGCAAGAATCTAGTTGACCAAGATCAATGGTCGAATTTAATCTTGTCAAGATGAATGGTGAGAGATTCTGGAGGTTGAGAAAAATATGGAAGGTTGAGAGAATAATGGGAGATGTTTCCTCCTACACAACCTTCTCCATTAAAACATAAAGGAAAGTTTCCATTTGTGCACTTCATTTATGGGATGTTAGTTGATAGTTGAGGATAAATCCCTAATTAAATAAATAAATTTATTTAATTACATGTGACAATAAATTTAGAAGCTTTCATAATTAAATATTTAGAATATTTAATTAAGTGTGAGATGGGGAAAGTTTCTAATTAAATATTTAAAATATTTAATTAAATGTGAAATGAAGAATTAGAAAGTGTTTAATTAAATATTTATAAATATTTAATTAAATGTGGAATGAGGAATATCATTTAAATTTAAAATTTAAACTTATGATAATTAATATAAATAAATTGTAAAATATATTTAATTAATTAAGAGGAAGATGGAACATGGGAATAATTAAATAAAATTATTTATTTAATTAAATTGGAAGAATTTAGAAAGTGAACGATATAAGTAAATAATTAAATTTATTTATATGTAGTTGAGTTTAGAAGAATATTAATTAAATAATTCATATTTAATTAATTAATAGGTTTGATTAATTGTGAACATTTTTAGATGTGTACAGTCATTAGTATGGAGGAGTCCAAAGTTGCAAATTTTTAAGTTGGTTAAAGCAAAAAATTTCAAATGCAACAATTACTTGTTTTAAAAGTTGGTTTTAGTTAGTTGAGGGCATGGATCAGTTAGATAAGGGTGTAAAGGACTGTTTAAACCCTCAAAAACCGATGTTTGATCACAAAAATGCACACAACTCACCATTCCCTTTTGGTCAAGGCTTAATTCTTGGTGGAATGGTAGACTTCATCATGTACTTTATGTTTGAAGAGGTTTTGGAGAATGTTAGGGAGTTTGGAGTGATTTCTTGGTTACCTTAGGCTTGGAATCCTCATGTGACAAGCCTAATTTTGTGTAAGAAAGTTTGAGTTTGATGAGTTGTGAGTGGAATCTATTGAGAGGGGTCATTCAAGGGTGTTGAGATTTTTGTATTGATTTTTTAAGAACCATGTTTGTGGCTTAAGGGAGTTGGGGAGTGCCTAGATACCTTGGTTCTTGTTTGGAACATCCTCATTAGGTCCGCTTGTGGCATTGTAGATTAGTCCATAGTAGTTATTTTTTTGAATGTCATGCCCTAAGGTCTTGTGGGTTTCAAGAGGCATGCATAAGGCATTTGAAACCTGTGTCAATTGTGTGGTTCTTACCTCCAACTAGTTTTATTGTTGACTGTCCTAGTTGAAAGTGCTACAAGGAAGTTAATGCCTAATTTTGTTTTGAAGAGTCATTGGTTGTTCCTAAAGTGAAAATTCCTATTGGTGGGTGTTGATAAATCAAGTAATGGATGTTGAATATATTCCCAAGCCTCTAATCATGTCTAGTCTAATGGACTCCATGGTTGGGAAGTTGAGGTACCTTGTTGAGTCAAGTGAATGTTGATGTCTTAGTGGCAATATTTGAGAGAAGTTGTGTCAAATCACATCTTGGTTGATCCACTCTACATCAAGAGGTGCACATACCAATTTTTGGTGATGCTGTAGGTGGCATTTGGGGGGTTTTTACATGAAAAAGTGAGGTTGGCCAACATTGTTTTAATGTTTTTAGCAAGTTGCTCTAGAGGAGTCTTGGGTGGAATTGAGGTATGTTAGAGATGACCTAGGTTGCATCAATTTATATGAGGCATACACTACCCCTACCTTTTCAACCATATGGATTTGGCAAGCCAATGAGCTCACTAGCTTGCCAATTCAGTAGGATTGACAAGGTAGGTGGTGCAGAAGCACCTAGGCACCTAGACACAAATCTCCATGTTTCATGATTAGAATGAACCCTTGCATTAAAAATGTGTCAAAAAGTGATCTTGTAAGACTAAAAGGCAACATAAAATATTGTATCTCAATTACATAATGGATTCATTAGTTTAGATAGTAGGAAAAGTGATAAAAGTTACAAATTTGTGAGTTGCATAATGCAACAAATTTGTAATTGCAACGGTTATGTGTTTTGAAAATTTGGTTTCTTGGTGGTTAGGGGCATTGATCAATTAGAGGAGGATGAAAAATTCTATGTAAATCCTGGAGAAGCTCGAGTTGTGGTTGTTGGAGTGGAGGGAAAAGAATAAAGCTTGGAAATTACTTTGTTTTCTCATAGTTTTAATATTTTTTCTAAGTTCCCTACCTGTGTATAGGCCGAAAAAGTCTTATATGTATTGAATTCCCTTCAAAAATAGTAAATAAATTTTCTAAGTTGTGTTTGGTGCCTTGGTAGGGTTTGGTTTAATCTTTTAGTGTCTTAATTCATCAAATTTCTCCTATCGTGTTCCTGAAAAACCTTAAGGGTTTGAGGTTATTCTAATGGAATAACCATCATCCCACCTACTGTCATAAAAATTAACTTAGTGGTATGATGTAGTTCAATGTAGGGAATTCTACTTTAGGAGTAGGAGGCATGGAAGGATGATCCCTTGGCTTGAAGAATGAAAGGAAGGGCTAGAGTTGTGTGTTTTCCATTGGAAATTGGTGGGTCAGACCTATGGAATGAATAATTTGTATTGTTAATGGTCAATTGAGTGTTCCTTAAGCATGGTTTGACCTATTGAAATATTTTTGAGTGATTATATTGGGTAGGAATGGTTGGGAAGGTGAAAATTCAATAATAGTACCCTAAAACCCTAGTTATTTAGGCTACAAGGAGGCTTTTTGCATTGGAGGCTTTTTTGAGCATTTGGGGTCAAGAGACTTGGAAAATCCTTTGTTTGGGAACTTGATTCAAGACATTTTCTAGGTTAGAAGGTTTGGTGTGGATATCTAGAGGTAGTCTCTTAGTAAAAATGGCCTAATTTGAGGCTTAAAATTGTGAAAGTCCAATTTTGAGGCACTTGGTCCTAAGAAGGTGTATTTGATTTTCATGTATGTTGCGTATCTTTGAGAAAGGTATTTGAATCCATGATTATTTTCCTAATTTTTTTGGAAAATTTTGGCCAAAAGTCTAAAAAACTGGTTTCCAACTGCTACAAGGGAAACATATGTCAATAGGTGAGTTTTGAGGAATTCAATGAATCTACCTTGGGATTGTGCAAAGTTAATTTAATTATCATTTCTTTGATGTTGACAACCTTTTAGGGTCCTTGTTGATTTTGATGCTATTTTACAAGGTTGAGTTAATTGAAATTCAATGTCTTGATTGGCATATTTGAGACAAGTTGTGTCAATTTGTGTCTTGGGATACCACCACCATTGCATCAGTAGGGGCAATAAAATATGCCTTTCTACAATTATATTAGACATTATTTCATTCTTACTCATAAATCCACATGTTTTTCCTTGAAGAAAACTTTAAATGTAGACCATGAAGCATTACAACTAAATTTAAACGTAATATACACATTTAATTGAGGCATATATTAAGGAATATACACATTTACATGTATTAATTTCTCATAATTTTTGTATATCAAAAAATAGACTAAGTCAATGAAAAATATTACAATAGTGATGGAATAACATCTTGAAAATCTACTCATTTGTCAATACTTGTAGCAATACATGCAATGAAATAATCCTCCCATTTGCAACAAAGATCATGAAATATATTGTACATGAGAAGAAACAAAAGGAGTTCCTACCCAATTTCATTTCTCCATTCCACCTCACTTGGCCCAGTTATTTATATTCCAAAATGCTTCAAAACATGAACATCCCCTACTCCCTATGAAACACATGGGTAGTAGCCTCTCTGTGGCTATGTAGTATCATAAGAATTTGGTCCATAAAAAACCTGCAAAAGCCTATCAATCTTAGATATGGACTCACATAAAAGTCATTAAAATACCAATAACTAAATAATGCCAGTCATAGACCTGACAAGACCTACTATCACCTTCATGCATGCTAGATAAGGAGTTCAATTTAAGTTACTACAATGGTGATGTGCCCCTTCACTAATTTCTCATCTCTTGATGATCCAACATATAAATTTCAAATATGTCACTAACATAATTAACATAAAACATGTAGCATATAAGAATCCGATAAATCTACAAGATGGAAAAGAAAGAGAAGATTGACAACTAGAAAATGCACTAGCAATCGATGTTTCTCATACCACTGAACACTTGCACCACCAACCGATGTTGTTCTTTTCTTATATACTTTCACAAACTTAAGTATCATCTATAGTCACAATCAGAAAAAGATCAATGACAGTCATAAATGCATATGACATCAAACACTAATGGTGAAAAATCTTGATTACAAGGTGTTGGTCCAAAAGAGTGATCAATAACATGACTTTACAAATTCAATGTGCATACTAATAGATCAATATAGGGAACCATATGGGTCTTCTCTACTCTTTATTGTGTCAATTCTTTCCTTGTGGTCAGACTCATGCACTTTCCACAAGTTCTTATTTGTAGTTTTTCCCTTAAATTTGATCAAATGAACATTGGTGGTGATGACAAGGTTCAAGTAGTGAAGAATCTTCCAATGCGTGTCAAAGTCCTCAAATAACCAAACTACAAAATTCTTAACTGGATACCTTTGAATCCATGCTCCAGTAACAACCGTCAAACCTATGGGATATTCTATATTTTCTCCATCTATAACTAGGGCCTCCAATTTCTTTTTGGCCTCGATACCACAACACAAGTAATAATTTGTACCCTTTTCATTGTCTTCATCTGCAATCACCACATAAATGCACCCTGCATTGATATGTTCATCTTGTTAGATGTATTTACTGATAAACTTAATAAAAACTATAAGTAAGATATATTACCTAGTTCTAGTAGGTCTGATACATGATCAAAGTCAATGGATGATTGCATCTTTGTGATTTGTAGAGCCATCAGGATCTGATAAGTGTCAAGTGGGGTTAGGCTTCTTATAGACCATTCGTCAACCCACTCTATTGACTCGCAATCATTACATGCTTGAAGTGTGCATGCTAAAAGCATGCCATCTTCCATGTATGGGTAGTCCATGTACTTGCATTGGAGCTTCTAAAAGAGTGTAGCTTGCTCAATCTTGTTAGTGTAAAACAATCCTCATATTTTGCAATGTTAGTATCATCTACTAAATGAAAAAATCTATGAACTAAAGAATTACCTTCACTACGTAGAACCATTGCACCATTGCACCACTAGACAATTGATCTTTCATATGTCAACTTTACACTATTTGTGTATTTTAACTCTTCTCATGCTAGGGCTCTTTTGATAATGCACCTACTCCATCATGCTCCCCCATTTCATGACCGAACTTTGATAATTTCCACATATGTTGAACACCACTGATCCTATGCATCTTGCTCAACAAGTAAAACATTCTATCATTCTTGAATTGTGATGTACAATTATTTGACCATATGATATGTTGACTAAATGATATGCCCTTGCTATCTAGATCAACATAGAACATATGAAAGCAACATTGCACAAACTCTGTAGAATGTGTGCGATCATCACTAATGTAAAAGTGATACTCCCTCAATACTTTCCTATTTTCCTCTATACTATCATTTGCATGAATGAATGCTATATGCACACAAATATAGCAACCTACGTAGAGTTGTAGTACTATGATTACACCTCATTATGTGGTTGTAGTGTGTAGTTCTCAACAAAGTTGACAACTGAAATGATATGACGAAGTGGAAATGTGTTCTTCCATAACTTGAACTATGAGTCCAACCATTGTGGTCTATGTGTTTTCCTTGCATACTCATAGACCAATTGATCATGAAAAAATGCCCATAAAATGATATAGTGGAATCTTATCACTGACCAATTCATACTTCTTTGCTTCTTTCCCATCTTTTAGATTGTATACCACTGTCTTATATTTGCCAAATTCCATAGTTTTGTCTCCAATTGTGTGTGTACTAGCCATGTGTTGGAAAATTTGAAAATGTTGGATGCCACCACAATGATCACATGTGCCATCCAAACATGATTTTTTGTAAAAAAAAATTGACCATCCTCTCTTTCACATAAAATGGAAGACAAAAATTTCCTTGACGATTTAGGTGGAGGCATTATGTTACATTCCTACAAAACATTGCCAATATGCATATCTACATATATACCTAGATAAACATCATAATGGTTAGAAAACTAAATATTAACCCTACAACAACAAGTAGTGCATTTGTTATTTATTTTGACATAAAAAGGATTTATCATTTCAAAATACCTTTGACGTATTTTAATTTTAGGAAACTTCTATATAAAATCAGCAAAAATTTGGGTTTGAGTGGTATCCAAATAATGCATTGGATGTGGCTCATGGATTTTACTACCAAATCTCCTTCTTAAAAAATCTCTTTGATTATGAGAGGTCCTTCTATTATCCTTCCAATAATTCACTATTAAAGATATCAATCCTTGAGCAATTCTTGTATCTTTCTGTGGCACTCTACTCAAGAATTCCCATAACTCATTGCTATTTGGATCCTCCACTCTTTCACACCTTCCTTTGGCTCTCATTAGAGATGATATACTTATTTTCAAAGAATTATTTTCCTTCATAAGGCTCACCTTGTTCCTTTTTTGACCTCTTAACAGTGTTGTTTTCATCACACGTCGTGTGGCACAACTATCCTTTGTGTGTAAGGTAGAACCCACACTCTCATGTGCACTCATCAAGTCATTTACAATGGAATTTTCACTTGAATCATTCAAAACTTTTATCCAAAGACCCTTCATGGTGGGCCTAAATTTGAGTTGCCTCATCATTTCAAGAAATAGTTGTCATCTTCCACCCTCACTTAGCTTCGCAAAAAATAAACTCCATATCCTTTGTGCATATCTTTAACGTGTACATTTTGGAATCTTTTTAGGAATCCACATCAAAAAATTGGAATCAATATCAGTAAAAAATGTAGGTTTTCTAAGTAAAACTCTAGGATGAGTTCTCAAATTTAAATTTGTGTCAACATTGGGAAGGTCAACAACATCAGGGATAGATCGTGTACCTTCAATCGGAGGTGCAATTGATGACATACCTTGAGATTGACATGTAAATGATGTTGTGCCTCCAACTTGAGATGTCATTTGTGGAGTGCCTTCAAATAGAGATGTGTTTTCTAATGTACTTTCAAAACGCAATGTTGTTGATGGTGTTTCTTCAGTTGGAGATGTGATTTCTAGTGTACTTGGAAAACCACATGTTGTTGCCAATGTGTCTTCAACTAGAGATGTGCATTGAGCTTCACCTATGATTGATGATGTGCCCACAACTTTGATATCCATTCTTGTCCTTCCATGAACTTTCCTCATTCATGTCCCTTTTTTTTCCAATTTGACATCTTTCTTAGATTGCACGGGAATTTTTGGTTGTATGGGCTGCAATTCCTTTGCTTCACGAGCTACATTTTTTTATTCTCTTCTCCTTGATTTTTTAACTGCACGTTCTTCCAATGTTAGAGGCTTCGGTCATTTCCTTGGCATGACCTTGAATGCTACATTTTCACAAACACACATAGAAAAAAATTAAGTAATGCATTTTACAAAAATATTGATATCATTGATTATGTAGACATGTAAAATATACATGCACCTGATTCTGATCCTACTAACATCGTTTCATCTCGAATCATACTCTCATCTTATCAACACCTTTCATCCCTTTATTTAATAAATCATTATTTATTTAATTAGGCCTTTCTCCTCTGCTGATTAAATTAATCAATTTAATTTAATTAATCATGAATCCCTCTTTAATTAAATAATTTATTTAATTAAGTCTCTAAAGTCCTCCTATTAAATTAAATAAAATAAACCTTATTTCATTTAATCTAACATATTCCTCTTTGGTTAAATAAATCAAATCGTTTATTTAATAAATCATTTCCTGTCAATTCTGATTTAAATTAATTCATCTATTTAAGTCTAAATTGTCAAATCACCTAATTCTTCATTAAATTAATCAAATCCATGATTAACTTAATCCCTCTCATTAAAATCCTCTAGAGAATGCAAGTTGCACAATAAATCAATTACTTTGATTTATTTAATTGACTATTTTCTCTCAACATAGCATCAAAAGTGAATATACCCTCAATTTGAATTCAAAATTCAAATGGGCTTGGTCCTTCCAACAAGGCATTCAATGCCTCTTACATGTCCTTGTGCGTTGAGCCAAGTGAAATTAACTCCATTTCTCTTTCCCTCTCACATGTCACATTCAAAATTTGAATTTGAATTCAATGGCATTTATCATGCACATTGACCAAAATGTGCTCATTCCTCAACCATTCACATCTTGACAAGTGGCACTTGGCCATTGGATGTTGAATGATCCCACATTGCTTAGTTTCACTCATTCTTCCAAGATTGGAATCTATAAATGAGAGACTCTTCCTCTCATTCAAACATCCACAATTTGAGTAAACTTATTATACTCAAATCCATCATCATCCACAATTTACATGCAAAGTTACTCTCTTCAATTGAGAACTAATTTTACTCATTTCTTCCAATCATCCATCATTTTTCATATTTTGCACCAAGATTATTC
Organism: Sequoiadendron giganteum; assembly: GCA_007115665.2. NCBI lineage: Eukaryota > Viridiplantae > Streptophyta > Pinopsida > Cupressales > Cupressaceae > Sequoiadendron > Sequoiadendron giganteum. The sequence continues at coordinate 579,224,518 of CM021104.1, forward strand.
TTAAATCTCTTTGGAGATTTGACCATTTCATCGTCAACTCACATTGCAATATAGGAATTGGGAAAGGGCCAATTGCAACACATCATTGGCACCAACTCCCCCATAAGATCATCATTTTATTGGCTTAATTAGGATTTAGTTTAAGTTTTTTATTTCATGTTCTTCATTTTCCTAATTTTAGCTTTAATAAATGGATTTTGTGGGGAATCCCTCATTGTTTGCTTGCATTTAGATCTAACACTAACAATTTTTGTCGTCTTGGTGCATTTGCAGGTTTAGGGGTTCACATTTTGGCACTAGAAGGAGGGCAATCTCACATTTAACACATTTTTCTTTCAAAATTCCACGGTTTTTTCACATTTTTTGTTAATATACAAGAAACTGCACCGCGGACCAGACACGTGACACTGTATTGCACCGTGGATGCATATGTAATGTTGTATTGCACCGCACATCTAGAAACCTGCAGCACCATATAGGACCGCAACTGTCTCTCGCGCTTCAAATTTTAAAATTTCCTAAACACCACCACTTCCAAACTCCACCACGTGGAAAACTCTGTCGCACCCACGGTTTCTATTTCTGTAGAGCACCGCATACAGTCGACCACATGGTGTTGTATAGCACCGCCTGTGTTTTTAAGTAGTACCGCACCCGCTAAACAGTGCCGCACTTGCTAAACTCTGCTGTGGGAACAGTCTAGTTTTAAAATTTGGATAAATTTTTAAACTTTTTAGCATTAACCTGGTTTGCTATATTTTTTTCTCTTTGTTTTCTTTTATTTTGCAGTTGGGAAGCAAAAGGAGAAGTTCATCATGATGTTATCTTCACAACCCCAAAGTGTTTCTAAACACTAAAAGTGTTCTTTAACACTCCTTGAGAAAATTTGTTAAGATCTTTGGCCTTCAGAAAACTAATTTTACTTTGGGCTTTAAAAAGAACAATCAAATTTCTTTTATGATATCATGTTTATTTTGTGCAAAGTGTTTCTAAACACTTAAGTGTTCTTCAACACTTTTCAAGAAACTTGTTAAAATATTTGACCTTAGAATACTAAATTTTCATTAGGATCTAAAAAGAACAATCAAAATTAGTTTTTCTAAAGTTGTCAAGGGGCTAAAAACAACTTTAGGAAAACACAGTAGATTTGGTTTGAAGGGCAATAATTGAACAAGGAAAATTCACACTTCTATTTGGTGCTTAAAAAGAAGTCATTATTGCTTTGGGGATTAAAATGAACAAGTGTCTTTTATGTTTTGCAAACTTTTTCACAGATTAACATCACTAAAATGTGTATGCGCTTCTCTCGTGCTTTATAGTGATCTTGAGAATCAAAAGCATTTTGGTGATATTAACTTATCAAAAAGGTTGCCTCCATATTTCAGTATTGGGCACTTAAAATTGAACAAAACATGCGAGTGTGGATAAACTTATTGCAAGTGTTCTCCTTTTGTTTTTAAACAAAATTCGATCGAACTACGAATAATGTTTGTTCACTATTGTTTATCTTAGAGGGCTTGCCTTGTGGGAAAAAGTACTCACCCAAGGGAGTGACCCAACCGGGAACATGCTAAAGCCAAGCGACTTCCACCCAGGATATAAGTGTGGATATTGGAACAAAGGCCAATATCACGAGGATTATTCCGATGAGATGGATAGCAATGGACTCTGGCCAATGTTGGATAATCCCCCACAAATAGAATGCCCGAATTAGAACCCCTTGTCTAGAAAAAGGCCAAAACCTTGTCTATCTTGTTGGTGCAAAAGGCCATGTCCTTTGAAGCTGCCCCACGTTATACATGTGGTCTTGTTGTGGAAATGGAAAGTATGCCATGGGAGATTCATGGGTACTAATGCTTGGCTGACCTAAATAAGTGAGTGTCATGGAGGGGAGCCAATGTGGTCAAGCATTTAGCCATTCGCACAAGATATGCGCAACTAGATTTATCCAAGTGGGAACCCAACAAGATATTGCCTCATCAATCTATGAGTGTAAAAGTGCTTGGAAGAAATACATTGCTTGGTCCCCAAAACACTTGAAAACAAACATTCACAAGACCTTCAAATTTCAAACCCCTTGTGAGAAATAAATACTCTTGATGAATTTAGGCACTCTTGCTTTCCCTAGGGATCATATTCCTAGAGGTTTCTAAGTGCACAAATTCTACTGTCATTTGTTTTCAACAAGGTTAAACATAAGGAACTTTTTCCCTATTTCCTTGATTTCCACACAATGGACCTTGTGGGATGAGAACGAAAGTGGGACATTAGACACATAGTTTGAAAAATAAGCAAGCGTCTTTGGTAAAAAGAAATCATTAAAGCCAAGATAAACAAACAATTGAATCACACATGTGTTTGTTCTCTTTTGGGTCATATGGTTTTCATGCAAACTTTGGTCTTTTGGTTTGAATAAACTTCTAGGAAAGAAACATGTTCTTTATCACCTTGGTCTTGTAAGTAAGTCCTCATAGGGTCATCTAGGATCAAAATCATCACTTTATCCATCTAACATCAATCAAATCTCATCTCACCAACAACTTTTGGAACCTTGGAAACATCATTCATGCTAGACTTTTTGGAAAATCAGCATCACCTTGTTTGACTTAATGCACCTAGTCAAATTATCAATCTTCTTGAACAAATTTTCCTCTAGGATAACACAACTTCCTAAGGTCTACTAGTTCATGATCACTTTCATTTGGCTTAACACACTTAGCCAATTCATTCTCTTATGCAATTTTTCCCTAGGATAACACAACTTCCTAGGGTTTACAAGTTCACCATCATCTCGTTTGGCTTAACCCACCTAGCCAAACTATCAAATCAAACCAACTCCTAAAGTCTAGCATTGATCCAAAAGTTCCTTAATGTTCAAGCACCCATATCATTCACTCCTTTCATCCTTCATCTCATCCTTGGTCCTAAACACCTTAGAGGTTCACTCTTGCAACAAGATCACAACACAAGAGGTACATGGAATTTAAACTTGATTCATCCAAACTATCCAACCCTTACAATGCCAATTGATTATCAAAACTCACATTTATACATGGCATCATTATCTCCTCCAAACTTTAACAATACGAATGTGAGTATGCCCAATCCAAAGTTTGGAACACCTTTCCCAATGGTAGATTTAAATCCAACTCCAAATTTGCAAATCTATCAACCAAATGCTCAATGCATGAGTTTTCCAAACAAGATTATCCCACCAAATCCATACATGCCAAATACAAGTTTGTTGAAAATGAACATTTCTAGTCCACACTTGATGAATTTTAGGATAGATATGCTTCCAAATCCCCCTAATGTTGTTCAAAATCCTATCAATATATTGGCAACTCCATATGTTGATTCAAGTCAAGGTAACACCATGCAAAATCAAAGTTACCTAAATCAAGGCAATATGATTTTCAACCACAAAACTGTTCAAATTCAACCTATAATGTTGATTCAAAACATCATACCAAATCATCCCATCTTCCCATCGATATCACAATAGTAGGTGGCAACCATCCAAGCAAACCCAACAATCAACACCATCCCTAACCCACCACCATCGTCGCCAAAACACAACATGACCAATTCATTCTCCATCATGTTGCAAGCCACTCAAGAAGCTTCCCACAAAAAGTTGCTCCAAAACCAACAAGCTGCTCAACAAGCACAAGCAGCTCAAGTAGCCCAACAGGCTCAAGCTCAAGCCCAACACCAGGCTCAACATGAGCAAACACAATTTAGGGCATTATTGCAAGCAATCCATCAACAAGCAGCTCAACAGAAAGCCTAACAACAAGATTTATTGGCACAAAAAAAATACGACCAACAAAAAGCATTGTTGGCTCAGTAGAAAATGCAAGCCTTACTCCCACAACAAAGCTTGCAACTGATTCCCACCACAATAATTCAAAATGATGATCAAGATCCTTTGACCAATGATAATGTTGAAAATGTCTCTACATCACCTAATGAGTTAGAGGACATATCTCAAGAATTCACTCCAAAGCATGATGAACATCTTTCACCAAGGTCTAGCAATGATCCTTTCCAAAACATATGGACATATTTTGACCTCATAAAATTTGAGAAAATTCCTATGCCTAGTGAAGATATCCAAGAAAGCAATCCATTCTTTGAAATTGACCCATGTCAAGAACTTGATCCAAAGCATGTCGAAAGCAATTCTGAAATCATTCAAGATCAAGAATTTGCATCTCCAAGCTACTACAATGATATAATGGAAACTCTCTTATCCATACAAGATGAACACATCCACATAGGACATACTCCTCCATCTACCCATGAGATGCTTTCTTTGGATGGACACGTGGATGATCTTCATTCAAAAAAAAAGTCTGATACTCTTGAAATCATTACCAATGAACAAGAGTCTCCTACTCTTAACATTTGTACACATGATCAAGATAGAGGGAAATGCAGAGACCTATTAGAAATGGTTCATGAAGAAGGTTTCTATAGAAGTTGTGAATCAGAAACATCATGTGAAAGCCTATCAAGAATAAATCATGAGGAAGACTTTTTCAAGGACATTGAATCATCAATACCTCTTGAAGAAGCACTACAATTTGATATCTCACAATATCAAGCTGAAGATATCAATAAGGAATTCAGCCCACTTATAGAAGATCCTATCACTTATAAACTTGGATTACTTACCTTTGTAAGGGAAAATTATCTAATCAATGAAAGAGCTATGACATTTGAAGATCTGCCACAGAGCAAAGAAGGATTAGCACCTTGTTTCCAAGGTAAATCATATCCTATTGCAAATAAGTTTTTTCAGCAGATGAATTATCAAGGTAGAGGATTAGGCCTACATGAACAGGGTATCTTAGAACCAGTGCAGATTATTGGAAATCCTAAGTGTCAAGGCCTTGGTTATTCGACAGTCAAGGGATCTCAACATATCAGTAATACTATCACCATACTGGGGGCAACTTCATCTCAAGCAAACATCAACATAGGGAGCACGAAGAATCCTTATGATGAAATCAATGCAAATACTACAACCCGCCATGTCATGAATATTCACCCACCTATCACCCCATCCATGAATTGGGACCAACAACAAAAGAAAGACTTAGATCGAAACATGAAGAACGTCATCAAAGCAAAAGAAGTGAAGCACGAAGGACAAATAAAATACAAGTGGATACCAAAGAATACAAAGAAAGTTTATCCCTATCAAACTCCATCAGTCAAAGAAACTATGGGGAAAAATAAAAAAGGGAAAAGTATCCATCAAAGATGTCCATAAAGGAAAATGTAGGCTTCTCAAGTGACATACAAAGTGTATCAAGTAGTTGGTCCCAATTTCATGCACACTTCCATATCCACCCATTACTGCTCATCTTCCCAAGTTTGGAGAGTCAAAGGCTCCAAACTGTCAACCAATCCATCTTTTATACCTAAACACACTCCATCCATGCCTCCACGCATGATATACAATTCTCACATTGACCATGTATTGGTAGAAACCCTTCATCATAAGGATTCAGAAGGCACTCTATCATGATGTGCACACAAAGACAAAGTTAACTCTGGTATCAACAAAATAGATCAGGGATCTCAAAAGTTGCTTACAAGTGCACGTATTTTGGCAAAGCAACTTCTTCAAGCAAGATACTGATGGTACATTATGACATAAGCATCTACATTAGCACCACTAGGTGGTTCAACATCATCTTAAAATCTCTCTGAAAATACTAAAAAAATCAAAAAATATAAAAATAAGAAAAAGGATTGAAAATAGTAAAGAGAAAAATCATCCTCTAGTGAAAACCATTTCGGTGGCGCTTTGGATAGGTACCATGATGAAAACCTGGAAAATAAGCGTCATGTGTAGAATTGAGTATCTACATGCACCAGTTCAGAAGAAAGCATCTCATCGCATCCATAATAAAGCCAACATAAATCCGTTCATCCTTGAACCATTTATCCAACCCATGGCTATCTATCTACCTTATCTTGATCTTGATGAAGGTTTGGTAAACACTTCACACTTGTTTATGGTAAACATCTTGACATGGGTCACTTTCATTGATCCCATCTTACCTAATGCTATCTAAGCAATATCCGAATGAGCATCCTCTATTCTGAGCACCCTCATCTTATCGCAGGATAATTCATATCCAAGAATCCACTCATGGCTATTCAAACATTGTTAGACACTGGGGGCAGATATTTACATCTTGCTTCAGGAATAAAATCTTGATCTATATCCTCCAACTTGTCTAGCAATCCAAACATCGGCAAACACAAAATCCCAAATCACTAGCCCATGGCATATTTTGACAAGAAGATGTTCCTTATCGAGCTTTATCTTTCATCCAACAATCAATATCAGTCGCATCTAATGTGTACATCTGCATCACATCAAATCATCGAAGCTATTTTATTCCAAATCAAGCTTCATCAATCTTGATCAATCGAATCCAATCAATTATCACCTTGTTTGACTTAACACACTTAGTCAAACTATCATCTTGTGCACGATTTTACTCTAGGATAACACAACTTCCTTGGGTTTACAAGTTCATTATCATCACTCTATTTGGCTTAACACACTTAGCCAAATCATCAAATCCATAATCACCTCATTCGGCTTAACACACCTAGCCAAATTATCCTTTTTATACGAGTTTACTCTGGGATAACACAACTTCCTGGAATTTACAAGTGCATTATCACTTTTGTTTGACTTAACACACTTAGTCAAACTATCAATCCATCAATCTGATCAATCAACCTTAGCTTGGTTTTCAACAAAATCCCAAAATAGTGCACTGATATCATCACATATCACATCCAAATCATCAAAATCACACAAAAAATAAAAAAATCAAAAACATTCAAAAATTCATCAAAAATCCAAAAATATCCAAATAATCAAAAAACTCAAAAAACATGTCAAAACATTCAGAAAATCATTCAAAATCAAAAATAGAGTCACCTTGTCGAACTACATCATCTCTGAGCTTGAACGTAGGCAAGGTTGATCTTTGATCATCCCCTGAGACAATAGGGTCAGTCCTCTAGGTGTCTATCGCATTGGCAATCCATTTGCCCATCTAGTTTGCATCTTAGGTCAGTCCTTAAGCATCTATAGCAATAAAAGGGGCAATTTGTTTGTCCATCTTATCGTCAAACCAGTCTTTCACCTTGTCGATCTCTGAGCTTGAACGTAGGCAAGGTCATCCTTGATCAGCCCCCAAGACACAAAATCCGAAAACATTGCAAAATGTGAAAATTCCAAAAACAGCCTCAAAACATTTGAAAACCCAAAATGGTGCATCCATTCCATCTCGCTTTCACCTGTGATTTTCATCACTCATAATAGAGCATCGTCACTTTTACCCTTTGGTAAGTCAATCAGAAGCAAGTTTAGCAAGTTCAGAAGTGAACACCTAATCATCAGAGTCTCAAGCCTAAGTCAGTAAGCAAGCAAGTTTGTCAACTCGAAGTATCAATAGCTTATCACCCAATCAGTCCCACCAAAACCCTGATCACTACATGTCTTAGGATGAAGCTTTCCTACGATGGACATAAGCATCAGGTACCCCATAGTAGTTTAGCCTTGGCTAGCGGTATGAAGAACATTGGCTTGTTTGTTTACTTTATCTTGGTCTTTTTAGACTTATCTTATTTTGTGCTCATTCCAAGGACCTCTTGATGATGCCTAAACAAAACAGGTTTAGAGAGAAAGGAATGGAGCAACGATCATTATCTTTTTTATCTGCTGTGCTTATTGGATACTCTTGTAAAATAACTTGGCGAATACTTTCTTTGTTGGGTCTGTCCTAGCAAGGTTTCTGTATGTCAAGTGTGAACAAGAGCACTCCTATCTGATTGTCAAGTCAAAGTCCATCACACTAGGTACAACACCATCCTAGTCCTTTATACCTTGATGCATCATACCTATGTGTTATATCAAACATAAAGCAATTGGCCCTTTGAAAATCCCAACTCCTGGTAAGCAATACATCATCATCATCGATAATAATGTGAACTTGTGTGGATCCTCCTTCCATCCATCTCATTCTTCTTATTCTTCTATCTTTACTAACATTTCTATCTAAAATAAATGTGTTATATTAAAATATACATGAGGCTACCCATGGCCGATTACTATCTATACATCATCAGATTTGTCTACATCAAAGAAATTATCTTTTGTCCTCTGATCAATAGAACCACACCTCTCTCATTTTATCGTGATCTCGATTAGAAAATCGTACATTTCCGCTCAACCTCTCAAGGGGGCAATATACCAGCGTAATCCATCTCACTGGGGCAATAGTGGGGCATTTGAAAAATCAAGAAATTTTGAACTTTTGATCATAGCAGTTTATTCTTTGAATCAATGCAACAAGTACATTGCTTCAAAGAGGGGCAAAATGTAGACACGTAAAATATACACACACCTGATTCTGATCCTACTAACATCGTTTCGTCTTGAATCATACTCTCATCTTATCAACACCTTTCATCCCTTAATTTAATAAATCATTATTTATTTAATTAGGCCTTTCTCCTTTGTTGATTAAATTAATCAATTTAATTTAATTAATCATGAATCCCTCTTTAATTAAATAATTTATTTAATTAAGTCTCTAAAGTCCTCCTATTAAATTAAATAAATTAAACCTTATTTGATTTAATCTAACATATTCCTCTTTGGTTAAATAAATCAAATCATTTATTTAATAAATCATTTCCTCTCAATTTTGATTTAAATTAATTCATCTATTTAAGTCTAAATTGTCAAATCACCTAATTCTTCATTAAATTAATCAAATCCATGATTAACTTAATCCCTCTCATTAAAATCCTCTAGAGAATGCAAGTTGCACAATAAATCAATTACTTTGATTTATTTAATTGACTATTTTCTCTCAACATAGCATCAAAAGGGAATATACCCTCAATTTGAATTCAAAATTCAAATGGGCTTGGTCCTTCCAACAAGGCATTCAATGCCTCTTACATGTCCTTGTGCGTTGAGCCAAGTGACATTAACTCCATTTCTCTTTCCCTCTCACATGTCACATTCAAAATTCAAATTTGAATTCAATGGCATTTATCATGCACATTGACCAAAATGTGCTCATTCCTCAACCATTCACATCTTGACAAGTGGCACTTGGCCATTGGATGTTGAATGATCCCACATTGCTTAGTTTCACTCATTCTTCCAAGATTGGAATCTATAAATGAGAGAATCTTCCTCTCATTCAAACATCCACAATTTGAGTAAACTTATTATACTCAAATCCATCATCATCCACAATTTACATGCAAAGTTACTCTCTTCAATTGAGAACTAATTTTGCTCATTTCTTCCAATCATCCATCATTTTTCATATTTTCACCAAGATTATGCTCAAATCTCTTTGGAGATTTGACCATTTCATCATCAAATCACATTTCAATATAGGAATTGGGAAAGGGCCAATTGCAACACATCATTGGCACCAATTTCCCCATAAGATCATCATTTTATTGGCTTAATTAGGATTTAATTTAAGTTTATTATTTCATGTTCTTCATTTTCCTAATTTTAGCTTTAATAAATGGATTTTGTGGGGAATCCCTCATTGTTTGCTTGCATTTAGATCTAACACTAACAATGTTTGTTGTCTTGGTGCATTTGCAGGTTTAGGGGTTCACAAAGTACATTGCATTAAATATGAAACACACCAAAGCATTTTATGAAAGAAGGTAGCAATTTGTTCAGAATTATCAAACATGTCTATGCTAGAAAACATTTTTCATACATGATGGAGTTAGATTTTTTTAGGGTTAGATATTAGAGTAGAGATTTTGAATGTGTTTGAAGAGTTAGAAAATTAGCTAGAGGCTTATGCAGTACATGTAGGGATCTACAATGACCTTGCTCAAAGATTTATAGGAAGGCTCTTAATAGACTTACACACAACTTGATCACTTAGCTTACCAAGAAACACCACTTTTGATGCATAGTGGAGTGGAAACCATTCAATACACCAAATCAATGAGAATTAATTATATTCCAAAGAAAAATCAGATGTTCAACTGAAAATGCCAACTTCTACCAAGCTTTCCCTTGTAGCAGAGGTAACCCGGTTCAAGGGCCTTTTCACCAAGATTTTCCAAAACACTTGAAAAAATCAGGGATGATTATGATACCCATTTTAAGGTTATAAAACATAAGTAAACCGCAACATCAACTCCTTTGGACCAGCATTGACTTCAAATAGACCCACCTTGGAAAAGGTTATTCAATTGGCCTAATTTACAAAGAGAGTACCTTTTCAACACTAGATCTTAACTAAAAATCCTCAAATAGTAGTGCATTATGTGTCAAAACCTCCAATTTCTTGATTTTTTCTAGGTCCAAGACCTCTAGACCCCTAATACACAAAACCCTCAATTTCAAGCAAAATACTTGGGGAATTAATGAAAATCCTATCTCCCAGGCCTGCTAGACCCATACAAAGCACCAAACACATTTAAAAGACCCTAGAAATGGTGAATAATACATTACATGGATATTCCTTCCCATATTTTGTCAAAACAACACTTGAAGCCCTCATTTTCACCATGAAAATACCCTACTACAGTCCTAGAACATCATCCCAAACACCCAACCTTGACCCCACAACATTCTAAATACGTTATGCATGTATTTTAAAAGTTAGAGGACTTGTTCCACAAGTTATAGTAGGCACAAAAAGTGGAATGGGTCGAATTACATCATGAAACCCTTTAATCCAAGAACATTGTGAAATTAGGTAGTAGTTGTAAAAACAGGATAGCTTTCGCTATATAAAGAGTTAGAACCTCTAAATAGGTGCAAATGAAATCTAATTAATTAATCTAAAACATCCAACTGATTTCAAATCATCTTAGAGTCCGTACAAGTCATACAACAATAAGAAAAGTGAGAGAAACTAGTAAGTGAATGTGAATTGGTCAGTTGAGCATTGAATTGAGGTTTTTGAGATTGAAGATTGTTTGAAACTGATCTAATTATGATTATTGAAGATTTTTCTCCCTGCTCTACATCACAAACCTAGGGTATAAGTTGTTTCCACCTAAATCAAAACTAGCGAATCTTGTGTTTATTGTTCTCAAAACCAAATTTGTAATTGTCAACGAAGACATGAAGAATATGAATTCAAAGAAGGGTTTTCCAAATTAGTTGAAAATAAAATGAAATAGAGTGAATTCCACTAGCCATGCTAGAAATGGACTACTATAAGCAAAGTAAATAGAATTTATAGGTAAATTTGTGTTAAGTAAATGTCATGTTTTTTTTATTTTTTTGTTCTTCAAACTCATAAAAATTAAACATTTTTATGCAAATCCCATCTAATTCAATGTTGAATTCTATGTCCAATTGTTATGATTAATAAAATCATTAAATAAATTTAGTTTATATTGTCAAAAACAAACAAACATACTAAATATAAAAATTTCAATATTACCAAAATGAATATATTACCTCAAATAATGTAAAATGATGTTGAAACTTCAAAATGTCTTCTTCTATGTTATCTACCATGCAGATTGGTGGTAAAAAGGTGATGGACCAAGCATAGATTGGTACAATATGAAGTCAACTGCATAAAAAAGATATTTTCAATCAGATAAATTATTGAACCAGACAAATAAAGAATCACAAGGTGAACCCCTATTTTACTATTTCAAGGTAAAACATAGTTGGTGCTCTCCAAATTTGGTGAGCACCAAATGTGTTGTTTTCAAAGGAGAGATGCCAAAGAGACAAAGGGAGTGAAATTCAAGATAGAGAGAGAGGTGATAGGAGTGAGAGATATTAGTCTAGATAGTTTTGTAGCGACTGAGACCTAAGAGGGATAGAGACTTGAGAGGGTTAGAGACTTATACAGTTACAATGGGGGAAAATGCCTGACAATGAAAAGAGGGGTTGGGAGGGATGATACCCGAGACACACAAAAAGGACAAAGGGGGAGAGAGAGAGAGAGGGAGTGTGGGAGAGGGGATTGGAGTGAAATATATTTTTCTAGGTAGGGTGGGAGGTAAGTGAGTCTTGATAGAGAGGGCATTGGAGTGACACATATTAGTCTAGGTAGCATGGGATGAGAGTGAGACTTGAGAGAGAGAGACTTGAGAGAGATATTTATTCAGTTATGGTGTGTGGGAAGACCTAAGAGAGGGATTGCAACCCTTAAACTGTAAACCCTATACCATTAACCCTTAAACCCTTAAACCCTTAAACCCTAAACCCTAAACCCTCTACCCTCTACCCTCAACCCCCCTCTCTCTCTCTCCACCCCTACACCATCTACCCTGAAATCATAAATTGTAATCCCTAAACCCTAAAACCTCTACCTTTAACCCTTGATTTCTAAACCCTAAACCCTATACCCTATATCCTCTTAATCCCTCAACCCTCAACCCTCAACTCTCTACCCTTAAGCCCTAATCCCTAAATCCCTGTATCCTCTTAATCCATCAACCCTCAACCCTTAAACCCTAATCCCTCAACCCCTATACCCTCTCAATCCATCAACCCTCAACCTTCTATCCTTAAACCCAAATCCCGCAACCCCCATACCCTCTTAATCCCTCAACCCTCAACCCTCAACCCTTAAACCCTAATCCCTCAACCCCTAAACCCTAATCCCTCAACCCCTCTACCCTCTTAATCCCTCAACCCTCAACCCTTAACCCTTAAACACTAATCCCTCAACCCCCATACCTTCTTAATCCCTCAATCCTCAACCCTCAACCCTCAACCCTCAACCCTTAAACCCTAATCCCTCAACCCCTACACCCTCTTAATCCCTCAACCCTCAACCCTCAACCCTCTACCCTCAACCCTTAAACCTTAATCCCTCAACCCCTACACCCTCTTAATCCCTCAACCCTCAACCCTCTACCCTCAACCCTTAAACCCTAATCCCTAAACTGCTATACCCTCTTAATCCCTCAACCATATACCCTTAAACCCTAATCCCTCAACCCTTAAACCCTAATCCCTCAACCCTTATTCCCTCTTAATCCCTCAACCCCTATACCCTCTTAATCCCTCAACCCTCAACCCTTAACCCTTAAACCCTAATCCCTCAACCCCCATACCCTCTTAATCTCTCAACCCACAACCCTCAACACTTAAACCCTAATCCCTCAACCTCTATACCCTATTAATCCCTAAACCCTCAACCCATTAACCCTAATCCATCAACCCCTCAACCCTCTACCCTTAAACCCTAACCCCTCAACCCTTAAACCCATACACCCTTAACCCTCTACCCTCTACCCTCAACACCCCCCTCTCTCTCTCAATCCTACACCATCTACCCTTAAACCATAAATCATAATCCCTAAACCCTAAACCCTCTATGCTTAACCCTTAATCCGTAAACCCTAAACCCTCTACCCTCAACCCTCAACCATTAAACCTTTGATTATCTACCCTCTATCCTTAACCAGGTTAAACCCTAAACCCTTAAACCGTAAATCCTAATCCCTAAACCCTAAACCCTCTACCCTCTACCCTTAATCCCTAAACCCTCTACTTAAGAGAGAGAGAGAGAGAGAGAGAGAGAGAGAAAGGGGGAGGTGGTGGGAGGGACATACTTTAAAGAGAGGGAGAGGGAGAGGGAGAGGGATTGAGAGAGGGAGGGAGTGGAAGAGAGATAGAGGGAGTGATTGTGAGAGGGAGAGGGGGTAGGAGGGGAAGACTTGACAAAGAGAGAGAGAGGGAGAGGGGGTAGGATGGAGATAATTGAGAGAGAGAAAGAGGGGGAGAAGGTGGGAAAAGAGACCTAAGAGAGAGGGAGAGAGAAAAATTTGGAGAGAGATAGGAGTGAGAGAGAGAGGGAGTGGGATAGAGATAGGGAGAGATATAGAGACAAAGAAATAGAGGTGGGCTAGGAGGGAGAGACTTGAGAGAGAGGGGATGGGAGGGAGAAACCTAAGAGAGAGGGAGAGGGAGAGAGGGCAGGAGTGAGACACCTGAGAGAGAAGGAGAGGGATACAAAGTGGGAGAGAGGGGGTGGGAATGAGAGACCTAGGAGAGTAGGAGAGGGAGGGAGTGGGGGATAGGGTATGGGAGAGATACAATGAGTGAGATAGAGAGAGAATTTATAGATGGATAGGGTGTGGTGGGAGAGGGAGTACTCGAGGGAGAAGCATTACTTAGGATAGAGGGATTGGAGAGAGATGGAGGGAGTGAGAGAGAGAGGGGGTGGGGGGAGATACCTGAGAGAGAGGGAGAAAGAGGTGGGAGAGGTGGGAGAGATACCTAAGAGAGAGGGAGAGAGATAGAGGGAGTGAGAGAGAGAGGATGTGGGAGAGAGATAGAGGGAGTGAGTGAGAGAGACAAAGAGAGACCTGGCATAGGGAAAGGGAGTAGAAGGGAGAGACTTGAGAGAGAGAGGGAGGGAGAGGGGATGGGAGGGAGAGAGAGTGGGAGAGAGATAAAGGGTGTGTGAGAGAGGGACTCGAGAGATAGAGGGAGAGGTGGTGGGAGGGAGATACTTGAGAGAGATGGAGAGGTAGAGGGAGAGAGTTATAGGGAGTAATATATTGAGAGAGTGGAAGAGAGAGGGGATAGGAGGGGGAAAATTTACAAAGAGAGAGAGGGAGATGGGGTAGGATGGAGATACTTGAGAGAGAGAGAGGGAGAGGGGGTGGGAGGGATAAACCTAAGAGAGGGATAGGGAGATAGGGTGGGAGGGAGACACCTAAGAGAGAAGGAGAGGGAGACAAAGTGGGAGAGAGGGGGTAGGAAGGAAAGACCTAAGAGAGTAGGATATGAAGGGAGTGGGGGATAGAGGGATGGGAGAGATACAAGGAGTGAGAGAGAGAATTAAGAGATGGAGAGGGGTGGGCGGGAGAGGGAGTACTTGGGATATAGGGATTGGAGAGAGATGGAGGGAGTGAGAGAGATAGAGAGAGAGAGAGGTGGGGGAGATACCTGAGAGAGAGGGAGAGAGATAGTGGGAGCGTGTGGGAGGGAGATAGATAAGAGAGAGGAAGAGAGATAGATGGAGTGAGAGAGAGAGGATGTTGGAGATAGATAGAGTGAGTGAGTGAGAGAGACAAAGAGATACCTGACAAAGGGAGAGGGGGTAGAAGGGACAGACTTGAGAGAGAGAGGGAGGGAGAGACTTGAGAGAGAGGGAGAGGGAGAGAGAGTGGGAGGAAGATAGGGGGCGTGAGAGAGAGAGGGACTTGAGAGAGAGAAGGAGAGGTGGTGGGAGGGAGCTAATTGAGAGAGATGGAGAGGTAGAGGGAGATAGCTAGATGGAGTGAGATAGTGAGGGAGTGGAAGAGAGATAAAGGGAGTGAATGTGAGAGGGAGAGGGGGTAGGAGGGGAAGAATTGACAAAGAGAGAGAGGGAGAGGGGGTAGGATTGAGATACTTGAGAGAGAGGGATAGGGAGAGGGGGTGGGAGGGAGAGACCTAAGAGAGAGGGAGAGAGACAGGTTGGGAGAGAGTGAGAGAGAGATAGAGGGAGTGAGAGGGAGGGAGTGGGAGAGAGAGATGGAGTGTGTGTTTTTGTGTGAGAGAGAGAGAGAGATGGGGGATGGAGATACCTGAGAGAGAGATAGAGTGAGTGAGAGAGGGAATGGGAGAGAGATAGAGGGAGTGATTGACAGACCTAAGAGAGGGAGAGGGGGTAGGAGGGAGAGACTTGAGAGAGAGACAAAAAGATAAAGATAACAACCTAAGAGAGGGAGATGGAGTGAGAGAGACAAAAACACCAAAGAGGGAGAGAGAGAGAGAGAAAGGGGATTGTCCAGTGAGATAAAATTATTTAGGTATTTAAGTGGGAGGGAAAGAGACTTGACAGAGGGAATTGGACTGAGAGAGTAATCTATGTCACATGCGAGGGAGTGAGACCTGAGAGAGATAAAGAGTTATCCAATTATGGTAATGAGCTAAAGAGTATGAAAGGTAAAACCTCAACTATCCATCTATGATCATAACCTGTTCACTCAAAGAATTATCAAAGTTATCAACCAAAGAGAGGGTAAATTCAAGTTTTGTGCAAAGCAAGTAATTTGGTGAGTACCAAATTTGGCGCTCGTCAAATGACCTACTTTAGACATATTAATTGACAGGATTTGCCAAATTTCCTCATATTTTCATCTATATGCCCCATCTCTTTTGCACATATTTCAATGCAACTATATAAATAAAAATATGATAGCATTAGCCTCTCTCTTAGCTATCTAAATATGTTATTTTAATTTCATTTTTATTTAGTTAAAGTTTTGATCCATGAATCCTTTTGTAAATGCCTTTGTTTTTTGTCAAAAACCAACATGTCCTAGTTTTAGGATAGATTTTTACTCATTCATCAAAATGTGAAACAAGTTACATTTTTTGAAACTAGACTCCATTCTACACATGATGAAAAAAAATCAATTTTCAATTAGTTTTCAAAAAAATTAGGGGGGAGCACTCTCAAATTTTAGCTTTTCCGGATGTGTCCACTTTGAAAATTCATAAAATATTATATATTCATTAAAAAAATTATATTAAAGAACAAGGATAAACTACATGGTGTTAGCTAATTTCTCACTATTGGGATTTTTGAAATTCTAGAAAAAAGTTAATCAAAATGGGGGGAGCTATTAGGTGCTATGCTATTTTTTTCATAAAAATAGGACCTGTTTTGGGCCGACCCCTTTTTGAGACCCTTAATATTCATTAATTTAAAAAAGAAAATAGTAGCTTAGAAACTAGACTTGGAACACTTCAACTTTTGTTCTTGTTGCATCTTGAAATTTTGAGCATAACTATCTTCATATTCTCGTGTAAATCAGATTTTGTTGATATCAAAAAAAAAAAAAAGTGGCATCTTAAGAGCCAAAATTGTGTCACAGATGTGTGGATTTACCCCTCATTCATAATAAACTTCAGAATTTCATCCATCTTATCCATAATAAATCCATTCATCCTTAAACCATTTCTCCAATCGATTTTCATCTGTCTACATCCATCTTCCAAATTATCTTGATCTTGACAAAATTTTGGTGTACACTTTACACTTGCTTATGATAAACATCTTGACATGGTTCATTATAATTATCCAAATGAGCATTCTTTATTCGAACACCTTATCTTATCACAATATAATTCATATCCATATATCCATACACCTATCCAAGCATCTAACCATGGCATTCCATACATTGCTAGACACTAGGAGAAGATATTTACATCTTGTTTTAGGAATAAATCTTGATCTATATCTTAAAATGTATGCTGTGATCCAAACATTGGAAAAACATAAAATCAAATTGGTCAAAGAATTTGTGAGCCAAAATCCAAATAACATACCCATGACATATTTTGACAAGAATATGTTTCTTATCAAGCTTTCTTTCATCAAACATCAATCAAAACAATCAATATTAGTCACATCTAATTTTCACTTCAACATCACATCAAATCATTCAAATAAATTTTATTCAAACCAAGCTTCAAAATCTTGAGCAATCAAATCCAATCAATCCATCTTCATCTTGGGATTCCTTCCCAATCCTCATGCTTCTTAACACTATCCTTGCATTGTTGTCTATCCTCAACAATATTATCATCATCAATCCATCAATCTGCTCAATCAACTCTAGCTCTATTTTCAACAAAATCCTAAAATAGAACTGATATTGTCACACATATCCGTATCCAAATTGTCAAAATCATGCAAAAATCTAAAAACATTCAAAAAATATCACTTAAAAATCCAAAAACATTCATAATATCACATCAAAACATCAAAAACATGGTTACTAAACTATGTCATCTCTGAGCTTAAACGTAGGCAAAGCTAATCTTTGATCAGCCCCCAGGACACAGAATAATAAAAACATCCATAAATCTCAAAAAACACAAAACATGTTTGAAAACACAAAACCCAAAAAATCCTCAAAATATTATAAAAACATTAAAAATATATAAATATTTGGAAAAATCCATCCATCTCATTTCATTTCACCCACGATAATCATTCATCCATGATAGATTAGTCGTCACCTTCATCCTTTGGCAATACAAATAGAAACAACCGCAACGATAAACAAAAGAAAACTTCAAAATCAAAATCAAAATCGAAACAACAAACTTTTAAGTGCAAATCAATCGACACCTTCATCCTTTGGCAATACAAATAGAAACAACCACAACAATCAGCAAAAGAAAACTTCAAACACATTATATCAACAAGCTTTAAAACAACCTATCAACTTGCCTCCATCCACTAACATGTCCTAGGATGCATCCTTCCTACAATTGGCATTATCTTTGACAATCACTTTGGATACTTATCCTAATAAAAACACATCTCTTTGGCTTGAGGTATGAAGAAAGTAGACTCTTTTTTTACTTGATCTCTTCTTATGATTTATCTTGTTGCACCTATTCCCATGACCTCTTCAGAATGTCTATCTATAACTATTTAGAGAGAAATGATTGGGCCGTTGATCATTATCTTTTATTTTTTGTGTTTGTTGGATGTTCTCGTAATATAACTTTGTGATACTTGCTTTGGTAGGTGTGTGTGGAGAGATTTTTTGATAGCTTGTTGACTATTTCATTCATAGGTTATGCCTTTTTGTGTTTTGATCTGAGATGTTTGAAACTTCTGAAGTACCCTAGTGAGGTTTCCATATGTCAGGTGTGAACATGAATACTCCTATTTGTTTGTCGAGTCAAATTCCATCTCACTAGATACAATACCATCCTGGTTGTCTATACCTTGATGCATCGTATCTATGTGTGTTATCAAACATAAGGAAAGTTATGCTCTTTACATCTCTAATCCCTAGATAAGAAAATCATCATCACTCATCATCATATCTAACAAAGTATCGATGACTCGTAGACTTGTTTGACTTCTGAACCTTCTCGAAATTAATGGTTGATCCATCCATCTTATTCTTCTTATTCTTTTATCTTTATTAAAAATTATATCCAAGTGTTGAATCTATATGATATATCAAAATATACATGAGGCTACCCATGGATGATGACTGTCTATACATCATCAAATTTGTCTATATTGAAAATTCAAACTTTCTCGTCCTCTCAAAGCTGAACTGATCCTAAACCATTATCGTGAGCTCAACCCAAAAATTGAAATTTTTGCTCGATCTCTTGAGGGGGTAGTGTAGCAACATAATTTCTTCTGCTGAGGAAACAATAGGGCATCTAAAAAATTAGAAATTTTATGAGTTTTGATCTTGGCAATGTTATGCTTTGAACCAACATAGCAGGTACATTGCTTGAAAGAAGGAAAAAATGTAGACACTTAAATAAACCTGATTAATATTATGCATCTAATTTTGATTAATTAACACCATTTCTTCCTAAATCACTTAAGACTAAACAATTAATTAAATAATCAACATTTTTAAGTTAAATTCATCAAATTCTACTATTAATCAAATAATTAAATTTATTAGATTAATTCACCTTTCTTCTTACTAATGCTCGTCATATTTTATTAAATAAAATTATTTAATTAAGTTCCCTAAAGTCCTCTAATCTGATTTAATAAATCAAATTGTTTAAATCAAATATCACAATCTCTTAATCCCTTCAAATTAATTAATTAACTCCTAATCCTCATTACCCATTTTCTAGGTTTTGACTCAACCTTGGTCAAACTAAACCCCTAATTAATCACCCAACTTGCACAAGAAAATAATTAATTTTAATTAAATAATTCACCTATTTTCCCTCACAATGGCATATTCATAGGAATATTCCTCCAAAGGTTGTAAATAACCTCTTACACATTCATTAACTCCTCTTACAAATCATTTACTTCTTCTTACATCCTCTCACATCCTCAACCATATTCATTTACTTCTTTTTACAACCTTTCAAATCCTACACCATTCTCATTTACTCCTCTTACATCTCCTTTACACTTCACATTCCCCAAAATGTGCTCCATCCTCCTCCAATATAATTGTGCAAAGTGTCACATTCTTGTTGGTTCTTTTATCCCAAATTCACCAATTTCTCTCATTCTTCAACCCTTGAGTTCTATAGATAGAGGCTTCCTCCACACAATATGAATCTATAATATCAAGCAAGTTTAATATAGGAATTTCTCACTCATTTCATCTTATCATTAGGTAGATTTTATCATACATGGAATAATTTTCATACTTGGAATCTGTTGGCTATTTTTTTTGAACTAAACTTGATCTTACCACTTACCTATGAATCTACCAGAATTCAATGATTAGCAAGGGTAAGGATTGACCAATGTACAAGTAAGGATTTTGAGGCCCTTCTTCACTCTAGGCTGTATGAAACCCAAGAGGGTATTCCTACCAATGTTTTCATAGTAATACTCTTATTCCTTTGTATCACTAACACTGCAATAAATATAGATAATTCTCACATAGATGCTCAACTAGTAAACATATCAAATAAGTTGGCTACTTCTTAATAATAATTAACTCTTAGAGAATGAGAATGGAAAAAACTCATAGATTTATAACCCTTTTTATAGAATTTTATCTAATGAATGGATAATGACCAAGTTAGTCAACACAATACAACAAAAAAACCTAACTTAGTCTAGTTTCTCATCCTTGGAACAAAGTCAATACCAACACCTGTATAATGTTATAGTAAATTTTACACTGGGCGTTATATAAAGCTCTGAAATGATACATTATAGTATTTCAACATTGTTTCTTAACCTTTGCTTCTTACTAGCATCCTAACACTCAATTTAAATCAAATATACAACCATATTCAAGCACCTACATTGATTCATTGAATTAATAAACAAGTATAGAGACACACATCCATCTGAAGTTTATGGAGACAAATAAGATAACCTTTATTATATTATTAATAATTTGGTAAAATAGCACATAGGAGAGTAAAATGGTGTGAAACTTGCACTATTACTATTCTATATTGCCAATATTACCATTAAGATTACATATGCATATTGACAGACTTGAACTTGAGATGTATCACTAGACCATTTAGTGACCCTTTCAATCACTATGTGACTAAATCTTGGAGTAACTCAGTACCCAACCTCTTTGTAATAGGCCCTAGAACCCATTTATAAATGTATAGGAATGACAAGAGGAAAGCTAAATTATAATTACGTTTACATTTAAGGGCTAATTTCACCTCAATTTGAGAGATTCCCTAGACGATTAAACTTAATCTTTTCAGAACAAGGGGAAGCAAAAGATAAAAAACTCCATGTAGTTGGCTGAAAAATATTATCTAGCCTTCTAAAACATGTTTTTTCGTTGATGCAACATCGCCAAAATCCATCATCCACATAGACCAAAGAAGATTCTCCACTAGTACTAGAGGAAAAAACTTACACACTTCTTGGAAAAAGAATATTTGTCATCAAGGATACAAAGTCCAACCCTACTCTTTTACACTAGCCCAAAATATTTCCACATCAGCACCAAAGACAAAAATAAAATACAAATTTAAGAGGACAATCATGATGTAGTGGCAATGGTGTCATCAAAAACAAAAACAGGGTCGATATGCTACTCTAATTCGTCAACATCAAAGTATGCGTGCCTTGTCCATGTTCATGCTGAAATTGGAGGAGCAACTACTCCTCCCTCCTCAAAATATTCATATGGCACCAGAAAAGTAGATAATGGCCATACTCAAGGTTAGTATCTTCTCCATCACCCCAAGGGTTGACTGAAACCTTAATGGGAGATTTTTTCCTCCCAAGACAAGCCTTATGATACTTATTCCTTTTATTTTCTTTCTTCTTAGGCTTAACCAACTCCTTCCCCTTAAACTTGACCAGTTCTTCTAAAACAACCAAACTCCTCAAATTATAGGTGCTCTTGAAACCATATTTCTTGTTGTTTCCATGGGATCTTCTCTTTCCCTTTGGTGGTGTAGAAGTTATAGGTACCTCGTCCTCATTAAAATATATTTCCTCTTGAAATTCAAACACACTAAGCCACCTGGACCTCCTAGTTGGTTGAATAGATACACCTGACTTACCCATCCTTTCAGGACATAAGGAAAAACTAGAAAACAACCAATTACAAGAAGATGCACTAGCCAAAGCCCCCTGTGGAACAAAAAACTACCAAACATAGACAAAATCAACTAGACCCAGTGGAAATTATAAACAATCAAAACTCACTATCCTAGAAAATGAAACTCTCAAACCAACTAATTCATGGATCAGAATTAGAGCTCATATGAAAAACATCTTACCATGGATAGACACTTCAATACATCTATAATTGCAAACCAAGGACTCACACACTTTCTCCTCTGGCTCACACCTCACAACTCTTGATTGTTGCAAATAGTAAGATAAAATGGTAGGAAATCCACATTAAGTAGAAAAATCAGGAGCGTGTAGCCTATAATGATCCAAGAGATCCATATGTGAGTGTTCTAACAGCTTAGTTGATCAACTTTGAATCTGGGTTGTTGATTCTTTTATATTTTAAAAACCATCAATGGTGATCGTCAAGCCTCATTTTAGGATTTTATAATCTATGCCTCAAAAGTGGCGATACCACCTCAAAAAGTTTTCATGTTTACTCTTAACCTCATTAGTCATCTAAATTTGACAATTATCATGCATCACCACCCTGGTATATTCTCTTTCATTTACATCAGTAAAGTACAAAGAGCTAAGAAATGAAAGAACAATATTTCAAACATCCCATCAGCCTTAATAGATTTTCCCCAGCCCTCTAGGGTTAAATTAGTGACAAGAGTATCGATGTGATGGAATATTAACTTTCACATCATTGTCCTTCTTGGAAATATTCATCTCTCATCATGTATCACTAATTTATGTTTAAAATTCAAGACCATATCAACGACGGGTGAAATATAGCGATGGAAATAAATTAGGCCACATGCATCCTCCCTTGAATTCAATAGTCACAATCATATCTCACATTCATCCCTTTCAAAACAATGACAACACATATTTTCTAGAAACCCCATCGCTTATTGCTAATCTAATCAAGACAAGCATAGAGCTATCTATGATGAGGGATGAAAAGAAATACAAAAACCCTTGAGGGCATTTTTCATTGCCAATTTAGAACTCAAAACTCAAGAACAATTAGTGATAGTTGAATCTCTAGTGATACAGAGAGAAAATCAAGCATCGCGCATTGTTGATATGAATCTAAAGTTCTTAAATCCATCTATGATGCATGGAAGAAAGCAAACATTGTTCATCGCTCATAACCAGTCTAAATTTGTATTCATAAAACTATCCACTATGACCGATAAATGGAAGGATCAACATGACTTAAGTGGTACAATTTAGCACATGCCCACAAGTTGTTTTAAGAAAGGGGACCATCTAGGAAAATGTATAAAAGGCCTCAGAGGACTTGAAATCATAGTTTTCAAAGGATTTAAATACCAAACAAGGTCAATCACTCAAGTTTATAAAATAAAATATGTTTACGACCTAGGCAAAAGGAGTTGGTAATTTCACAAGATCAATGACAAGATATTTTAACATGACTAGGGATGAGATAAAGAAGGTCAATGATAGATCATAAAATTAAAAAGGGATAAGAGCTAGGGATTCAATAGAGAAATCCTAACAAAAAATACCAAGGTAAGAACAGAGGGAAAAACCCCAAGCCTAGACCCTTTGAAATTGGCTAAATTTTATAGATTTTTAGAAATGGAACCAAAATTTTAGGGGTTCCATTAGTGGCTCAAGTTGGGGATGTTTATTCCTTGGGAATAGAGTGAGATTCCAGAGTCTCAAGTGAAGAAAACCATGCATAGAGGACCAAAAACCAAGGACCAACCTATACCGAGCAAGAAAATCAGACCAAAGAGAACCACATATGTACAATATTTACAAAAGTTACAAGATCGTACCAAGAGATTCAATATCCACTTCTTTGAAGCCTTATCTGATATTTAAGCTTCCAATTTGTATTCAACAATTCTACCAGACTTCAATTTTATTTGGTGGCCCCAAGCCCCCAAACTTAGGACTAGTACTTACCCCTATAAAAAAAAATTCCACTGTCTATACCATGCCAAGCCTAAGAACATTCTCATGAATTACCCACTCTTTCATCACACTGTAGATAATGAAATCTACCATTATGGACATATGTCTAAATTTATAATTTTCATTCATATCCAACTAAGAACTGTAGTTGATTATTGATTGGAACACATGATTAGTGTAGCATTCTATTTGACTTAGCTTGCAATCATATTCTAGGGTCCTGCCACAATATTGGTTTACAATTTCTAGGAGATCCTGATTTTTGTTAAAATAACATACTTTTAGAAAATATAATGATTTAACCCTTGAAAATTTCCATTTAAAGGATTCCAATTGAAGAGGGGTTGATCAAACCCCCTTGGATAGAACCTCACTAGTTTTAAACCATACATATAACAGAGTCTCCTTTAAACCTATCAAAATGCTGATAAAAAAGAACTTTTGATTTACCTTTTGGGGGATCAAATGAATTCATTTAAAAAATATATAAATCAATATGTATCCCTTATTATAAGCTTTCCAAAAAGTATAATTTTAAATAAATTTAATTTGATTATTATATTTATTTTTTATTTCTTGTGAATGTAGGTTTTTCACCAAAAATCAAGCTCTATGTTTTCTACATGTGGAAAAATAGCAGATTATAAAAAAAATTTGAAAAATATTAGTGCACTAGATATTGAATTCCTTGATCCAAAAATAAATAAATTGAATTTCGATACATACAAAAAAAATGATAATGTATCTAGTCCGCGTATGTCTGAATTGTTACTAGTTTGACTTCAAAACTTGATTAAGGAAAAATATTCAATAAAACACTATGAAACCAAATGAAAGTGCTAGATTTCATAGATACAAATCTAAATTCAAGAAAATTATAATTTTATACTTAATGGAAAAAAAATTATGTTGTATACGGTGAGCATCACTCCTTAAAAATGGTGTTTACTGAAAAAAACTAGTTTTTGAAGGAGATGGAAAAAGAAGTTTAATCTGATTCCAAAAGTTTTGAAAAAAATATATTTAGAATCTATAGATAAAATGTCACAAATCACTAGTTTGCATCATCTTCAAATTCCTCATGGTTTAGCCACTATAGGTTCCTGAAAGTGAAGATTTAGTTAAAAAAAATCAGTCCAGTGTCCAATTTGGCCAAAAATTGTAAACTAGTATTGTGGGATCACCCTCCACCAAATTCCCATCCAATTGGATAGGAAAAGTGAAACACTCATAATCCATCTAATCACTATCATCATATAAGCTAACATCAAATTCATTTTTCTCTTTAAATTGAAATCCCTTATACATATTCCTTCCAAGACTCCCATTTAAGGGCACATACTCTAACCGTTTGGAGTAATATTACAATTTCACTTTTAGTATTCTAGGGTCATTATCATTTGATTTTTTTCCCACAGGAAACACACATTCACTTTGTGTGATAAACAATAAATGTTCATCTACAAGATTCTTTTGAAAATTCTATTCACATTCCTTAGAGCAACATAGACCAATTATGTTGCCATATGCTCTATTTTCTTGGGAAATTGATTCATTAGATCCCATAGCAATATTTCTCTCATTTTGGTCATGGATGTCCCCACAAATTGTATTATCCAAACAATCACAAGCATCAAAGAATATTTCCATTTTAGGTTAATTAATATAGTTCAATTTACCCCTTGTATCACCAACCATCTCAAAGTAGGATGTCTCATAAGATGACCTAAATAGTTCAGGATTGATAAGTTCAATAGCAAGGTGCCCAAATGTTTTCTCAATTGATGAATGCACTGAATTTGGTATAAAGAATTTTTTTCCACCTAAATGTTTCTCAATAGCAACCATACATGTCTCTTCACCCATTTCTCCTTTGATACAATCCTTGTTGAATACAACCTTGTCTATCTCTACTAAGACATTCACATATACTATTTTTATTTTATATAGATAGTCATAGATAACTGAGGCTTGATCCTATTGGTTTATAATAGAACTCTGATCATTCTTAGTGTCATGCTTAGGCTCAGGATGTTGAACACACATAGTCTTATCTTCAAATTCATCATCAAACATACTACTAGCACTTTCCAGTTCTGATATAACCAAATTTCATTCCAAAAATTCTTTACATGTATTTTGTTCATTCACTAGTAAGGACAAAACCTCATGATTATAGATATTGTTGCACCCTTCAAGTACCAAGAATTCCTCCAGTTCATTTTCACAAATAGATTCATATTTCTAATGTAGTAAAATGAATACCCTTGCATTTTCACACTTGTTCGGGCCCGGCTTTCTATATTTATGCTTCTTTATGGCTTAATTAGGTCCTATTTTGCATCCAAAAGCCTAATAAACTATATATTTTTATGGAAAATCTCGACAAACCTCAAAAGATAAATGATAATTTAATGTTTCTATTTGTGTGTCCTTGATTTGTGGACTGAGACTAAAACACCACCTAGGGCATCTTTGTTCTCCATTGGTCTTAGGACCTTGATTTCGAATGTACATAAAAAGGTCCCTTTTTGGAGTTTGTGCCCTGAGATTTCAGCCTTGGGACTAAGACACCACCTAGGGAATCTTAGTTCTCCTAAGCTTATTTTCGAGGTCTAATTTCAAATTTTGGCAGGATTTAGCCTCTTTTAATTAATGATTTCATATGTCAGCTTGTTGTGTTGTAATTTTAGGATATTAAGCATGAATACATATAAATACAAGGTTCCCTCACTCATTTTAGTATAAGAAAGTTGTGAGATAATCTATTCTAGCAAAATTGAGTCCACAAGAGCATTAAAGATAAATTCATCAAGCAATTGGAGCCATCATCAAGATTCAAGCATCATGTGAAGGGTTTAGCACATCCATTCATGTTGTTGAGCCAATATTGTGGATGTAGCATTGAAGATATATTTACAACTATTGTTCGCATCAAAATAAAAGTATCCAAGATCTACATTCTTCATGGCCACTACATGGGGGAGTGCATATTTTCTTCACAAGACATAATGAAAGGTGATATCATTTACATATTCCATGTTTCATGCTTCATTTCATCAATTGGTTTAATTACCTACAGGGGGTTTGACCAAGGAAAACCCCCATTTACTAACAATTAACAAGTTTTCCCTCTCTTGTGTGTTTTTATTTGTAGATCTAGGTTGAATACTTGAAGATCATTTGGAGTGCAAGATTGAAGAGTTGCAAAATTTGTATTGCCAAATTTTTCATCTTCACAGAAACTCACATACAGGTCAAGTCTGAGAGTTTTAGAATGTAAGATCTAGAGAGAAGCAAGTGTAGACCTTCAAGCTCAAGACCACATTAAAAAATTTCATAAATTCAAGGCGGGACTAATACACCATCTTGGGCATCTTAGTCCTCCAAAGCATATATTTTAGAGATTCTTTGAGATTCTCTTTTTGAAACCAAAGATTTTACATCTGACCCAAAAAATAGCAGCAGGACTAATACACCACCCAAGGTGTCTTAATCCTCCATAGCACTTTTTGATAGCATTTTTTCATTTCCAAAATCCTCATTATAACTCTAAACCTAGGTACGCATATGCTAACGTTTTGTGGCTTAATTTCATCATTTTCACTCATTATTTGTCTTACATTACTAGATTTTGTAGGTTGAATTTTTATTTGTCTTTTCCAAGCATTTGCTTGGTGGTGAACCCCTTAAAGCTGAAATCATCCCCTCCTAGGTCACCCTAATTGAGAATTGACTCACCTTGTCAAGTTGATACTCAATCCAATTAGGGTTATTAGGACATAATCGAATGACCTAGATAGAATAGGAGGTAACCACCTCTTCCCATTTTATCTATGGTTCATTTTGGTGAACTTGACTTCTTTGAGCTTTCTTCTTTTTCTGATTTGGATTCCTTTAAAATTTCAATATCTAAATTGCATTTATTGCATTTTGCATTACGGAAAGAGCGTCTATGGTTTCTTGCATCTTGCATTGGTGAAATTACATTTATGGTTTCCTATTTTTGCATTAGTGAAAATGCATATAGGTTGCATTTTTAGTTTCTTGCATCATTTCATTTCATTGAAAATTAGAAAAGTGTATTTCTAATCATCCTAATTACATTTAGGAATATTTTTATTACATTTAAAATAGAAAAAAATTCCTTCACTTTTGCATCCAATTGCTTCTCACTAGTTACTTTTTCTATCCTTCATTTGCACAATTTTTTGTTTTTCAACATTAGGTCCCTAGGTAGGCAACTTGGGCACACTTTAAACAAATAAGAATTTTTTTTTTTCCTTGAAAAAAACCTCCAATGGGACAAAAACGCCCTTCCTAGTGTCTTAGCCCCTCTCTGGGTTTTTGGCTTAGAAACATGTCTGGGTTGTTTGCTATCTATTCTAGTTTTTGGAACCTCCAAATTCCTTCAGTAGGACCAAGACACCCTTATTGACATCTTATTCCCTATTGAGTTTGAAGTTGCAGTTTCTAGGATTTAAATTTTCTTTTTTGCATTTCAATTTGTTGTCATTGGTTATCTATTTCAGTGGGTTGACTTTCTATTACATTCATTTCACTAAATCTAGTTTAAAGTGCTTCATTTCATGTATTTCTCAATTCCAAATTTGTGTTTACAACATTTCATCTTTTAGATCATTGCATATTATAATCAGAAAATTACCTTGTTTCCCATATGAAAAATGAATTTAAACTTTTCACTTTAGGTCATCGCATTGCACTTTCTTTACTTTTCCATGATAGCAGGTTTTCTTTCAAGAGATGTGACTTTGATATGGTTAAAAATGGATTGCATAAGTACAACATCCCTTCTTATGAGTTCAATGTACATTACACGAATGAGGTCATTAATACACATGTTCATCATCAAACCATTGACATAGTCCTTGATATTACATTATCCATTGGTGAAGGTGGTACTATAGACAATGATAACCATCATACTTGTTCTTCTCCCAATATTGTTAGAGTAAAGGTTTTAACTTAATTGTGCTAATTAAGTTACCTTTATTCCTCTCTTAAGATTTCACTTTAGTTTGCATAATGTGACATTTATTAATTATTAAATGTCCTCCTCTTAGGGTTTCCCTTTTAGGTTTTCTTTTTGGGTTGCTCAATCTCCTTCTTAAGGATTGATCCTTTGTATATTTTATTATTCATTACACACATTGGTGAATATAGAGATCCACATCTTTGAGCGTTTTTATTGTTCTCTTTGTTTCTTCTCTTTGCTTCTCCCTATAATAGGTATTCTTTGCTTGTAGAGGTCACTAGTCTACTATGAAGTTGTATTTTCTCAACTTCTACGTGGTATCAGAGCTTTAGATTTGTAGCTACTTGTTCTTTTTTTGAGAATTTTTGCATTGGAAGCAAATCTAGGGTTCCAAGATGTTTTTTGGTGGATTCGGCATACTTCAATTTTTGGGTTCACTTTGGGCCCAAACAGGCCTTGTCCTTGGATTTGCAGCATCCAAAAACCCCTAAATCAATTGTTCATTCATCAATTTTTGTTACAGTTGACCAGGGAGGGGAAAAAAAATTTCCCTAAGGCCATATGGCCCAAGGGGCATGCCATTAAAAGAAAAAAATTAAAAAAAATTGAAAAAAAATCATTTTTTGGGTTTTTTAAACCTGCAGCCAATGCAAATCTGTGTCGTTGGCTTGCCACTCTGCCTGTGCTTAGCCCGTTCACCACCCTCGAGCCCCTGTGGGCTTAAAACCCCCAAGAGTTGGTCCTATTGGCGATCGAGCGCCAGGCGCTCAGCCCTGCCGGCTCCCAACTACCGTGGGTGGTCTCATGGGTGATAGAGGGTTTTGGCCCAACCCCCAGTTACTAGCCTCCTGGTCTTGCATGCGACCAAGGGCTTATTGTTTTTAGCCTTTGAGGGCTCCTGGAGGTCTTATTGAGCAAATTGGAGCAACTTGCATTAAATCAGGTGTAAAATGGACATTTTTTGCAGATTTTCAAAAACGAGATATCGTCGGAAAGCTGGTTCCAGCACCGTTTTAGTGTTGCTGGTTATTTCTTCTTATTTGGTCATTTTGCCATAATTTTTGGAAGTCAAAGTCAAAACTTGTGTTTTTCACTCCTGGGGGATTATCTTTTGCGTCTGAACTTCGTTTTGTGTAAATAAATAGGTATTGGAAAGGTGTTGCAGTGCTCTTTCCAGATCTATAGTCTATTTGATCAGATACTTTACCAGGTAAATTATATCTAGATTTGTTGTTTTTTACACTTTTCTTAATTACTTGGCCATTCTGGCACCTATATGGGTTCTATTTGTGTTGGATGGGTTAGATTAATATGATTTATCATTGCTAAGATCATTAGTCTCTGAATTTTTCACTTGAAGAGTTATCATGGGTTTTTCTCTTCACCCTTTTGTTGTATGATCTCATACTTACACATTGTAGGTGGCTTAATATTTTTCCTTGTTTGTATGATCTCATACCTCAACCAACCACTTCAGAGGGAAAATTAGCATGGGGTATCATTAGAAATCACATAGTAGGACTTATATTCTCCAGTGTTGATCATGACATTGTGCTGGCTATATCGGACATTGATTGTCCTCACCCACTTTGGACACGTCTTTGGGAGATCTATGGATACCCCAATCTCTCTCCATTCCTAGAGGATCCTTCTTCAGATTGTCTCTTACCCATTGATTGGAGAGAGAATACACCCTTTGATCATGATACTTTAGCGGAGCTTGAGTATTTAGACACCCTTACATGTTCCAATGGATTAGAGGCTTGTCTCATAGTTCCTGCTCTTCAGACTGAGACTTCATCAACATCTCTTGTTGTTCTTGATTCAGTGTAGTAGGGAATCATACATCTTCTAGACATAGCTACTTTGGACTCTTATGTTGCAGACATATCTTTCTTGTTTGTTGAGTCTTATATTGCAAATTTGGAGGATTCTTATGAGGACATTCATCTCCTCTTCCTTGACAGTCAGGTTATCATTGCTCACCCACCATTATCCATGCACTTAGAGGTTTCATTTTAGGATTCTCCATATTAGTTTGAATTTGACATCATTTGTTTCAGTTCAGACACAGATATTTTTCAGCATCCGATCATGGCACACATCTTGAGATAGATTGGTTCATCACTCTTCACAGGGTTTCTTCAGCATCGTCCTTTGGATCCATTTCTTCCCAAGGGGAGGAATATCATTTTCCATGTCAGTATATCCTTTTGGATTCTACATCAGGCATCTACCATTGTGATAAGAGTTTCTTCATTGTGGGGGGGCCTTCTTCTCTCTTTCTATCTCTCCTATCGAGACCATTGTATATGTACTTATATGATAGAAGTTGTCTATGGGGGGTTATCATGTAATCCACCTCCTATCCTTCTTTCATTATTACATAATATTCCTTTCTTTGCATTCTATTTTGGGGAGGATTTTTATTCCCACTGGGTTTTCTCCTTTACCCCGTTTCATTTAGTTTTCATTTCTTTTGTAAATGGGTACCTGATCAGGCCTAGTTGTCGGGACCCATGTTTCCTTTCATGTGTTGTAGTTACCTTTGCTTATTTGCACATGTTTGTAGCTGCACTCTTGCTCATCTTAAGGGGTGGTGTTAGAGTAAAGGTTTTAACTTAATTGTGTTAATTAAGTTACCTTTATTCCTCTCTTAAGATTTCACTTTAGTTTGCATAATGTGACATTTAATAATTATATCAATTATTAAATATCCTCCTTTTAGGGTTTCTGTTAGGGTTGCTCAATCTCCTTCTTAAGGATTGATCCTTTTTATATTTTATTATTCTTTTGACACATTGGTGAATATAGAGCTCCACATCTTTGAGCATTTTATTGTTCTCTTTGTTGCTTCTCTTTTCTTATCCCTGTAACAAGTATTCTTTGCTTGCAGAGGTCACTGGGCTGCTATGAAGTTGTATTTTCTCAACTTCTACAAATACCTCTCCTCTTAGTGATGAAGGTATCTTGGTGAAAGAAGATAAAGCACTGAGAGTCTTGATTTTCCCTCTCCTCATCCCCCTTTTGAAGAAATTAGAAAACAAGAAGATGAGATCATAGAAGAGTTTCTAAACATCGCCTTACCTAGTATCCATTCATCCCTTTCTTGTGAGAATAATTTAGAGAAAGAGGATCATATCATAGATAGCCATGACAATCAAAATTTACCTTCTCCTAATATCCCTCCTTGATATAAAGAGAATAGGTTGATGTTAGAAGAATCACATATTGAGAGTCATGAGAATCTTGACCCCCCCTTCCCTAATGCTCTGACCATTTGGAAAGATCTATTTGGTAAGCATGAAAATCATAGTTTTCCTCTTGATTCCTTCTCTATTAGTGATGAAGTTACTTTACATGATATAATAATGGAGAGTGATGAAACTTATTTTTCCTCTCTCCTAAAAGCTATCCTACTAGGGTTAAAGTTATAGTACATGAGAATGAGACCCTAGAAAACAAGAATGATCACATCTATCCTTCTCATGATATCTCTCTTAGTTGTGAACATGATATTTAAGTGTTAGAAGATCAAAGATATGAGAGTCAAAATAATCCTCTTTACCTCCCTCCCTCAAGAGAATTCCCCTACTTGTGATGAAGTCATTTTGGAAAATCCAATACTCAAATGTAAAGAATATTTGTCTTCTAGCTTTCTTAAGAACTCTCCTACTAGGGAAGATACCATCATGCAATAAAATGAGAACATGGACAATAGTAATTCCTTAGATTAAGATTATGAAGTAACGTTAGACTCATCTTTACTAAGAGATCATGAAAATAATGATAATTTTTTTGAGGTTATGCACATTAGATACCCCTTGGTGTACTCTCCTGAGCCCAAACTTATCATTTATCCATGCTCTCAGAAACTACAAGTTAAAAAAAAAACCATTCTTACCTCGAATGACCTAAGAACAATGTTTTGAAACAATTGAGTTATAATACCATTTCTCATACATACAAAACTATGAACAATCTACAACCAAGAAAAACACCTTAAACATCCCTCCCATTTCCTAATCCTATCTTACCAGGTCCTCCTCGTTTACCTTCATATAGTGGGAAGGAGTATTGTCTTGTTGAACAACTAAAGAATACTCCTACTAATATATTCCTCTAGGATTTGATTCAAAATTAACCTAACTATCACACTATTCTTCAAAATTCCTAACAACAAGTTCCTATCCCTTCTAATGCACAACCAAATGACATAGTAGCCTTGGTTCAAGGAATAAATGCTAACATTTTTTATACCAAAGTGACCTCCCTACTTTGGAAGTGCAAAAAACATATGATGCTTTCATGATCATAGCTCAATACAAGATAGTAGGGATAAAGTGAACACTTCTTGACAATGGCTCATCCTTAAATGTGTGTAGTGTGACTCTTTTGGATAAGCTTGGTGTTGATAAATTAAATAATCAACTTGACTCTACATCTATTAAGGGATTTGATAATGTGGGAAATAAATCACTTGGAGTGATAATTTTATCTATTACAACAAGAAAGGCTACCTTACAAACCACTATTCATGTTATGTCTCACAATATTTCCTATAATCTTCTTTTGGGAAGGCCATGTATTCATGAGATGCATGTGGTGGCTTCTACCCTTCATCATAAAATGAAGTATGTCTATAATAACAAAGTGTACACATTGGACGATGATAATGAGCCTTATAGTGTCTTACAACTTGAGAAAACTAAGGAAAATTCTTTGTAAACATTAACACCAAATACACAATTTGAACTCATGCAATAGAAAGACAAAGAAAAAAACATTGAAGAAGTCAAAAATTTATTAGATGATGATTGGGGTTCCTTAGATTTTGAACATACATTCATGGGAGAATAAGAGATCATAAACAAATATTTAGACAAGGGGAAAAAAGTAGTAATGTCAACTCAAAATTTAGAACACCCTTTGAAATCATCGACCTCAAACACTTTAGAAGACAGAAAATTACATGACAAACTTTGAGAAAAATTAATATCAACAACCACCGAATCCTAAATAATTGAAAAAGCTTTATGGAAATTATTATGAGCTTATGAAACAACTTGAATATAGTGGAAAAGGATGTGGTGCTAGAGAACAAGGTATTTGTGTCCCTAGAGAGCCTAACACGCAAGAAGCAACTCATGGTCTTGGTTATTATCCCATGATAGAAATCAAACCATCAAACAATCTTTCACTTAGTATCAACACTATCACAAAACATCCTTCTAAGCCGAATTTAGCAGTGGTGCATGTTGAGTTGATAGACACTAGTGTTCTTGATGGTTATCATTTGAAAGAAACAAAACAAACAAATAAATCATTGATTAATGTAAATTTCATCATGCAAAACACTAATGATTTGAATTCTTTAGATTTTACACCCTCCTATAAAGGAGAGAACAAAATATCACAATCTAAAAAGTCGTGTGTGTAGGTATGACACCTTTTGCTAAGCAAGAGATAATTTTTCAAAAATTAAAGCAATATCCTCCACCTTAAACCAAGAGAATATCTTAATGAGACTCCTCCAAGATCGTCTAAGTTGTCTCCCTCCAAAAAAA
Source organism: Sequoiadendron giganteum (assembly GCA_007115665.2). Lineage (NCBI taxonomy): Eukaryota > Viridiplantae > Streptophyta > Pinopsida > Cupressales > Cupressaceae > Sequoiadendron > Sequoiadendron giganteum. The sequence goes on from CM021104.1 coordinate 579,259,125, forward strand.
TGAAATAAATTATACTACAAGAGATCATTTTACACATATCAGAGAATTCATGCTTATGCTACTAATGAATGTGGGGCTTTAAATAGCAAAATTCAACATCTTAACAATTGTCATTTTCTCCATTGGATTGAAGTACCTAGTTCCTCCTTTCATTTCGGCTCATCCTTGTCTTGCAACAAGTGGGGGCAAGTGGTTAGATAGATTTGTCTACATATGTCACTTGTCATTGTCACATTTGTCTAGTTGACCACCTTTCATGTACATATAAGAGAAAGCTTGGGATCTGGATGACATGCGTTATGCTGACTTGTATGTGACGTACTAAATTATCTTTAGTATTCTATTTTTTTGGGGCAACCCTTCCATCCTATTGCATGACATAGTTTATCAAAAAATATGACCTAGAATAGGGATTTTTGAGTAAGCTCTAATGTCCTCTTCTACTTTAAAGCAATTTCTCAAAACAATGGTGTTAGCAACTTCTTTAAAGTGGGGGCATACATTGACACTCATGTTTAATTGTCCAATTTTATTTCTTCTTGTGATGCATCCTTTTCTTGGTGGTTTCATTGGGTTTTATTTCCTCTGAGAGTATGACATTTATTTGACTTGTCCTCTCTTGGAGACATTAAGCACAATGTTCCCTAAGATGACACCTCATATGAACTAAGAAAAATCCTTTTGAACATCCCTCTTTATTGTTCTGTTGCATTTTTTTCCTTATTTAATTCATGGAGGTATGTCTTTGATATGGCTTCCTAGGGCTCACATAGTGAACAACTAGCTTCACTAGCCCGTGTGAGCATACGTTTTTGTCCTTATATAGTCATGGGGGTATGACATTGGTATGGACTTCCTCAAGCTCACCTGGTGGACAAATAGCTTGAACTAGCCCTTGTGAGTGTGCATTTTGTTTACATAGTGGACAACATGTTCCACTTGTAAACCTATTTCAACCTAGACCTGGTCCATAGCGAGTTGGATAACTAGTCAAAACTTGGCTCGTGGAATTTTCCTTTCTTGTTTTTTTATTTTTCTATCTTGATGGTGTATGTTTGTGATCTTATTATGGCTTCATATATCAGCTGCAAGTTTTTTCCTTTGTTCTTATGTTGGTTTTTCATACTATCCCAACCTTGGGGGCTTGTTCATCCCTCTTGATCGTTGTCATCCTACCTTACTAAGATTTGTAAATTTGAACCCATCTTGATTGTGTGGCTAGCTACTTTAGTGAAATTTGAAGCAAGTTCATCCTCTCACTAAAGTGGGGGCTAAATGAAATGTAGTAAAATGCCTACCCTTTCTTTTTCACACTTTCTTTTGTCTGCCTTGCTCTATTTATGCTTATTTATAGCTTAATTAGTTCATATTTTGCATCCACAAGCCTAATAAACTATATAATTTTTTTGCAAGTCCCGACAAACCTCAAAAGATAAATGATCATTTAATGTTTCTATTTATGTCCCTAATTTGTGGACTGGGACTAAAATTTCACCTATGGCATCTTTTTCATCCATGGGTCTTGGGACCCTGATTTTGAATGTACCTATAAGGGTCACTTTTTGAAATTTATGCCCCAAGATTTGAGCCTCAATACTAAGACACCACTTAGGGAGTCTTAGTCCTCCTATTCTTATTTTTCGGGTCCAATTTCAAATTCTGGTGAGATTTATCCTCCTTTAGTTAATTATGTCAACTTTTTGTGGTATAATTTCAAGATATTAAGCATTAATAATTATAAATACAAGGTTTTTGCTGTGCATATTTTGTACACACGCCCCGCCGTAGGCAATGACCCTCTTTTTTCACTCCTTGAGGGATTCTTTGCTCCTGTCTCATTTTGTGTGGCCCTCATTTTTCTGTCCTAGTTAGTCAATGTGCCCTACAAAGTCTCATTTTTGGCAGACCTTATTTTGCCCCTAAAATAAAAAATTGCTAAGTCTTGGGTTTTTTGAGCTTCGCCCCCCTGCTCGCTCAATTCACTTTTTCCTTCATTTTTTGACTTTGGGGATAGGTTTCCTAAGGATTTTGGATTTTTTTGTGGTGCCTAGGTGAATTGACAAGGTTTCATTAAGTTTCAGGAAGTTTTGAAAATTCTAAAACTGTATTTTTGCAGCAGCATTCCTGAACCAGCTTTTCCAAAAGGGTATTCTAGCCTCTTGTATTGGCAACATCCAAGCGCACCTCCGATTTGAAAATGGAATTTGACCCATATGGTAAAATTGGATCTTGTCCTCCCTTGAACTTTCAAATTTCAAATTTGCAGCCAGGAGATACCATCCGGAGTTCCATGCTCTATCATCCATTTTCAAAATGACATTCCGGGCTCATGTCTCCGGAACATCCAACCGCACCTCCGATTTAAAAACGAACTTTGAACCAGATGGTAAAATTGGATATTCTCCTCCCTTGACCTTTCAAATTTCAAATTTACAGCTGGGAGATACCATCCGGAGTTCCATGCTCTATCAGTTGTTTTCAAAACAACATTTTGGGCTCATGTCTCCAGAACGTTCAAGCGCTCCTTCAATTTGAAAACCAACTTCAACCCAGATGGTAAAATTGGATCTTGTCCTCCCTCAACATTTCAAATTTCAAATTTGCAAGAGGAAGATACCATCCAAAGTTCCCATGCTTTGTCAGCCGTTTTCAAAACAACATTTCGGGCTCACATCTTTGGAACATCGAAGCACACCTCCGATTTGAAAACGGACTTCAACCCAGATGGTAAAATTGGATCTTATCATCCCTTGACCTTATGAATTTCAAATTTGCATCTAGGAGATACCATCTGGAGTTCCATGCTCTATTAGCCATTTTCAAATCAATATTTCCTAAAACAACATTTTGACCTCTCATTTCCGATTTCAAGAAGCCTACCATGGATCCGTCAATAGAATCATTCGATCCAATGAGGAATACTGAAATTCCATCAAAAAGAAGGTAGCTTTCAGTCAGTTTTAGCTACAGTAAAAGGGAAATTATCTAGAAGACAAAACTGCTATAGTGATTGGCCACTACAAGCCAAAATAGGAAAAGGATAAAGATGTATTTTAAATTGCTGAATATTGTGAGGTAGGTGAAACCCTAATGTAATTGAATCTGAGCCACACAATGTAAATTAATCCTAACCATTCATTTGGGTTTTGGAAAAATATAAATACGGGTCTCCCCTTCATTTGTAAAGGGTTGGAGAGCTATTGTCAAAACATTTTGCAGCAATAGAAAGCAACATTGCATGATCTATGGGTGTTACTTTTGAGTTTTCTCATTATGTGTGCATGGTTCTACCTTCCAAGTTAGTTTTAGTTGGAGTTTCTTCAATGGAAGTGGTAATGGTGATTGTTGTTTTAGTATTTGATGAATTTCCAACCCATACTTTTGGCACTTGTTGATGACAAGTTGTTGTGTGCAGTTAGTCTAGGCTTCTCTATTTGATTGTTGCAACTTAGTTCACTTGCATGTTCATGAGGTGTGTATGCAAACTTAAAATCTGCAGTCCTTAGAAGATTGCACTGGTTTTGTGTAACTGTAGGTTTCTCTTGGCCAAGCATATCCCAGTTAAGGGAGTTTGTCTACTGTAGCAGCCTCCATGATCACTATTCATTCATAGTTTTAGATCCAGGAACCTTCTCTCTTCCTTGCCCTTTTTCACTTTTTTCTTAATAAGTAACCTTAGGCAAGGTTCATTGCACATTATAAAGCTAAATCCAATGATAAAAATGAGTTCAAGACTACTATTTGAACTTGTAGCAAATGCACAGTAACTCTCCTATCTTACAAACTCCATTTTTTGATGCAACTTTCCCACTTTGTAACTCATCTATAAGTCCACCTTGTGATTCGAGCAAATCACATAAATGAGATATTCCAAGCATTGTCAAGTCATGACATCTGAGAGACCTTGGGATAGTGTTCTGCAATTTGATTATGGAAGATTGTCTTTCAATAGAGGTGATGCACCTATATGCATTACCTATGTTGAGAAGTGTATAAAAACACCATCAAGAGAATTGGCTCTAGAAGGAGGGATTGACATATTGAGGCTACAAAGCTGAATGTTGGATGTTGATAAGAGCACTTTCAAGAAGAAAACTGAGATAAGGAGATCTCTTTTAATGCTGAAGTATAAAATCAAAAAATTCTTAAGGCAAAAGGTAGCTGAGTCGAAATGGAGCAGCATGTGCAAATCAGCATCACTCAGCTACATGCGGATTTAAATAGGAGATTGGGAAGTCTATTGTAGAAATTTGCATTTTTAGATAAGTGTAGGATCCATTGCACTTGTAGAAACAATGAATTGGAGTGTCTAACCTTCTTGAGAAAAATTTGAAGAGTCTTACAGGGAGAGATTCCCTTTTGGGAAATATATCAGCCTTTAGCCCTTGCAAACCCAGAGGAAGAATTGACAACCATGGAAACCAAGGCATTTGAAGAGCTGATCCAAGAATGTTTGGGCAGCAAAGATGGACAAATATTGGAGGAAACACTAATGTCAAGCTAGTGCAAATTTCACAATGCACCACATTCTAAATTTACTTGTTCATTGTTTGCAAGTGTCGTCACCCAAGTCGAAGGAAATTTGAACAAGTTGGGGCAGCTAACTATCAATGATAATGAGTCATCCCATATGGTAGAAAAGCTATCAGCATCTAGAGGAAATCACCTTCAAGATAAACTAGGAAATATGCCACAAACTAGTGCTGGGACAGCAAACACTGAAGCTGAAAATCAAGAGGAAAAAGTTGATTACCTTGGGACAGCAAAAATCTTTGGTGAAAGTTCACTAGGAATGGAATTGAAAACCCTCTCCTTCATCAGTAAAGGGAAGTCCTCCACTTAGGAAGAGGAGCCATTGGTAGTTGAGGATGAGTCAATAAAGTTTGCAGCAGTGTATGCTGGGGCAGCCAATGAAGATGCTAAAAATCAACAAGAGGAAGAAGTTGATAGCCTTTGGACAAGAAAAAATGATGATAAAGGCATAACTAAAATTAGACTGGAAGACCTCTCCTTCATCAATAATAGTGACCAAGCACCTGAAAATGCAGACTTGGAGGAGTGGGAACAACTATAGGTTGCAACTCTTCACTACCATATTTTCATTTCAAACGACGATGAGAACCCAATCATGGATAGATATAATGAGCTCGTCTCTAGATTAGCAAAGGATTGGTCAAAGCTAAAATACCAAGTGGATTTGGAGGTATTGCTACTACCAAATTAGTGTAGGCTTCATGATTCATGCCACTCTGAATTCATGTGCAGAATGTGTCAAGAGGCCATGAAGCAAGTTAGAGAACAATCGAGGCAACCGAGTACACCACATCCTCTACTTTTTGCCCAGATGGAACATGAAGATCAAGAGCCCAAGCCAAGTAATGACTTAGCTGAAGGCAGTTCTTGAAAGGATGTTGGGACAGCAATAGAAGAAGGACAACAATACAGTCTTGAGATTTCAAGCAATGTAGTAGATCAAACAGGAATGTTGGCCACTAATCATCAAGAATTTCTCCCTCTTCAAGAGTATTTGAGCACCATGGAAGATAGGCTTCATGGTGGGTCCTTGGAGGGATATTGCATGGTGGATTTTGGTCCCCTTGATGAGTTGCCATCAATTGATGACTTCTTTCTATTGGGAGCTGTGCTACGGAGGTATGCTCATGCCGAGGAAGACCACACCCCAGAACATGGTAGCGATGAAGAAATACTCCTTGAGCCTTTGAACGGTGATGCACTAGAGTTTTTGGATTGGGAGAGGGGTTCCTTCTCCATTTACAATGATAGTGAACAAGGGGAAATGATTGAACATCATGATGAGATGCATGAACAAGAAAGAGAAGAAGACAAAGGCGGAGCTGGTGAGATAGCTACCAACAAAGATGAAGCACCTTATTGACTACAAGATGCAACTTGGAGTCCTTATGCCATGATCATTGTTGATCCTCCTTCATATTCAGATGGCTGCAATAGGACATATTCATACATGTCATCATCCCATGATATTGAGTATCATGAAGATAAGGTCGACACTTGGGAAAGGAGATGGGACAGCCTTGGGACAGGAAAAAATGATGATGAAGGCATAACTAAAATTAGATTGAAAGACCTCTCCTTCGTCAATGATAGTGACCAAGCACCTAAAATGCAGACTTGGAGGAGTGGGAGCAACTACAAGTTGTAGCTCTTCACTACCAGATTTTCATTTCAAATGATGATGAGAACCCAATCATGGATAGATATAATGAGCTCATCTCTAGACTAGCAAAGGATTGGTCAGAGCTAAAATACCAAGTGGATTTGGAGGTATTGCTGCTACCAAATTGGTGCAGGCTTCATGATTCATCCCACTCTGAAATCATGTGCAGAATGTGCCAAGAGGCCATGAAGCAAGTCAAAGAACAATCGAGGCAACCAACTACACCACATCCTCTACTTTTTGCCCAGATGGAACGTGAAGATCAAGAGCCTGAGCCAAGTAATGACTCAGCTGAAGGAAGTCCTCAAGAGGATGTTGGGACAGCAATAGAAGAAGGACAATAATATAGTCTTGAGCTTTCAAGCAATGTAGTAGATCAAACAGGAATGTTGTCCACTAATCATCAAGAATTTCTCCCTCTTCAAGAGCATTTGAGCACCATGGAAGATAGGCTTCATGGTGGGTCCTTGGAGGGATATTGCATGGTGGATTTTGGTCCCCTTGATGAGGTGCCATCAATTGATGACTTCTTTCTATTGGGAGTTGTGCTATGGAGGTATGCTCATGCCAAGGAAGAGCACACCCCAGAAGACGGTAGCAATGAAGAAATACTCCTTGAGCCTTTGAATGGTGATGCACTAGAGTTTCTGGATTGGGAGAGGGGTTCCTTCTCCATTTACAATGATAGTGAACAAGGGGAAATGATTGAATGTCATGATGAGATGCATGAACAAGAAAGAGAAGAAGACAAAGGCAGGGGTGGTGAGATAGCTACCAACAAAGATGAAGCACCCTGTTGACTACAAGATGCAACTTGGAGTCCTTCCACCATGATCGTTGTTGATCCTCCTTCATATTCAGATGGCTGCAATAGGACAAATTCGTACATGTCATCATCCCATGACATTGAGCATCATGAAGATAAGGTCGACACTTGGGAAAGGAGATGGGACAGCATGTTGCCTTTTCGAGATAACAATCAAGTGGATCCCAAGTTAGCGGATGATCAATGTGGAGAAGTACTTCTTTTTGAAGAATTGCCAAGGGCGATTGTTGATCCCACGCAAGACATGGAAGAAGTGTTTGATGCCCCGTTCTCCCTACCTTATGCAGACTTGATTCCTGAGATGCTGCACCCTCCACCATGCCCGCCTAAGGCTGCTGATGCAAAGACTAACGATGTGGTGCTCATTCTCAATTGTCAAATGTTGTCACCTCCATGTGATGAAATCAAGGTTCTATCCTTCCTTGCTCCTATTAATTTTCATAGCTTCACTTATCATTTTTATTATGGGAATGAGGAAAAAAGGATGTGTTTATGGATTAATCACAGGTTTAATGGACCACCTCAATTGCTGATTCTTCATGATGTTGGGGTAGAATTTGAATGCTACCATATTGAATTTATTTTCTCTGAACATAAGGATAAATCTACATGGTTGAGAACTATAATGACTACCCATTTTCTTGTACATGCATTGCGAAATATGATGGGCATGAGTGTCAGCTCACCTTACCCGAACATAGTTCTTTGTAAATATATTTGTACATAACTCATTTTGAGTAGTGTAGGTTTCCAGTAAATACATTTTTTTCCTGCTTTGTTAGGTTAGTTTTTTTGGTGTAGGTTTCTTGGTTTAGATTAGTTTCTTTGTTGTTTTCTTTCATTGTCCTGCTTTGGTTGGTTTTGGTGTTTTTTTTTCATCTTCTTTCATTTTATTTTGTTTTCTGTTGCTTTGTTGCTGATTTACTTAGGGTCCCTATGATTTTGGCTTGGCACATCTATGCACACAATAATCATTCTTATTTGTTGGGGTTGTTCTATTTATTTCTTTCTCAAACTCTAATCAAGTTTTCAGAGTGGATGGTGTGGATCTTTTGTTAGTATCAAGCGATCTAGATGTTTGATTCAAAGTGGATAAGTCATTGGTTTGTTTGATTCTGAAGCATTCTAGAATCTTATATCTCTCACATATTTTAAGGATCCGATGGTCACTTTAGGCCCTTTGTGAAGTCTACTTAAGTGAAAAATCTAAAATTCTGCTACAGCACCACTGTGATTCTCAGCCCTGAATGCAAGCTTTTTTGTTTGTAGGTTGAAATAAAATAACTTAAAAGAGAAAAGAAACAAAAGAAAGAAAACAAAATATTGAAAATCAAAAGAAGAGAAATTCAACTTTCTAGGGGTATACGAGCAACTCTACCGGGGCTATGGATGCCCGACCAACAGTAGAGCAATGTTCAAGAGAATCACAATGACAACCTCATCAGGGCTATGGACGCCTGACTGGAAGAGAGGCAATGTCTCGAATGATTTTGGAGTTAGAATAAACTATGTAGCTTAACTTGATGGAGCTTGGGTTCTTGCAGCAACTGAAGGATGGGAATTAACACAATTGCACACACTTGGATTTTTCAGTATACTGAAAGTTGGGTTAACTAGTGGTTTTGATCCTTTGGTTGAGTGTCTAGATTGTTTTCCCTAGTATGAAGGTCAGAACTAGATATTCTAGGATCGTGATTCTCGATTGTCATCAAAATTCTCTAGAGCATTTCCCTCAATGAGTCGCCATTTGTTGTGCATATTTTGCACACAAGCCCCGTCAAAGGCAAGGACCCTCTTTTTCGCTCTCGATGGGCTTCTTTGCTCCCATCTCATTTTGTGTTTCCCTCATTTTTTTGTCCTAGTTAGTCAACATGCCCTACAAAGTCTCAATTTTGGCAGACCATATTTTTCCCCTAAAATAAAAAATTGCTAAGTCTTGGGTTTTTCAAGCTTCGCCCCCCCCACTCTCTCAATTCGCTTTTTCCTTCATTTTTTGACTTTGGGGATAGGTTTCCTATGGATTTTGGATTTTTTTGTGGTGCCTAGGTGAACTAACAAGGTTTCATTAAGTTTTAGGAGGTTTTGAAAATTCCAAAACTGTATTTTTGCAGCAGCATTCCTGAACTAGCTTTTCCAAAAGGGTATTCCGGCCTCTTGTATCGGGTTCATCCAAGCGCACCTCTGATTAGAAAACGGACTTTGATCCAAATGGTAAAATTGGATCTTATCCTCCCTTGAACTTTCAAATTTCAAATTTGCAGCCAGGAGATACCATCCGGAGTTCCATGCTCTATCAGCCATTTTCAAAACAACATTTCAAGAATGACATTCCGGGCTCATGTCTCCAGAACATCCAAGCGCACATCCAATTTGAAAATGGACTTTGACCCAAATGGTAAAATTAGAAATTCTCCTCCCTTAACCTTTAAAATTTCAAATTAGTAGCCGGGACATACCATCCGAAGTTCCATGCTCTATCAGCCGTTTTCAAAACAGCATTTCGAGAACAACATTTTGGGCTTATGTCTCTGGAACGTTCAAGTGCTCCTCCGATTTGAAAATGGACTTTGACCTAGATGGTAAAACTAGATCTTGTCCTCCCTCACCCTTTCAAATTTCAAATTTGCAGTAAGAAGATACCATCCAAAGTTCCATGCTCTGTCAGTTGTTTTCAAAACAACATTTCCAGAACAACATTCTGAGCTCACATCTCTGGAACGTCCAAGCGCACCTCCGATTTGAAAGCGGACTTTGACCCAGATGGTAAAATTGGATCTTATCCTCCCTTGACCTTACAAATTTTAAATTTTCAGCCAGGAGATACCATATAGAGTTCCATGCTCTGTTAGCCATTTTCAAATCAACATTTCCTAAAACAACATTTTGACCTCTCATTTTCGGTTTCAAGAAGTCTACCATGGATCTGTTGATAGAATCATTTGATCCAATGAGGAATGCTGAAATTCCATCGGGAAGAAGGTAGCTTTTAGTTATTTTCAGCTACAGTAAAAGGGAAATTAGCTAGAAGACAAAACTACTACAGTGACTGGCCACTACAAGCCAAAATAGGAAAAGGACATGTATTTTAAATTGTTGAATATTGTGGGGTAGGTGAAGCACTAATGTAATTGAATCTGAGCCACACAATGTAAATTAATCTTAACCATTCATTTGGGCTTTAGAAAACTATAAATAGGGGTCTCCCCTTCATTTGTAAAGGGTTGGAGAGCTATTGTCAAAACATTCTGCAGCAATAGAAATCAACATTGCATGATCTATGGGTGTTACTTTTGAATTTTCACATTATGTGTGCATGGTTCTACCTTCCAAGCTAGTTGTAGTTGTATTTTATTGAATGGAAGTGGTAATGGTGATTGTTGCTTCAGTATTTGATGAATTTCCAACCCATACTTTTGGCACTTGTTGATGACAAGTTGTTGTGCAAAGTTAGCCTAGGCTTCTTTATTTGATTTCTACAACTTAGTTCACTTGCATGTTCATGATGTGTGCATGCAAACTCAAAATCTATAGTCCCTAGAAGATTGCACTAGTTTTGTGTAACTATAGGTTTCTCTTGGCCAAGCATATCCCAGTTTAGGGAGTTTGTCTACTGCAGCAACCTCCATGATCACTATTCATTCATAGTTTCAGATCCAGGAACCTTCTCTCTTCCCTGCCCTTTTTCTTTTTTGTTTAATAAGTAACCTTAGGCAAGGTTCATTGCACATTATAAAGCTAAATCCAATGATAAAAAAGAGTTCAAGACTACTATTTGAGCCTACAACAAATGCATAGCAACTCTCCCATCTTAAAAACTCCATTTTCTGATCCAAATTTCCCACTTTGTAACTCATCCGTAAGTCCACCTTGTGATTCCAGCAAATCACATAAATCAACTGAGATATTCCAAGAATTCTCAAGACCTGACATTCAGGAGACCTTGGGATAGTGTTTTACAATTTGATTGTGGAAGATTTTCCTTCAAGAGAGGTTATGCACCTATATGTATTACCTGTGTTGAGAAGTGCATAAAAACACCATCAATAGCTCCCTCACTCACTTTCATCTAAGAAGGTTGTGAGAGCATCTATTCTAGGAAAATTGAGTCCACAAGAGCATTCAAGAGAAATTCATCAAGCATTTGGAGCCATCATTAAGATTCAAGCATCATATCAAGGGTTTAGTGCATCCATTCATGTTGTTCAGTCATGATTGTGGATGTATCATTGAAGATCTATTTACAACTATTGTACATCAAATCCAAGGATCTAAGATCTACATTCTTCATGGCCAGTACATGGTAGATTGTATATTTTATTTAGAAGACATCATCCAAGGTGATATCATTTATGTATTCCATGTTTCATGCTTCATTTGATTCATTTGATCATTTAGTTTAATTACCTACAAGGGGTTTGACTAAGGAAAACCCCCTTTTCCTAACAATTAACAAGTTTTCCCTCTCTTATGTGCTTGTATTTGCTGATTTAGGTTGAATACTTGAAGATAATTTGGAGTTCAAGATTTAAAAGTTGCAAAAGTGGCATTTCCAAAGTTGTCATCTTCGTAGAAAATCACATATAGGTCATCTGTGAAAGTTTCAAAACCTGAGATCTCGAGAGAAGCAAGTGTAGACCTTTTGGAGCTTAGGACCCACATTCAAAAAAATTAGAACTTTAGAACAAGAATAATATGCCATCATGGGTGTTTTAGTCCTCCCAAGCATATCTTTTAGAGGTTCTTCAAGATTTTTTTCTGGCATCCTAAGATTCCACATCTACCCCAAAAAATAACAACTAGACTAATACGCTACCTGGGGCATCTTAGTCGTCCATAGAACTTTTTGACAAAAAAAATAATTTCCATAATCCTCACTACATCTCCAAACTTCCCACGTACACATAACCTAACTTGATGTGGCTTAATTTCATAATTCTCACTCATTATTTGTCTTACATCACTAGATTTTGTAGGTTAAATGTTCGTTTATCTTTTCCAAGCATTTTCTTGGTGGTGAACCCCTTAAAGTGGAAATAACCCCCTCCTAGATCCTCCTAATTGAGAATTGACTCACCTTGTGAGTTTGATATTCAATCCAATTATGGTTCTTAGGACATAATCAGATGACCTAGATAGAATAGGAGGAAACAACCCCTTCCCATTTTATCTATGGTTCAATATTCCTTATAAGAATACTCAGAGCTCTCATTTTCACTATCTAAGTTATCAATTTCCAAAGGCACATCAACAATACTTGCAAATATACTAATGTCTTCATCTACAGTCTTAGACAGATGTTCACCCCTTGAAACATCCCTATCCATTACTTAGATATATCTGTGATCGTTATCCACAAGGTGACTACCACTGTCTTTTTGATATTTTAATTTTTTTATGTAATCATACTTGGCCTCCTGAGCAATTCTAATCCAACCAATTATTTGATCAAAATATTGAGGCTTCAACTCCTTGGCTAAGATGCCAATCCCTAGCTCATTAATGACACAGAATAAGTCAATACATGTTGGCTCTTTAGGTCTCAACTTTTGAGTAATTTCTAACAAGGCATCCAAGAACCTTGCTAACAGTTCATATGGTGATTTTCCCTCATGTCTTTTCATGCTAGAAATTTTTTTAATAAAGAATATTTCATCGACATTGCTTAAAATTTGTTGAGGTTCATCATGGATCTATCTATGATTATTATGCTACAATGCTGAAATATTTTCAAAAGAATCATCACCTTGATCATTACCTTTATGAATTTCATTTAAATCATGTGCTTTTGGGAAACAAACACTTGCAGCCATATATCCCTTCCTCATTGAATATCTCATATTATTTTAAATATCCATTTATTTTTTATATGCATGCTATAATGTTGATGGATCCTTATCTCTTAACATATAGCTCATATTTTTATCAAAGGAACCCAGATATACAATTAAACATTCTACATAATTGGGTTTCATATTTTCAGGAATATTTTTTAGTGTTTTTCCAAATCTAAGGTTGAAGACTAGGATCAATTTCTCTTCATCCTTTTGGATTTCCCTAAAAAAATTCCTCACTGAATTGGGATTAATCCTTTCACTGAATTGTTCTATGAATGCTACCATTAACTCATTCCATGAAGGGGTAGAACATACTAGAAAATATGAAAACTAGTCTCTAGAATATTCCTTTAGGGATTGAACAAATAATTTCATCACAACATCTTCATGATCTATCTCATAATCTTCCATCAAATATGAAATCTCCCATAGGTGGTGAGATGTTGATTATGAGCTTTTCCCTTTGAAATTTGGAAAATATTTTGTAACTTCATTAGGAATAGGGTTTGGGAAACCTTGAATACCATTGAAAATTAATGGTGTATACCTTACAATAGAGAAAATTCTTTGAGGACATGACAAGGTTTGCACACTCTTCATGTTTACATCATATATCCCACAGGGATATACAGGTGAATGATACATCATTTACAACTCTTTACAAACTTTAAACATCAACACTACAATTGATCACTACCCTATTTATTTCTTTTATCACGAACATAAAATATTATAATGCATGACTCAAATACATCTACATCTAAAATATCTCTAATGGGCATATTTCAAGCATACTTCTTCATCACAATATAAAATTTCAAACTGTAGCTTAGAAGTATGAAAACACTACCACTACCATTCACTTTCCTAGTGCTTAATTCAATTTAATATGGAATCAACATTCTTTCAAAATATCACATCTTATTTTCATAAAAAAGTTATTCTCTATGAAAATCCAAACTTTGGAAGTACCTGGATATGTTTGAACTACCTTGAATTGTGCTTTTGACTAGAAAAAATTGTAGACCTAAAGCTTTCTCCACCTCTTCACCAGGTTCTTTTGATAGATTCTCCACCTCTTCACTGGTTTCTTTTGACATATTCACCATCTCTCTTCATAGAGGGTCGGGCATCAAGAAATATGAAGCTCATTCAAAGATGAATTTCATTCTAGGTCTTCTCCAGCAACATTGCCACCTAGATATTTCTTATCCTTTCTCTATAATTTTTCATTCTACCTTTTTTGGAGTTTTTCAAATAGTGCATACTGGTGTAGAGATCTTGGGGTTGCCACCCACAATTAGTGATATTATGAAAATATTCTAGAATTTTAGTAGATCTGCAAAAGGATTTACATTTTCAAAGGAACACAACAAATTCATGAAACATTCTTGTGATTCAACCTACATCATAGTTATGGAACTCGAGGGATAAAATACTAGCAAAATATTTGACTCTTCATAATTTTCAATCTCTGGTTACATATTGTCATGAAACCTCAATGACTCTTTAAGACACAAAAGTATTCTATCAAAATTTTCTCAGGTCTTCCCTAGCAAAGTCACCATTTTGTTGGTTATTCTTTTAGAACCAAACTCGATCTGAAACCACTTACCAATGAATCTAATAGAATTCAATGATTAGCAAGGGTAAGGATTGGTAAACACACGAGTAAGGATTTTAAGGCCCTTACTTATGCACTTAGGGTTTTATGAAACCCAAGAGGGTATTCCTAGCATTTTTTTCATAATAATACTCTTATTCCATTTGTATCACTAACACTACAATAAACACAAATGATTCTCACATAGATGCTCAACTAGTAAAAACATCAAAGAATTTGGTTGCTTCTTAATCATAATTCACTCTAAGAGCATGAGAATGAAAAAACCTTATAACTTTATAACCCTTCTTATAGAATTTTATTTAATGAATGGGTAATGGTTGAGTTATTCAACACAATACAACATAACTACCAATCTTAGTCTAGTGCCTCATCCTTAGAACATATTCAATAACAACACATACATAATAATACAATAATTTTCACACCTGACATTATATAAAGATTTGAAATACTACATTTTATTATTTTAGCATTGTGTCTTATCCTTTACTTCTTACTAACATCCTAACACTCAGGTTAATACAAATTTGCAGTCATATTCAAGCACCTACATTAATTATTTTCATTAATAAACAAGAATAGAGCCACACGTCCATCTAAACTTTATGGAGACAAATAAAGATAACCTTGATTATGTTATTCATAATTTTCTAAACTAGTACATAGGAGAGTAAAATGTTGTCGAACTTGCACTATTACTATTCTATATTGCCAGCATTACCATTAAGATTACATATGTGTATTGACAGACTTGGACCTAAGACATATCACTAGACCATTCGTTAACCCTTTCAATCCTTGTGTGACTAAATCCCAGAGTAAATCAACACCCAAAATCTTTGTAATAGGTCTTGAAATCCCATTTATAAAGATATAGGAGCGAAGAGTGACATACCGAAATATAATTACATTTGTATTTGAGGGCTAATTTCACCTCAATTTGAGAGATTCCCCAGACAGTTACACTTAATCATTTCAAAACAAGGGGAAGCAAAAGACAAAATAATCCATGTAGTTGGTTGAAGAAGATGAATCAACCTTCCAAAAGGCATTGTTCGTTGATGCAACATCACCAAAATTCGTCATCCACATAGACCAAAGAATACTCTCCACTAGTACCAAAGGAAAAAACATACACACTTCCTGGAAAAGGAATATTTCCCATCTAGGATATGGAGTCCCACACTTCTCTTTTACACTAGCCAAAAATATTTCCACATTAGCACCAAAACAAAAAAATGACATACATGCTAAAGAGTGTGATCCTAATGTAGTGGCAATATTGTCATAAAAAATAAAAATAGGGTTGAGACACTAATCTTATTCATAAGCATTAGAGTATGCTTGCCTGCTCCATGTTCATGTTGAAACTAGAAGAGAAACTACTCCTCCCTTAGTAGAATCTTCATATGGCACTAGAGAAAGTAGATAATGGCCATACTCTGGGTCAATATCTCCTTCATCACCCGAAGGGCTATTTGAAACCTCAATAGGAGAGTTGTGCCACCCCAAATAAGCCTTTTGATACTTATTCCTTTACTTTATTCTTAGGCTTAACTAACTCCTTCCGCTTAAACTGGACCAGTTCTTCTAAAACAAACTAGCTCCTAGAATAGTAGGTGCTCTTTACACCATCTTTCTTATTATTTCCATGGGATCTACTCTTTCCTTTTGTTGGTGTAGAATTTATGGGTACCTCATGCTCAGTAACAAATATGTCCTCTTAAAATTCAAACAAACTAACCCTCTTGGAGCTCTTAGTTGGCTGAACAGACACACTCAACTTACCCATCCTTTCAGAACATAGGGAAAAACTAGCAAACCACCAATTATGAGAAGACACACTGGTCAAATCCCCTCAAAGAATATAAAACTCTCAAACCCAAATAATCTCAACCACACCCAGTGAAAATTACAAACAATCAAAAATCATAATCCCAAAAAATGAAACTCTCAAACCAACTAATGCATGACTCAGAATAGAGCACATATGAAAACCAACTTACCATAGATAGAAAATTCAATACATATATAAATGAAAACTAAAGACTCACACACTTTCCCCTCTAGCTCACACCTCACAACTCTAGATTATTGTAAATGGTGAGATAAAATGGTAGGAAATTTGCATTAAGTAAAAAAATCAAGAGTGTGTAGCCATTAATGATACAAGAGAGCCTTGTTTGAGCAAGCTAACAACTTAGCTGATTAGATTTGAATCTAGGTTGTCAATCCTTTCAAATTTAAAACACTATCAATGGCGAACCTCAAGCATCATTTCTATCTTTAACAAACTAATCCTAAAAAATGGTGATACCACCTTGAAAATTTTCCACATTTACACTTAACTTCATTAGAAATCTAAATCATAAAATTATCATGCATCATCACCCTAGTCTATGCTCTTGTATTTACATCGAAGAATTATAAAGAGCCGACAAATGAAAGAAAAATCCTTCAAACAACCCATCACTCATCATTGATCTACCCCAACCCTCCAGGGTTCAATCAATGATAAGAGTACCAATGTGATGGAATCTTGACCATTGGATCATTTTCCTTCTTGGAAATCTTCATCTCACATCGTGCATCACTGATTTATGTTTAAAATTCAAGACCGTATCAAGAACGGGTGAAATATAGCGATGAAACCATATTCGGCCACATGCATCCTCCCTTGAAATCAATGGTCACAAACATATCGCTCATTCATCCCTTATGAAACAATGAAAAAACTTATTCTATAGAAAGCTCATCACTCATCGCTAATCTAATCAAAACATGCACACAACTATTTGTGATGAGCGATTAAAATAAATACAAAGAGCCTTGAGGTCATCACTCATCGCCAATTCAAAACTCAGAACTCAAGAGAAATTAGCGATAGCCAAATCTCCAATGATACAAAGAGAAACTCGAGCAACACACAGCGCTGATATGAACCAAAATTTCTTAAATCCATCCATTATGCATGAAACAAAGGAAACATCATTAATTTCTCATCACCAATCTAAATTTTCATTCATAAAACTATCTGTGATGAGCGACAAATGGAAGGAGTCGATGGGACTTAAGTGAGACAATTTAGCATGTGCTCACAAGTTTTTTTAAGAAACGGGACCATCTGGGACAATGTATAAAAGGCCTCAGAGGACTTTAAAACATATTTTTCAAAGGATGTAAAGGCCAAAAAAGGTCGATCGCTCAAATTTATAAAATAATTTATATGTTTACGACCTAAGCACAAGGGTCCCGTAATTTCACAAGCTCAATGAAAATAGTTTTTAACATGACTGGCGATGGGATAAATAAGGTCAACGATAGATCATAACATTGGTAAGGGCTAAGACCAAGGTTTTCAATAGAGAGATCTTGACAACAAAATCCCAAGGCAAGAATAGAGGGAAAACCTCAAGCCTAGACACTTCGAAACTAGCCCAATTTTACAGACTTTTAGAAATGGAACCAAAATTTTAGGGGTTCCATCAGAATCATATACATCATTGGAGCTTATCAAAGGAGAACCAATGCCCCTATGGGATGGATGTTTTATCAACTTAGATGAGTTTACATGTTTTTATCTTGTTTTATTTCATATTTTCTTCATGTTTTCTTATCTTTGTTTGATTGAGAATCTCATAGGGAATGATTTTTTTGGGTTTCTAACATGACTAACCTTTATTGTTTGTCTCTTGTTATCTATTTAAAGATTCAACATTCACACTTTAGTCCTTAATTTTTGTGTTTAGATAAACAATCATAAGTTTTTATACCTTGTGGAATTAGTTGTGGTGTCTCTTTTAAACAAGGATGCATCAATTTTAAGATCATTCTTAAAAGTACTTAAAATTAGGGAGAATATATTAAATAAAATACATTTATCTTATATTTTCATAAGATAACCCTTTCATATATGCAATTTTGAAACATTCTTAGATACCTTAAAAATTGGGGAGGAAAATTATCATGGTTTGTTGACACTAGTTTAGAGATCATATGCTTGTCTAGAAAAGATAAGATAACTTATAATAATTATTCTATAAAATATAAAGAAATATGAAAAGATATTGGTAGGTATGCCTCTCAAAATACCAATTAATCTTATGCATTTACATAGATTTATATCAATATTTGAATAGTATGTTATTATTTAAAGTAGGTAAATTGAATTGCATAGATTAACTTTATATTTAATGTTGCATTGCTTCTTTCACATAAAACATTGGTGTGCTTTTGATTTTAGAGTAATTTTTTGGGCATACTATTTCATAATTTGTGTGACATGTTAATTAGATCATTATAGCACTTATTTATTTAAATTTGACCATAGTTGCATCTAGTTTAATATGTGTAAACTTATTCAAAATGTGGGATTTAATTAAAAAAACTAGTAGGTTGTTTAGTTATATCACATATTCAATACATCCATTACATATATCAATTAGATAAAATTGTTGTATTTATTAAATAATCTTGATAGGATTCTTTAATTAAATCACAAGTGTATCCAATTTGTAATATGTATGTTAGGTTTTAAGAAATATAGTGTATATTATTTAATGGGATCACTTGTATTACTAAAAGTGTTAAGTAAAAACATGCATAACAAATAACAATAAAAAAATATATCATGGCATTCATATAAATCTTCCTATCACCTTGTTGAAAAAATGTGGTGTATCATAAAAACTCACATTATTATGCAATAGGCCTATGGCTATCAAACTCCTCAGTGCTTGGTGGTGGTGGTCAATGAGATAGTGTAGATTGAGAGTAGCTCCTAGAGGCACTCCATGCTAGTAAAAAAATAAGCTAATGTCTAAGATCTGTATTGGCCATGATTGTTGCAATAGACTATTACTTAAGTTGGTCTCTCTAGGCTCACACTATATACATCTCTATTTCTAGCATCATTTGTATATAATCATAAGTGGGACCTTGATATCTCTATCTAATATCCTCATACATAGCTCTCATTCATGCTATGGGGTTACAAAAAATTGTGTGATTCCATGCAGTCTCTTATGGCCTATAATTAGCCTATACCACTTGACATAGCTACACATCAAGAACAATATTTTCTATCACTAGACCCATAAATTTGATCCAATATCGAGTGTAAAATACAAATATAGAACCATATAATAACATAAAATAAGAAAAAAAGATAAACTAAATTTAAAATTAAATATAATATCTAGTCTATTATACAGAAAAAATCAAAAAGAATATCAAATCACCTCGGTTTCCAACCTCCAAATGGGGATCCATGCATGCAATAAGTTTAGCTATGTATGGCCTCCCTTGTGAGTTGATGCAAAGAAAGGATGAAATATCTTGAACTAACACAAATTAGTACAATTCAATCACTACTTAGGCCTCAAGACCCCTACAATGATGATTTGCACTAACTCACTAGTCTTCCCAACTAGGTCTCCAGAATGGTGTTTTAAAATATATATTTTAGAGAGGGTCATCTCTCTATGAAACCAAGACCTTTCCAAATACCCATTAGGCCCTGCCCTAACATATCTCATTTGTGACATAGGTTATTTCGGAACAAGTCTCACTAATTTGGTCTGCTATGCCCAAAACAAGGCCAATTAGGTCACTTTTACAAAGCATCCACTAAAACATTACTTCCCAATCACCTAAAATCTTCATCAATAGTTTGAACCTATCAGATAGGTTCCCAATAATGTTTTAAAAACAAACAACTCTCACATTTTTTTGTCCCACACTATCACTACCCTACCTAGCTTAACAAATGAGGATGTTAGGCTAGGACTCAGACAAAACCCCTACAAACTCCATCCCCTAATCCAAAAGACAAATAAAACAATAAAAGCACACCTAGAACTAAAATTCCACCAAGTTTGGCTAAAGTGCAATGGTGGAATGGTCTGATAGTTACATTTTTTATTCCAAACCCTTGAAAATGAGGGTTTTTATGTGGTTTGGAATAAAATGCTTCAAACAAGATTATTTCCTAATGAAATTCCACCACACCAACTTCAAATGAAGGATTAATCTTTGTGGCAATCTTTCACACAATTCTCAGTTCATGACACTACTATTTGGGGCCGTACAAAGTAAGAAAACATAGAATATACACTCAAATTACAGAAAAATGGAGTCTTTTTACTTCTTTTGTCCTCAAAAATGATACAATCAGGTTTCCTCAAAATTTGTGAGGAAAAAATAACCCTATGCAACTGTAACTCATTAGTTGAAAAATAAGATCCACTCATGTAACTATTTAAATTCCTTTTACATGCAATTTTTCCAAGTTGCAAAGCAACTTTTACATTCTTTAAACAACTTTTATCTAACGCCTAAGAATGGAACTACATGACGCCAAACATACAAAAAAGTTCTTGATTCAACCTTATTACATCACTTAGCTGACAAAACATCCAAATTAAAAACCTAGACACCTAAATGCATCAATAAAATGAAAATTACCATGGTGCCCCTACACCATACACCTAGGGTGGAAAGAATCTTAGGTTCCACTTGAGATCAATTCTTATACAGATTTCCCATGCCTCTTGATGTCATCTTCTGACATCCATATTTCATTTTCAGATAGTAAAACATGCCACTTGACAAGGTATTCATTTTGGACATTATTCCTTGTCCTTTTTGCCTCCTTAATGTAAAAAATTGCTTCATGTTTCAATGGTTCAGTAGGAGGTAGATATTTCACCCAATATCCATTAGCATCAGCACCTATACATGCATCCACAAATCCCTTGAAGGGGTATAAGTTAGCTACATTAAATATTGGTGAGATAGCAACTCCAGAAGGGAGTTTTTCTATCTCATATGCACTCTCCCCAAATTTTTGAACCACCTTGCATGGCCCAATCTTTTTAATTTGTAACTTGGTGTATTTTCCCTTAGGAAACCTCTCCTTCATATGTGCAAGCACCAAATCCCCTACCTTGAGCTAAACATTTCTCCTTTTAAAATTTGCATGATCTTTGTATTTTTCAACACTTTTCTTGAGGTTCTACCTAACTTTTTCATGTATTTCCTTCATGGGTATGGAAAAATATTCCCCCTCTACACTTCTCTTCTCCCATCCACTCATATCTTTGAGCTCAAAAAAACCACTTGGTTTATGTAGGATGTCAAAATCTTACACATGGATTGTATAGATTTATCCATCCTCATAGAATAACATAAATCATTGACTCCAAATAAAATGATAAAACTAAGACAAACATGCAATAGAGAAAATGAAATACAAACTATTCTATGGTGGATTGGTGCCCTGCATGAAGATGTGAGAGAGCCCTTTCCCAATCCCTTTCTAAGCCAAATGAAATAGACAATGAGTTGCTATGAGCTCAAGTTGCCTATAGTTTAGATGCATTCAAAATGTAGTTGTAGAAATGAGAGAAAATGCCTTGCATTTATAGAAGTTGAGAGAAGAGAGGCCAAAATTGAGAGATGTGGGACTAAATCCCATTCAATAGGATAGAGACAATTGTCATAATGGGATTGGCCAAATCTTGTGCAAGTTTTGGCCAATGTGCCCATTCAAATTTGAAAAAATGTCAATAAATGCATGTTGTTGAGGGTTTTGGGGGGAATTATCTTTGTCAAAGAAAGTCAAAGATAAGAGTTATTGAGGGAAAATAAGTCTTTTTAATAAATCAAATAAATTCGTTTATTGGTGCAAGTGGGTGGGTTAGTTAGGAGTTTAGATTTGACTCTAGTTGAGTCAAAAGCTAGAGAATGGTAATTATGATTAGAATTTAATTAATTTAGATTAATTAACTTAGGGGATTTTTAGGGATTTGATATTTGATTTTAAATCAGTTTGATTTATTAAATCAAATAAGAAGAACTTTAGGAACTTAATTAAATAATTTGATTTATTTAATTAAGCCTGATGAACCTTAGGGAATTAATCAATAAATTGATTAATAGAAGAATTGAATGTTAATTAGAGCGGGATGCATGATGTTAGTTTTGCATGTCTATAGTTTCTATCCATAAACCACTTCAAAATAGATTTTCCCTATGCTTCTATTAATGGAGTCATTATAAGCATACTCTTCCTGTGGGAGAACAAGATCCCATTGTTGTTCATGTTCTTTTGTAAGGAACCTAATTAAGTTTCCCAATTATCTATTGACCACTTCAGTTTGTCAATTTGTTTATGGATGATAGGCAATACTGAAGGCCAATTATTTTCCCAATTTCTTCCAAAAAATCCTCCAAAAGTGATCTATGAACTTTGAGTCTTTGTCTGAAACTATGGTGAGTTGCAACCCATAAATTCTCACTATTCCCTTGAATAATAATCCTTCAATATTTGAGGCATCACTTGTGCATTTGCAAGGAATAAAATGAGCCATTTTGTTTAACCTGTAAACAACTACACACACATTGACTAGTCCCCTTTGATTTTTGGGTAAGCCTAAAATAAAATCCATACTTAGATGTTCCTAAGGCCTGATAGTTATTGGTAGGGGCTAATAAAGCTCTTCATTTGATCTAGAGCCTTTGGCTCTTGGAAAAATCACACAACTCTCCACAAACTTCTTGAAATCCATATGCATCCTTGGCCAATGGTAGAACCTCTTTACCTTCTCTAAGGTTTTATCAAACCAAAAGTGTCCACCCAAACTACCATAGTGCTTATCCCTTATCAAATTGGACCTCATGGAGCATCTAGTAACACACAACTAATAACCTTTGAACAATAGTTCATATTTCAACACAAAATCAAATAACTCATTGTGAAAAGTATTTTGAAACTAACTACAAATAGCATATGGCTCCTTAAAATCATCATCATCCTTATACATTCCTTTTAGTGCATCTATTACTATACTCTGAAATTGGATTTCTTGCACCATCATGGATCTCCTGCTCAAGGCATCAACAACCTTGCTTGATTTCCCTTTCTTGTGCTCAATTGTTAAGGTGTAGGCCTGCATGTACTCCATCCACTTAATGTGCCTATGACTCAAATTTTCTTGACTATTCAAACAATGAACTCCTTTGGTAAAATATCATGCCTCCACTTCTTGAGGTATTATACCATTGCATATAGCTCCAAGCCATATGATGAATACTTCTTTATGGCTTCATTGAGATTCTCACTAAAAAATGCTACCGACCTCTCTTCTTGACTCAAAACTGCACCAATGGCATACCCACTTGCATCACACTCAATGGTGAACACATTGCTGAAGTTAGGTAATGTGAGTATGGATTGTTGATCCAATCTATTCTTCAAGTACTCAAAAATCTTCTCAACTTCATTAGTCCATTGGAACATATTCTTCTTATCCCCTTTAATAGTGTCAATGATAGGAGAACAAATGCGGCTAAAGTTCCTTATGAACTTCCTATAGAAGCTAATCAAGCCATGAAAAATCCTTACCTCTCCTTTTGATTTAGGGGTTGGCCAACTAAGTATTTCTTCCACTTTAGTGGTATCCATCTTCAATGTACCTTTGGAGATCACAAATCCAAGGTAGAATAGTTCTTCTTTTATGAACTCACTTTTTAAGGTTGATCATCAACTTCTCCTCATTCAATATCTTCAATACCATATCCAAATGTTGTAAGTGCTCTTCCCTTGTCTTGTGGAACACCAAGATGTCATCTAAATAGACCACCATAAATCTTCCCATGAAAGGTTTCAAGACCTCATTCATCAACCTCATAAATGTCCTTGGGGAATTTGACAACCTGAATGGCATTACTAGCCACTCACACAAACCCTCATTAGTCTTGAAGGTGGTTTTCCACTCATCTCCTTCCCTTATTCTAATTTGATGGTATCCAGTTTTCAAATCAATCTTTGAGAAGTAGCATGCACTTGCTAAAATTTCCATCAATTCCTCCATCTGGGGTATAGGAATTCTATATCTAATTGTGATTTTGTTGATTACTCTTGAATAAATACACTAACTCCAATCTCCTACCTTCTTGGGTGCCAAAAAAGTAGGCACAACACAAGGACTTAGGCTCTCTCTTATGAAACCTTTATCCAATAACTCTTGAATATGATTTCTTATCTCCTCATTTTCCTTGGGTGTCATTTTGTATGTTGCCTTGTTTGGCAAGTTTGCACCGGGTATGAGATCAATATGATGACTCACATATCTTATAGGAGGTAAATATTTAGGGAGATCATCCACCACTATGTCCTCATACTTATCCAATAAGGTATGCACTTCTTTGAGTATCTCATCTCCATTTTCTCTTGTTATGACTGATGTAGGCTTCCCTATGATGGAATTCCCTTTGTTCTCTTCACTCAAATCCTTCAAATACTCTTTCTCCTTCACCACCATCGCACTTGGTCCTTCATGGAAAACCTTGTAATCCTCTTGTAAAGGTGTAAGAGTGTATGACTGTCCATCCTTCTCTATCATGTATGTATTCTTCTTCGTATCATGTTTTGAATTCTTGTCAAACTGCCATGGCCTCCCTAGGTGTAAGTGGCACACATCCATAGGGATGATGTAACATAATATCTTATCCTTGAAGCACCAATGTTGAATTCAACCCAATTCCTCTCATTCACCAAGACTTGTCAACCCTTGTTGAGCCATGAAACCTTGTAGGGTGCAGTCTGTGGTATCCTTTTCAATTTGAGTTTTTCTACCATTTCTAAAGACACTAAATTATCAATTGAAATGGAATCAACAATCACTTTACATACCTTTCCCTGAGATCTACAAGTTATCCTAAATAATTATTTTCTTTGTAGGGGTTCTTTGGTGGTTGGCACCTTGATTAGTGTCCTTCTTATCATCAAGGTCTTAGGGGTAAGTGCACCAAGATGGTTCCCAAAAATGGGACCTAAGTGGACAATGTTTTTCTAAAATTAGGAAATATTAAACTTGGACGTGAAATTGAGGATAGTTACACTCAAAATTTTGAGATGGAACAAAAACAAGGACCAAAGTGCTCCAAGTCTACTTTCTAAACTACTAATTTATTTTTAAAATAGTTTAGATTAAGAGGTTCAAAAAAGGGATTCACATAAATTGGTGTTGTTTTTGTCAAATAAAACATAACATAGCAACTCTTGTACGACCCTCGTACGGTGAACATTTTTATATTATTTTTAAAATCACAATGGTTAGAAGTTAGCTAATAGTATGTAGTTGATGCACAACTTTTCTGATAATTTTTTAATGAATATTTAATTTTTTACTAATTTTCGAAGTGGACACTTCTTGAAAAATAGAATTTTGGCCATGCTACCCATACAAATTTTGGAAAATAATTGATTTTTTTTTTTAAATGTTTGTAGAATGTATTCTAGTTTCTAAAAATGTAATTTATTTAAAATTATGATGAGCGGTTAATTTATAACGAAAAGAAAACCAAACACTATTTTTTGCCAAAAAGGAGACATACAGACAAAAGAAATTATGGATGAAAGGCTTAAAATTGTTAGAAAGTAAAAAAAAATTACATCATTGGATAGCTAAGAGAGAACATAACATTACCCAAATGTTCAATTTGTTTGATATGGAACTACATGCAATCCTAACAGTGAGCATGAACTTGATTATGTGAAGTATGGTGGAATTTGTAAAACCACATCTCTGGTCATTGGTAATGCCCTCCAAGACTTAAAGTTGGTATTCCAAGGAAAATATAAATCCTAAGGCTTCGGTATTCCCAAAGCAAGATATAATGTGAGTGTGTTATAATGCGTTCACATTATATCTCAATTTTGACATGGTTTTTTGCTTTTGCGGGAAACATGTCAACTAAGGCATAATGCGAGTGTGTTATAACGTAGTCACATTATGTCCTCCTTTATGTTAAATTCTAGTCTATTGAATGTATGATGATATATTTATATTTTGTATATACACGTATGCTTGTATGTCATGTATGTATGCATGTATGCATTCTTGTATGTATGTAAATATGCTTGTACGTATCAATGCAAGTGTATTGTATGTATGCCTATATGCATGTAAGATTGTATCTACACATGTATGTATGTATGCTTGAATGGATGTAGGATTGTATGTAAATATGTATTATGCTTGTATGTATGTCTTTAGAGGAAGGGAAAATTTTAAGAGAGAGGGTCTGGAGAGGGAGAGGGGGTGGAAGTGAGAGTTTAAGAGAGAGGGAGTGGTAGAGAAGGGGTTGGAGTGAGATGGACTTAGCTAGGTAGGGTGGGAGGGATAGAGGTAGGGAGAGAGAGAGAGGGTGGTGGAGAGAGATAATTTAGAGAGGAGAGAGAGAGAGAGAGAGGGGGGATAGAGAGACATAGAGAAAGAGAAAGTTATGTAGGTAGAGTTTCAAAGGGAGAGACTTGAGAGTGTGAGGGGGGTGAGAGGGAGAGACTTGAGAGATAGGTAGTGAGAGGGAGTGTGAGAGAGAGGGAGTGGGAGAGAGATAGAGTGTGAGTGAGAGACCTGAGAGAGGGAGAGGGTGTGGGAGGGAGTGACTTGATAGAGGTAGAGGAAGAGGTGGGTGGAGTGAGAGGGACTTATCTAGGTAGGGTGGGAGGGATAGATAGAGAGAGGGGAGAGAGACAGAGAGATTTACCTAGGTAGGTTTCTAGAGGGAGATACCTGGGAGAGAGAGGGGGTTGGAGGGAGATACATGAGAGAGGGAGAGAGAGGGAGTGGGAGAGAATGGGAGGGACATAGAGAGAGATGGATAGAGGGAGCAAGAGAGGGTGGTAGGGATTGATTGAATGAGAGTTATGTAGAAAGAAGGAGAGGGTAGATACAGACAATTAGAGAGGGTAGGAGGGAGGGAGGGAGGGAGAGGTGATATGTATAGAGGGTATGTGTAGGATCATGATGAGACAAAAAGTGGTGATATGTAAGTAATATGATGTCCCATGTGGCTAACAACATTTTTTAACCCAACATTGATGAATTGAAAAGGGTTTTTAAAGGTGATTCTCAGCTTTCCACCAATATAAATTATGCTTTACATTGAATTTAATAAATAATTATTATTCATTTTCTATTTTAATTACGACTAAAGTCTTGATTGATAGGTTGATTGAAAAACATCTATAGCTTTCAAACGATATCACATTTTTTGAATTTGAAACATGTGTCACATTCTATGATTTTCATACTATAGGAATTAAAAAAAAAATGAATTTCATGAAGTTTTGACCAAGTTAAGGTGGTTAGACATATGAGTTTTAATATTTTTAAAAAGTTGTAATAAAAAAATCATAATTAATTATTTGCTTGGAAAAAAATTGCAAAAAAATATGCATCACATCAAGAAATGATTCCTCTACTTAGATCTAAAATATTATCATTTTATTGTGGTTAGGGTGGTTAGATAGACACCCACTTCTTATTTTTCCCTAAAATTTAAATATTACTACACTGAAATTTCAATTTTTCACCAAATAGATCTTTTTTTTAAACATAAACCTAGTAGTTTAGAAACTACATTCAATTTGCTACAAATTCTATTCTTACATATTTTTGAAATAATATAGATAACTTATTCAAATATTTGCGCCAAGTTTCCTAACTCTCATTTTTTAAATTTTCATCACCACTTAAGGGCCTATTTTTTCCATGATGATCATGCACATACTCTATATAGAGATAAATTGATAGGGGTTGAGGGTATAGGGTTGAGGGAATAGGGTCAATGGTAGAGTGTATTAGGTTGACGGTATAGGGTAGAAGTTTTAAGGGTTTAGGGTTGAGGGTAGAGGGTTTAGGGTATAGTTATGAGGGTATATGGTTGAAGGATTAGGCTTAGGGTCCAAATTAAAGGGTAGAGGGTATAAGGATTGAGGGTTGAGGGTTGAGGGTTTAAGGATTGAGGGTTAAGGGATTAAGGGTTGAGGGTTGAGAATTGAGGGTTGATGGTTTAATGTATAGGGTAGAGGGTTTAAGAGTTTAGGATTTAAGGGTTGAGGGTTGAGGGTTGAGGATTGGAGGTTTAAGGTTGAGGGTTGAGGGATGAGGGTATAGGGCATACGGTCAAGGGATTAGGGTTGAGGGTCAAATGTATAGGGTACAGGTTATAGTGGTTGAGGGATTAGGGTTTAAGGGTTGAGGGTAGAGGGTTGAGGGATTAAGGGTTGAGGTTTTAGGGATTAGGGTAGACAGTTTTCTTGTATTTAAGGGTGTAAGGTTTGAGGGATTATTTTTTAGGGTAGAGAGTATTAGGTTGAGGGTTGAGGGTAGAGGCAAGAGGGTAGAGTATTTATGAGTTTATGGTTTAAGGGTTGAGGGTTGAGGGTTTAGGGTTTAGGCTTAAGTTTTTAAGGGTTTAAGGGTTGAGTGATTATAGGTCAAGAGGGTTGATAGATTAGGGTAGAGAGTTTTCTAAGTGGTTTTAAGGGTTTAGTGGTTGGGGGATTAGGTTTGAGGGTAGAGGGTAGAGGATTGAGGGTAGAGGGCAGAGGGTTTAAGGGTTGAGGGATTACGAGGTAGAGGGTAGAGGGTAGAGGGTAGATGGTTTAAGGTTAGAGGTTTTAAGGTTGAGGGTAGAGGATTGAGTGTACAAGATTATGGTATTAGGGTTGAGGGTCCAATGTATAGGGTAGAGGGTATACGGCTTGAGGGATTAGATTTTAATGGTTGAGGGATTAAGAGGGTATAGGGGTTGAGGGATTAAGAGGGTATATGAGATGAGGGATTAGGGTTTAAGGGTTGAGGGTTAATGGATTAAGAGAGTATAGGGGTTGAGAGATTAGGGTTTAAGGGTTGAGGGTTGATGGATTTAGAGGCTATAGGGGTTGAGGGATTAGGGTTTAAGGGTTGAGGATTAAGGTATTAAGAGGTTATAGGTGTTGAGGGATTAGGGTTTAAGGATTGAGGGAAGACGGTTGATAGATTTCAAGGGTATCAGAGTTGAGGGAATAGGGTTTAAGGGTTGAGGGTTGATGGATTAATAGGGTATATGGGTTGATAGATTAGCATTTAAGGATGGAGGGTTGGGGGTTGAGGGATTAAGAGGGTATAGGGGTTGATGGATTAGGGCTTAAGGATTGAGGGTTGAGGGATTAAGAGGATATAGGGGTTGAGGGATTAGGGTTTAAGGGTTCAGGGTTCAGGGTTGAGGTATTAAGAGGGTATAGGGGTTGAGGGATTGGAGTTTAAGGGTTGAGGGTTAAGGGTTGAGGGATTAAGAGGGTATAGGGTTTGAGGGATTAGGGTATAAGGGTTGATGGTTGAGGTACTAAAATGGTATAGGGGTTGAGGGATTAGGGTTTAAGGGTTGAGGGTTGAGGTATTAATAGGGTATAGGGGTGGAGGGATTAGGGTTTAATTGTTGAGATTTGAAGGATTAAGAGGGTATACAGATTGAGGGATTAGGGTTTAAGGTTTGAGGGTTGAAGGATTAAGAGATTATAGGGGTTGAGGGATTAGGGCTTATGGTTTGAGGGTTGAGGATTGACGAATTAAGAGGGTATAAGTGTTGAGGGATTAGGGTTTAAGGGTTGACAGTTGAGAGTTGAGGGATTAAGAGGGTATAGGGTTTGAGGGGATTTTTTTAGGGTTTAGGTTTGAGGGATTTAAAGGGTATAGGGGTTGAGGGTTGAGGGTTGATGGATTAAGAAGTTATAGGCGTTGATGGTTGAGGGATTAAGAGGTTATAGGGGCTGAGGGATTAGGGTTTAAGCATTGAGGGTTGAGGGTTAAAGTATTTAGAGGTTATATGGGTTGAGGGTTCAGGCTTGAGGGATTAAGAGGTTATAGGGGTTGAGGGATTAGGGTTTAGGTGTTGAGGGTTGAGGGATTAAGAGGTTATAGGGATTCAGAGATTAGGGTATAATGGTTTAAGGGTTTAGAGTTGATGGTTGAGGGATTAAGAGGTTATAAGGGTTGAGGGATTAGAGTTTAAGGGTTCAAGTTTCATGGTTAAGGGATTAAAAGGGTATAGGGGTTGAGAAATTAGGGTTTAAGGGTTGAGGGTTGAGGATTGTGGGATTAAGAGGGTATAGGGGTTGAGGGATTAGGATATAAAGGTTGAGGATTGAGGGATTAAGAGGTTATAGCAGTTGAGGGATTATGTATTAAGGGTTGAGGTATCAATAGGGTATATGGGTTGAGGTATTAGGGTTTAAGTTTTGAGGGATGAGGGATTAAGAGGTTATAGGGGTTGAAGGATTAGGGTTTAAGGGTTGAGGGTTGAGGGATTAAGAGGTTATAGGGGTTGAGGGATTAGGGTTTAAGGGTTGAGGGTTGAGGGATTCAGAGGTTAAAGGTGTTCAGGGATTAGGGTTTAAGGGTTGAGGGTTGAGCGATTAAGGGTTGAGGGGTGAGGGATTAGGGTTTAAGGGTTGCGGATTGATGATTGCGGGATTAAGAGGGTATAGGGGTTGAGGTATTAGGGTCTAAGGGTTTAGGGTTGATGGTTGAGATATTAAGAGGGTATAAGGGTTGAAATATTAGGGTTTAATGGTATAAGGGTTGAGGCATTAAGAGGTTATAGGGATTGAGGGATTAGGGTTTAAGGGTTGAGGGTTGAGGTATTCAAAGGGTATAGGGGTTGAGGGTTGAGGGTTGAGGTATTAATAGGGTATAGGGGTGGAGGGATTAGGGTTTAAGTGTTGAGGGTTGAGGGATTAGGGTTTAAGGGTTGAGGGTTGAGGGTTGGTGGATTAAGAGGTTATAGGGTTTGAGGGATTAGGATTAAAGGGTTGAGGTTTGAGGGTTGAGGTATTAAGAGGGTATAGGGGTTGAGGGATTAGAATTTAAGGGTTGAGAGTTGAGGGTTGAGGGTTGAGGGTTAAGGGATTAAGAGGGTATAGGGTTTGAGGGATTAGGGTTTAAGGATCTAAGGGTTGAGGTATTAAAATGGTATAGGGGTTGAGGGATTAGGGTTTAAGGGTTGAGGGTTGAGGGATTGAGAGGTTATAGGGGTTGAGGGATTAGGGTTTAAGGGTTGAGGGATTAGGGTTTAAGGGTTTAGGGTTGAGGCATTAAGAGGTTAAAAGTGTTGAGGGATTAGGGTTTAAGGGTTGACGGTTGAGGGTTAGTGGATTAAATGGGTAAAGGCGTAGAAAGATTAGGGTTTAAAGGTTCAGGGTTTAGGGTTGAGGGATTAAGAGTGTATAGGGGTTGAGGGATTAGGGTTTAAGGGTTGAGAGTTGAGGTTTGAGGAATTAGGGTTTAATGGTTGAGGGTTGAGGGATTAAGAGGGTATGGAGGTTGAGGGACTAGGGTTTAAGGGTTGAGGATTTAGGGTTGAGGGATTAAGAGGGTATAAGGCTTGAGGGATTAAGGTTTAAGGGCTGATGTCTGAGGATTGAGGGATTAAGAGGGTATAGGGGTTGAGGGATTAGGGATTAAGGCTGTAGGGTTGAGGCTTGAGGTATTAAGAGCTTATAAGGGTTTAGGGATTAAGGTTTAAGGGTTTAGGGTCTAAAGGTTGAGGGTTGATGTTTGAGAGTTGAGGTATTAGGAGGGTATAGGGATAGAGGGATTAGGGTTTAAGGGTTGAAGGTTGATGATTGAGGGATTAAGAGGGTATAGGGGCTAAGGGATTAGGGTTTAAGGGTGTAAGGTTGAGGTAATAAGAGGGTATAGGGGTTGAGGGATTAGGGTTTAAGAGTTTAGGGTTGACGGATTAAGAGGGTATAAGGGTTGAGAGATTAGGGTTTAACTGTATAAGGGTTGAGGGATTAAGAGATTATAGGGGTTGAGGGATTAGGGTTTATGGGTTGACGATTGACGTATTAAAAGGGTATAGGGCTTGAGGGATTAGGGTTTAAGGGATGAGGGTTGAGGGTTGAGGTATTAATAGGGTTTAGGGGTGGAGGGATTAGGGTTTAAGGGTTGAGGGTTAAGGGATTAAGAGAGTATAGGGGTTGAGGGATTAGGGTTTAAGGATTATGGGTTGAGGGAGTAAGAGATTATAGGGGTTGATGGATTAGGGTTTAAGGGTTGAGTGTTCAAGAATTAATAGTGTAACTCAGATTTTTTGGAATTGTGGATGGATGCTAACTGTTGCACAAGATTAAACATCAATTCTAATCTAAATAAAACAACAAAGAATGGTAAGTAAGCATGATTAATCTAAACTAATAAAACTAGAATGATCTCACCGAATATGCAAATACTTCCTTGATTTATCTCAATTGCCCTTCTCCATTTTGTTGTCTTGTTATTCTTGCCCTTAGATATTTGTGTGTTTGAATGCAAGCATAACTTCATCGAGTGTCTCAGTAAAATATCGAAGATTGTTTCTTCTCAAAAATGTATAATGATTTTGGGAGAGGAGGAATAATGATTATGACAAGCCATTTTATAGATTTTTTGTTTTTGAACAATCAGCTCAGATTGAAAGAGAGATCCACGGATGAGATTGATGAATGCCATGTGATGAGTTATGTGATAGATAGAACGCGAGTTAGAACGTGAGTTCAACTACAGGATAAAGACTAATTTTAGAACATGAGTTCCAATCTTCATCTTCAAAAATAAAAGAAATAGACTTTGTATGCAAAATACAAAGTTAGAAGCTGAAGAATAATGCATTTGAATGCGAACTTGAGTTAATTAATTAAATAAAGATATTTAATTAATAAACGCA
This sequence comes from Sequoiadendron giganteum, assembly GCA_007115665.2. Lineage (NCBI taxonomy): Eukaryota > Viridiplantae > Streptophyta > Pinopsida > Cupressales > Cupressaceae > Sequoiadendron > Sequoiadendron giganteum. The sequence goes on from CM021104.1 coordinate 579,292,148, forward strand.
TACATGCATATAAGTTAGAACTAGTTAATCAGCTACATATGATGGAGAGTTTTCCTGCAGAGATGATCAACAGTTGAATTCAAAGATAGCTGAAGAACTAAAAATAGATCTCAAGTTAGAAGGTAAGTGGATGATTAGATAACTGATTGATAGAGGAATGTGACACAAATGAATTAAATGTGAATTAAATGTTGATTTAATTCAACATTCGAAAATAGAAGATTTAATTAAATAAATAAAGATAATTTATTGAATTTGACTTTCGAAAAGGGTGGAATTGAATAATTAAATAATAAATATTTAATTATAGTTGAAAAGGGGGTTAAATGAATAATTAAATAAAGATATTTAATTATAGTTGAAAAGTATGATAAAGGGGTAATTAAATAATATTTAATTAGTTAGGAAGAATTAATTAGTTAGCAACATAATTAAATAGAGATGATTTATTTAATTAATCAAGGTGAATAAAGATTAATAATGAATTAATGAATTAATTAAAAAGAGGTATTTAATTAATAGAGGAAATATGTTTTAGAAAGGGTAATTTAATAATAAACATTATTTAATCATGACCATGGACTATAGAAAACTATGTCGAAAGTTGTGTTCACAGGCCTAGACCAATTTTCGGTGTCTACAGTTTTTCCCTCTTTGATACAATGTTGTTTCAGCATTGTGTCAAAGAAAAATATGCCCCGATTGTGCCCCAGCATGAAACAGGGTAAGGTATGCCCCCTCGGGAAAATTGACAAATTTTGAATTTTTTTTTTAAAAATCAAGAAATATTCCCGATAAGTCAAGATGATAGTTAGAAATGCTATGGAGTCGACGAAATTGAATTTGGAGTTAATACGGAAGAATACAGGTCGTTAGAAGTTGAAAGATAATGCGGCCAATAGATTAGGCCTGAGAAAATGCCATTTGAAATCCTCCTATAAATAGAAATTAGGGCTAAAATGAATTCATTTGCACCTGAAGGAGATAGAAAAACTTGAGAATTTGCTCTGACTAACGAACGAAATGGCACCTATTCCGTACACTAGGTATCGAGGATATCAGATCCGGACCTTCCAGCGGCCAACCGACGTAGGACCACTGGTATGTACATGAAAATGAGAACTTGAAATGTATTTTTAGCACAGTTTTCTAGGCGTAGAAAATTAGTTTTGCAAATGCGGTCCATCGTGAATGACACATATGCCGTCGTATTCATCACATCTGACTGCGAAACGACGCATGTGCAAAATCACGCGTAGGCTAAAATAGGCATATAGGGGAATGAACGCATTTGAAGAATAATGCACCGCATGTGTATACATGCAATGCATTTGAATGAGGGTTAGATGCATGTGAGGTCATGAACTGCATATGCATGTTGTGAGACGCAGATGTTGTAGGTTGGTAGACTGAGGAAAAATGCACCACATTTGAAAAAAATGAACCACATGTGGTTTATTGAACCACATGTGTAGTAGTTGGAAAGGGTCTATTGAAATCATGTGATGCATATGCAATATGCACCGCATGTGAGGCTTTGTGTAACGCATTTGTGAAAATACACCGCATCTATAAAAGTGAGCCGCATTTGACTAGTAAAAATTTTTGAAAAAAAATTACGAGGAAACTTTGAAAATTGCTGACACCATGGTTGAATTGTAGGTGGTGATAGATCCTATCTATACATGGGAGTCGTGACCAAATACATTTGATCTAAGAGAGAATTTGATGAGTGCAGAGATTCAATTGCTATGGGGTCTAGGTCTACGACATTGTTTGTCGATGCCTACCACTCGGGTGAAGAGGGGGATGTTGACGGCACTTTGTGAGTGATGGCATTCAAAGACATCATCATTTCATTTGCCGATTGGGGAGGCCACTGTCACATTAGAGGATGTGTACAGGATTTTGAGGCTACCCATTAGAGGAGAGCGGGTTACATATGATCCCGAACGAGGGTTGACTGAGTTGGCGCGGTTCTATTAGGTTGATGACATCAATAGGCTCAGCATTGAGCACTACAAGATTAGATGGCTAGTGTTAGCAGATAGATATGACATGATTGATTGTATCCTATGTACTCTGATTGGGGGTATCGTTCTTCCAGATAGACGAGGTCATGGATTTCCAGTGGGATGGGGAGCTATGTTGGTTGGGATGTTGGAGAGTGAGACAAGATATGCATGCGGTCCATGTCTACTCAGGATGTTGTATTTTCATCTACATGAAATTGCGTACAGAGATGCACAGTCATTGAGTTGTGGGACGACACTGTTGATGATATGGGGTTTTGAGAGGATAGTTGTATTTCGTCCTCCAGTGACAGTAGAGAGAGATGAGAGATTTCCATATGTGTTTCGATATATAGGACATATTACACAGACATGCATTGGATACACTTGATCGGCTTATATGGAGACCTTACATGGATTGTGAGGTGTGGGCGGATGATGATATACATTTTCCATTCTACAAACAGACATAATACCTTATTGGGAGGACTGTTTCTAGTGTTCACATCATTGAGTGACACTTGCTAGATAGAGTTCTGAGATAGCTCGGAGAGGTTCAAGATGTGCCTCTGAGCGGAGCAGATTTTGCTCGTTCGTCTAGAGAGGTTCCATGGTGGGGACCCAAGATACCAGTTACTACAGTGGAGGCAGACATACAATCACTTTAGCCAATATAGTGGGGATGGAGAGGTGGATTAGCAGATCCAAGGACCACAGCTACATATGATGCATGGTGGGTGGTTCATCGGCTGATTCCTTACACAGATCTTGACCAGCCAGCACTAGTCGAGAGACGAGGCACAGGGCCAAGAGGACGTCGAAGAGGTGGTGGTGCCAAAGTTGGTAGAGTTGGTGGTAGAGGTGATGGAGATGATGGTAGAGGTGGGAGATGAGGATGAAGAGGATGGAGAGGTGGTCATGCAGGTGGAGATGCACCTATATAGGAGGTAGCAGCAGTTGATGTACCAATGGTAGATATCGGAGGTAGAGTGGATGTATAGGCTGGAGGTGAGCATGTTGCAGTGGAGGTAGTGGTAGAGGAGCATGCAGTAGTAGATATCGAATGAGAGGATCTTGGAGAGGATTCTAATGCAGACATGGATGTAGACCCTCTTGGTGTGTTGGCAGGATATGGAGAGGATGACATTGAGGATGATGTTGAGGAGGAGGCACCGATGGAGTAGCAGAAGAGACAACTCAGAGATCGGATAGTGGAGGGGAGATGAGATGAGGATCCTCTGAGAGATAGTGATAGGGAGGCTTTAGAGGAGAGACTCAGACTTATGACTATAGAGTTTGAGGCGATGAGACTAGAGAGAGACAATTCCTTCACATAGAGGGATAGTGCCTATGCAGAGAAGGATAGTGCATACACCAAGAGGGATAGTGCTTGTACAGAGAGGGACGATGCTCTCATGAAGAGAGATTAGGCTATAGCCTGATAGCAAGAGGTAGAGCAATAGTTTTTAGAGATCAGACACCTTTGCAGTGGTTCTTCATCTGAGGGTTTTGCTCATGAGCTAGTCAGGTCAGTTGAGAGAGCGTCATACTACAGGGATCTTTATGAGGCAGTTGTGGCAGTAGATATACGAGCTCCTACATTTTTAGAGGTGCGAAGTCAGGGCAGGAGTCATACTCAGATTCAGAGGACACAAAGTATAGAGGGGGTGATAGGACCATCGAGGGTAGGTCCATATGAGAGGCCTTCCACTTTGTAGAGAGCACCTCCGAGTATTTTTCCAGCACCATCACCACGTGACAGCAGGGGTAGTGGGACATGATTACAGGGACTTATGTAGACATTTGTATTTTGACTAGAGAGTCTGCGAGCTCATGTAGTATTTATTGATACATTTAGACATTGTATTGTGACACACTGTTTTGAGCGATATATATATATATGATTTTGGCGGCTTCTACATGATATGCAATTCTATGTGATGGATGATGCTTCATTTCTACATGATTATGTTTCCTAAATGATGTATATACATGTGTTATGAATGAAATGTTTCTACATGTTTATGAGTTATGCATTTTACAATGATGTTATGGATTATTCTATTTACTTATGATAATGAATGCAATGATCTATATGATTCTTATTTATATGTGTGATAATATGTACATGCAACATTTACCTTATATGTGATGCAATGCCTATTATGTAATGATGTGAAATGCAATGCAACTATGTGAAATGTATGATAATGCAAATGATCTAATGTTGTTATTGTGTCACAGGACCTTATCTTTATGTCAAAGAAGAGAAATGTTAGGATGAAATCAATTTTGAATGTTAATAAGAAATAATTAAAGTGTGATTGATGAAGAAAATGATATAATCATAGTTGATTGATTGAGAAAAAGATATAATCTTCGATATATTGCCAAATGCGCTATACTTGCTTGTTATCATCATTGGGCAAGAAATGACACAGATGGATAGTACACACTATGATATGAGATAGACCATAGTGTACAAAGTTATCCACCTATGAAAAATAGACAGTCATAGACAAAGAGTGTCTTAACTTAGACTAAGGACAAGATGCCCCAATCATTTTGTCGAGACAAACCATAGACAGCAGACAAAGAAAAGACGGGTCATGAGATGTCATTGCTCCTCTAAATCCTTGAGGAAACTAGTAACATGACTGAAAAACCAATGTTAAAAAGATAGTTGACAGACAACAGCCAATTAAAAAAACGAGTCCTAAGACATTGTTGCTTCTCTAAATCCTTCAAGGGACATCCTTGAGAAAGCTAGTAACAGGATCTTGCACAAATCGATAAAAAGATAAGACAAAATAAGATACAAAGTCATAAAGCCAAATAAATTTATTCACAAAAACTTGATCTTGTGGGATTGTTTGATGTTGATGTTTGACATAGTGTAATGTGAGAGAATGACACATACTGCATAAGACGTTGAGTCTGGTTTTGACTTGGTGACTTCTGTATAAGGCATGACAAAGCCTAGTTTCAGTAAGACACATGCCGTATAAGACGTTGGAGTCTGATGATGTTGAAGTGACAAGCCACATGAGACTACGACAATTTGATGACGTATGTTGACAAGAAAGACATATCTTGCGTAAGAGATAGGTTGATTGCTTTGACAATGTGTTGGATATTGACTTGATGAAAATTTGAGATGTTTTGCCTTGTTAATGCATGAATTGTTTTGATTCCTTGACTGATAAAAGTGTGTGCATGTAGATAGAGAATGACATGAGACAATACCTTAAAGTGCTGACCTAATGTGGCTAAAGACATGCATCTAACTGAATGATATGCAATGTGTGATAGTGATTGTGAATGAACCCTATTGGACTAACCTAGTGTGGTCTTGGGAGCTCATCAATTGATTAGCCTTGCCTATGTTGTACATGCAAGGACCTCATAGTTCAACATGACTAATGAATTTGAATATACAAAGAGTCATGATTTAAAGTGTGCAATATATGATAAACCTAGACTTACAGACCTAATGCCTCAGGGGCACATCGATTGATGGCCTTGCCTACATCCCAGTCGCAAAGGCAACGTAATTTGACTATGTCTACAACTGACTTAACATGACCGACTTGACATGATTGACTTGACATGATGGACTAGATGTGACTGACATGACATGATTGACTTTGTTTTTTGGGATTTTCTGACTATTTTGATTTTTTAAAATTTTTTAATTTTTGGAGTTTTCTCATGTTTTTGGATTTTTCAGGACATTTTTGACTGTGTGATGTTATGTACAAGGTGTTAGGGCATGCAACAAGGATTGCCCCTAGTTGGGAAGATGTTTGGAAAATGGAATGGATAATATGACGGAATGGACGTTTAGATGTCAATCATTCCAAATGATGGATAGGACAACCATTTATTGTGAGTGATGGTGAAAAAGTCTGATTAGAATGATGGTAGATAGAAGAGCGAGCTTGACTACACATGGCACCTGTTTGCCAGGTTTTCACCATGGTACTTATCCATAGTGCCACCGAAGCGGTTTTCACTAATGGGCGGATTTATTTCTCTTTTCTTTTTTTATTTTCTCAATTTTTTTGGTGTTACAAAGACACTTGTTTGCTAGGTTTTCATCAAGTTGACCATTTTTTTGTTTTTTTCATTTTTTTTTTGTATTTTTCTAGATTAAGACACAGATTCTCAGAGACTAAGCATAGAACCTCTTTAGATGCAGACTATTGATAGGGGAAAAAAGTAGCTCTCCTTCAGGAGTAGAGAGTTGGTACGCTCCTAATCCAAAGGCTTTTGTGACAATGTAAGGCCCCAACCAGTTAGGCTCAAACTTACCTGGTTTCTCTCTTTCAGCTTGGTTCTTAGGATTCTCCATTAATACCAGGTTACCAATGTCAAAATTTCTATTGAGGACCTTTCTATTGCAGCTACGATGAAGACAATTCTGATATGCTTGTAAATGATCTAATGCTTTTTGTCTTCTTTCATCCAACAATTCTAGCTCTTGTGACCTAGAGACATGGTATTCTTCATCGTCGATATGACCCTTCAAGGATACCCATAGAGAAGGTATTTCTTCCTCAATAGGTAAGATAGCTTCAGACCCAAATACGAGGGAATATGGAGTGGCACCGGTGGGAGTATGGATGCTTGTGCGATAAGCCCATAAGGCAGGATTAAGCTGTAGGTGCCAGTCACAACCAACGTCATTGACAGTCTTCTTAAGGATTCTAACAATTGTCTTATTAGATGCCTCAGCTTGGTCGTTACCTTGTGGGTAATATGGGGTGGAGAAATGGTGTTTGATTTGGAATTCTTCACATAAATGGCATACTTCTTGGTTCTTGAATGGGTGGCCATTGTCTGTGATTATGGATTGAGGTGCACCATACCGAAAAATGATATAGTTTAAAATAAACTTAGATATTTGTATGTCGGTTATGTATGTCATGGGAATAGCTTCAATCCATTTGGTGAAGTATTCAATAGTGGTGATGATGAATTTATGGCCATTGGAGGATGAGGGTGTACCTTATCTATGAGGTCAAGTCCCCATTGGGCGAAGGGCCATGATGAAGTAATCAGATGAAGTTCCTGCGTTGGTGCTCTTATCAAGTCTCCATGTATTTGACATTATCTACATTTCTTTACAAAGACGTATGAGTCTTTCTCGATCATAGGCCAATAGTAACCTACTCTCATAATCTTGTGGGCTAGAGTGGGACCACTCAAATGAGATCTGCATATACCCTCATGTATCGCTCGCAAAGTTGTTTGTGCTTCCTTAGCATCGAGACATCTCATAAGGGCATTATCTAAGGTGCGTTTGTATAGGGTTTCTTCGATGATGGTGTACTTGGCTGACTTTCGGATGAAGGTTCGAAATTGGTTATTGGACAAGTCTTGAGGTAAGGTTTGGTCAGTGAGGTAATCGAATATGTCTTTATACCAAGGAGATGTAGGACCAACAATGGTACACACCATCACAGTATCAGGGACATCATAAGAGGGGACCAACAGTTGTTCAACCATAAACTCGAAGTTAGGCACATTACTTGGAATATCCAACAAGGAAGCCACGGTTGCCATAGCATCTACAGCTCTATTTTGAATACGCAGTATTTGTTGAAAATTTATGTCTTTGAAATACTGTTTGAAACTGTCATCCATCCTCTTGTAAGGTGGAATTTTTTCATCCTTAGTCTCGTAATCATCATTCACCTGTCGGATTACTAGGTGAGAGTCGCCAAAGACATGTAGGCTCTTAATGTTCCACTGAGCTGCCATTTTTAACCCTATCACTAAGGCTTCATATTCTGCTATATTGTTTGTACAAGGGAATGGTATCACCTTGAGGTGTGACAAATACGATACCCATTCCTGAACCACAATTTGTATGTGACCCATCAAAGTAGAGTTTCCATTCAGTTTTAATGGCAAGGTTGAAAAGAAATTCATTTGGAAAGTCTGCCACTAATGGATGATTTGCCTTTATAGGTGCATCAGCTAGTTGATCTGCAATCACCTATCCTTTTATAGCCTTCCTTTTGACATACTGAATGTCATACTCACTAAGTATCATAACCCATTTAGCCAATCGGCCTGTTAAAGCTGTCTTACTTAGGAGATATTTAAGTGGGTCAATCTTCGCAACCAACATTGTTTGTCGATTGAGCATATAGTGCTAAAGTTTTTGGGTAGCAAAAACTACCACAAGGCAAGCACGTTCTATGTTGCTTTAATTCAATTCATAACCCACTAAGGTACGACTAATATAATAAACGGCTCTCTCACAACCTTGATCATCATGTTGTGCGAGAAGAGCCCCTAATGCCGATTGAGTTGCTGAGATGTACAATATCAATGGTTTTCCCTCTGTAGGTGGCATTAAGACTGGTGGAGTAAGAAAATAGTCCTTTATTTGTTGGAAGGCCTCTTGGCATTTAGGTATCCACACAAATAGTACTCCTTTCTTGAGTAGAAGCTGAAATGGATGTATCTTATCCGCCAGTTGTACTATGAAACACCTAATTGACTATAATCTTCTTGTAGAGTTCTGAGTTGGCCAATGTTGGTTGGAGGAGGCATTTCTATGATAGCTCTTACCTTCTCTAGGTCCACTTCAATGCCTCTTTGAGAGATGATATAACCTAATAGTTTTCCTGACTTCACCCCAAAGACACACTTCTTCGGATTTAGCCTGACATTGTAATTCTCCAGCCTTTGGAATATCTTGTCTAAGACATTCAAATGATCCTCTCTCATTTCTGATTTTTCTATAATGTCATTGACATAATCTTCCATAAAAGTATGTACAAAATCATGGAAAATTGTAGTCATGGCCTATTGATTGGTGGCTCCTGCATTCTTAAGGCCAAATGGCATAACATTCCAACAATATGTGCCCCATGGACACGTGAAATTTGTTTTATGTTGGTCTTCAGGTGCTATTTTAATCTGGTTCTATCCAGAGAAACCATCCATAAGGGATAGCATCTCCTATCCTGCTGTCAGATCCATGATCATGTCAATATTTGGCAAAGGAAAGTCATCCTTAGGGCATGCCTTATTGATGTCCCTAAAGTCAGTGCAATTTCAAATGCCTCCAGTTGGCTTAGTCACTGGTACAAGATTGGATATCCAATCTGCATAGTCTATTGTCCTTATGAACCCTACATCCAAGAGTTTCTTAAGTTCTATCTTGACCAATAGAGCAATTTGCAGATGCATTTTCCTCAATTTTTGTCTGACTGGTTTGATACCCGGCTATAGTGGTAGATGATGCAATATGAGGTCTGGATCTAGCCCAGGCATGTCAGCATAAGACCATGCAAAGTTAATTTGTCTCTTTGTGAAGAAGTCTTTAAACTCAAGTTTTTCTGTCTCTATTAAAGAAGCTACGAAATATACCTTTCGAAGATTCTCTTCTGTACCTATGTTGACTTCAACAGATTCTTCTACTAGCATCATTGACTTTTCCTATTCAAAGGGGAGAATATTTAAAGCTCTATCCTTGGGTGCCTCAGAGAGGTTTTCGCCCTCGGATACGTCCTTTCTTTTGACATTTTCATCATCCAAAGTCACCTTTCGGTTTTCAGCTAGGGACTCATCATTTTTATTTTCATTGTCTTTTTTCTTTTCATTCTCATTTTTGCGACTAGGGGTGTAAATAGACTCCCCAAAATATGCTTTATCATCCAAGTCTATGGTAAAACCTGCCTTATGATCCCCTCTTGGTATACCTTCTCTAAGTCTCATGAACTTGGCAATTGCTTCGTCATTCTCGAATGTATCTATGATAAGTGTACCTTATTGATCCCAGTCGATAAGTTTGGGATAGATAAGGGGCATGTCATCATCAAAGTTTGTAAGGGTAGCTGCTGACAAGGTGAATATGGAATGGTTGACATGGTCATAGAAGTTTTGGACCAACTCCTTCTTGTTCTTTCTCCTAGGGGTAGGGATGCTCTGATGTGGGACTATAGTGAGGTCAGATTTGTCAGAAGATGGTTGTTTAGGTGCCCAAGATGAACGGTCAAGGGTTTCCCAATAATAGTTCTCATGTCATTCTACCTTTGACAAGTGTTTCTTAGGATTAGGACTATATTGTTGTGGTACAGGTTTCACGTTGAGGTCCAATTCTCCAAATAGGGAATCAATATTCATGGTGCTAGTAGATGAAAGGGATTCCCATTCATCATCGCTAGTGTAAGGGGATTCCTCATAAATTGGAGGTTTGTCATAGATTGGGGGTTTGTCAAAAACTATGGGTAGTGGTTCATGAGATGTCTCGATGCCTACGTAATCATTCACTTCCTCTTGAAATGATGACGAAGTACTAGGAAACCAAATTCTAAGTGGTTGACACCCTAGCCCTAGATATTTTGGTTGTGGGTAGACAGTAATCAGTTCTGTCCTTCCATTTTGATAGACTGTGCCTGTAATAGCCTTCCTTTTGCATTATCTTAAATCCTTTTCCATACTGGTCCTTGGCTATTTGAATAGACGAGGAGTGGTATTCATGTTCTTCTTGATACAACCAGGAATCACCTTGATCCACAATTTCTTCACTTAACTCTCCCCATTTGGTTACTGTCGTTGTCGGGGAACATGAAATGTGACCATTGACTGTCTTCTATCTGCCATGGGTAGGCCATATGCCTTAGGTGGAATCAGTTCACTAACATAGTATGAGGCCTTTATATGATATTCGCCACAGCCCTTGTCTTGGATCTCGAGTTTAGGAATGGATGATGGTGGCTAAAATGAAATGGACTTAGTGAGACGTGATGGTTCAATGTATTGGGATAAAGTGGATGATAAGGCCTCTTGATTAATGGGTACTTGTCATGGTGGAAGGTCCCTTAGGGTTGTACAATATTGGAAAGGATCTGGATCACCATCAATAGTGATTTCAGTGCCATTATAGGGGAACTTGAGACATTGATGGTATGTAGAAGGGATGGCTCTCATTGCTTGTATCCAAGGTCTACCTAATAACAAGTTGTATGGAAGGGTGAGATCCAATACTTGGAAGTTGGTGTGGAAGATCGCTGGGCCAATTCTGATAGGGAGCATTACAACTCCTTTGGATGACCTTTCTTCATCATCATAAGCCTTGATGACTATACTCTTGGAAGTGTCCACATAGTCTTCTAAGAATCTTAATGCCTTAATCAATTTAAGGGTACACAGGTTCAAACTTACTCCTCCGTCTACCAAGACTCATCGGACTTTGTTTCGATGGACTAATACTTCAAGATGTAAGGGGTCATTATGATCTAACTTTTCAGTTGAGTAGTCTTGTTGAGAAAATGTTGCATGGTGCGAGTTGGTCAAATATCCCACCATTTCCTTGAAATGATTGACATCCAAATCTATAGGAATAGTTGTATTTTGTACAACTTTGTCAAGGATGGATCGATGCTGAGGTGATAAGGTCAACAATTCCAAGATAGATATTTGGGTTGGGGTTTTACTCAATTGATCGACAAGGTTGTACTTGAACTTGGAAGTTTGGGTAGATGGCTCCGAAGAAGGACCGGGAATAGTAATCTTAGTTCTGCATGTGTTTACATTACATTCTAGATGCTTCTTAATGGTGAAGGTATTGACATTCTCGTTGGTGGCTCGGAGGTGGTTTATGGTCTTTCCTTTACTATAGTCATAGTTGGTATTGTTATAGTTAGCAGATGGATTATTCGGGGGTCCCGAACTGGAGGCTTTTCCTTTTGTGTGGTCATGTGACGGGTTTGTGAAGACCTTATGATCACTGTTCTTAATGTTTTTTTTCCCACCAACCTCTATGGTTCCATTTTCAACAAAGTCTTGTATGATGTTCTTGAGTTGACGACATTGTTGGAGGTTGTGCCCTTTGGTTCGATGATAGTCACAAAAAGAGTTATTGTCCCACCATGAAGGTTTGAACTATCTAGGATCATACTCTCTTGGTTCCAAAGGTTTGATGAGATTATGCTTAATCAATTCTTTGAAGATAGTCTCGATTGGTTGTCCCAAAGGTGTAAATTCACGTATAGGAAATCTCCTTTGTTGCGGTCTTTGTTATTGTGAATTTTGGACATAGTTAGCTTATTGATCTAAACTGTTTATTGTGTCTTGATTGGGATGGGAACCCCTAAGGGTGATAACTGGTCCTATATGTATGTGTTTAGCATCGACGATGCCGTCATTTGTAATATTCTTGTTCCTAGACCAAAACTTATTTCTATCATTTGGCATGTTTTGATGTTGGACAACCTGATTTCTACTTGGTACTTTCATTTCCCCTTTGTCTATAAGGTCTTTCTCAAGGATGATTCCTTTTTGTACTAAGTCTGAGAATGACGTACAACAATGTGCCCTTACATCACTTCGCATTATGGGGTTGATATTCTCTAGGAATATTGTGACCTTTTGTTTTTCTTGTATTTCAACTGGACACCTACTAGCTAGACTTCGCCATCTTCTTGTGTCGTATGGAACAAGGTTGCAATTGTTACCTCATTTTCTATGTTAAAGGAAAAATGTTCGATAAACTTCTCAGCTAATTCACCCCAAGATCGTATACCATATGGTAAGTTAGAGAACCATTCCAGTCCTATCCCAATAAGGGTTCGTGGAAATAGTCTCATCAAGTATGTGGGGTCATACGATATGTCGATGCATACTGTTGAGAACTCTCTAATGTGTTCTATAGGATTATTTTTCCCATTATACTTAGGCAAAACCGGTATATTGTATCTATGGGGAAAAGGTGTCATATAGAGTGTTTTATCAAATGGACATGGACATAAGTCTTGTGCTGAGATAGTTCATTTTCCAAACATAGACATGTTGTCCACCTACTATTGAAGAGCTTGCATCTTGTTTCGAAGGACATTGACTTATGTCAAAGACATGGTGTTCATGTTATTTGGGTCAATGTAGGTGTTCTGATACGCCATGTTTTGTGTTTGGTTATGATTGGGCAAGGGAATATATCCTATGAAAATGTTTTGATTCGGGATAGGGATATTTCTTGTCTAAATGGCCAGAGTTGGTATCGAAATGCTTCCCATCTAGATTGTTTGATTTGGTATAGGGATGCTTCCTGTCTGCATGATTTGGTTTGGTATAGGTATATTCCTGCCAATTTTGGATCTCTTAGCAGTCATGTTGGTGCCAAAGGGGTTGGAGGAAGTTGCACCTGCAGTGAATTGTAAACCATATGTTATGTTAAAAGGACTTGTGTTTACAATTGATGATGTTTGTGTTGGTATCCCTATTGGAATCGCTGTGGTTATTTGGGGAATAGAGAAAATTGATGTCATAGTTTGTGTTGGTTGAGTTGACTATGTTTGCAAGGTACGAATATCAAATCCTAGGGGTAGTTTAGCACCGTCTACTAAAAATTTTGCTAGATAGCATTGAGGATCATTTAGCAAACATTCATCCATAAAGGATGCGAATTCTAGATCTTGAATTGTTGCATCTATGTCTTCTATGTAAATCTGACTGTGCATGTCTCTAGTGACATGTTTTTCTAGCAAAGGTTGGTGTAGTCATTTACTTCTTGACAGTTGGTTTCTGAACAGATTGATGAATTTGTTGGGGTCTGTCATTGCTTTGTGTTTCTTTTGGGATCTTGTTTCGACCATGAAAGATGTTGCTCAAAGTGGGGAATGCAGACTATGTCTAAAACTGATATGACCCATTTCTATGTTTTTTGGATTTTTCGATGATAAATGACGTTTCTAAGATGATAACTAAAATGACGTTTCTAAGATGACAAATGGTAAGACAGACACTATGCAAAAATCTCTAGTAGATTATGATGCTAAGATGGTTCTAAGAAGGCTATAACCTACCTACCTATGGGATAAATGCATGCAACTAGGTTGACTAACTGTGACAAACTAGAATATGGACATTTCCAAAGACAAGGAAAGTTATCTATTCTATGATATTAATGTCCTAGGAAGTATATATATGCATGCAACTTAGGATGAATATGACTAAGACGTGGAGTGTAACTAAGACCTATATGATACCTAATGGACGCAAGATTTTTGAGAAATTTTTTGACAATTTCGTGTCCAAGATTGATCTTAAGAACCTAAAGCAAATAGTGATAGTAATGTTTCAAACTCAGCTCGTGGTTTTCGATGTTTTCTATTGACAGGAAAATATGGTTCATAGTTTGACAGATGCGGCTTTTGACAGTGCATGCAATGTTTTGGATAGTTGCGGTTTTTCCTATGACAATTGCGGTTTACTAAGACACATTCAGTTCAAAAATTGACAGATGCGGTTCACCAGGACACATGCAGTTTTGAAACTGACAGTTGCAGCTTGCATATACACATGCGACTCAGGATGTGATAGTTGCAACTCGTGATATGTAGATTGTGAAAAGTGAAAATTTTGATAGCCAGATGCGACGTTTCCCCTAACAGATTTGACTCTCTATGACACATGCGGCAATTAAACTGACAAATGCAACTTGATTTTTTGATAGTTGAATTTTTCCCAAAAGTTATTGACTGACTTTGTTGGCTTTATCAATATTTTGACAAATAGAGTAAACAACAAACACAAAAATCAATGTATTTTTAATTTTGTGATGGGACTAGTTAAGACTCGAAAACAATTACAACCTAGGCTTTTTGGACATTATTTGCTGAATTCTTACTTGGATTTCTCCAACTATGCCCATTCATGGTGGATGACTAGTAGCTTGACTCCACTAGCTCCCATCCACGGCACTCACTTATACAGGGCAGCCAAGCTATTGTACCCATGAAACTCCCATGGCATACATGTCACCTCAACACAAGAACCGTAAATTTGTAAGATGGCTTTACAGGTTATACACCTGTTGCGCCAGCAAATAGATAGGATTTTGGTAACTCTACAACAAGGTGTTTAATAAGGGCATTCCATTCATGGGATGCTATCCAACATCGGTGAGAGTCCATTTCTATCCATCTCGTCAGAATAGTGCACGTGATTTGTGGGGTTTCCCCAAGAATCCTCTTTTATATACCAGCTGGAAGTCGCTTGGCTTTAGCGTGCTACCAGTCTGAGTCATCTTGGGGTGAGTACTTTTTCCCACCAAGACAGGCCCAAGTTCTAGAGTCAATAACCATTTCTCTTACACCCAGGATCGCATGACTACGCAAGGGGAGAGGATACTTCGATTATTGAATCGTGAGGGTTTATACAATTGTGCTTTCGCACCAAACAATGAAGACAGTGGTTCTTTTTAATCCATATGACAATTTTCTATCTATCAAATAGAAAATTCATTTTAAACCCACACGACGATTATCTATCTACCAAACAAAAGCTTGCATAAATGAATAAATCAACACAAAGGCATTAGGTCCTACATGCAAATTTATTAGTAGTTCAATGTTCTTTAGCTTTCATCCTGCAGAAAATTTGTGTTTGGTTTTAATTGTCTTCAAAGCTTCATCCTGCAAACACTATTGTATTCGTCCTAAACACAACTGAGACAAACATTAGCGGAAATCCAAATAACCCAAAAAGCGAAAAAGTGAAATATGGATGTACGGAAATGATTTAAAAAAAAAAAAGAGAGTTTACCAGGCGGATGCGGCTTTTGAAGCCACAGATGTGGTTCGATTGGTGACTGGCGGATGCAGTTAATGGAGTATTAGATGCAGTTCGATAATTCGTTGATAGGCGAATGCGGATTTTGATAGGCGGATGCGGTGATTGATAGGAAAATGCGGTGATTGACAGGTAGATGCGGCAATTGACAGGAAGATGCGGCTTATGGCGTATCAAATGCAGTTCATAATGACAGTTGCATCACTATTTTTGATAGATACGGTGTTCTAGATGGAAAACCTGCAAAAAACGAAAAACAAAAAATAGAAAGATAAAATTTGAAGCGTGTTCATGTCGGGTTCACCAAATGTAACTCAGATTTTTTATAATTTTGGATGGATACTAACTGCTGCACAAGATTAAACATCAATTCTAATCTAAATAAAACAATAAAGAACAATAAGTAAGCATGATTAATCTAAACTAATAAAACTAGAATGATCTCACTGAATATGCAAATACTTCCTCGATTTATCTCAATTGCCCTTCTCCATTTTGTTGTCTTGTTATTCTTGCCCTCAGATATTTGTGTGTTTGAATGCAAGCATAACTTCGTCAAGTGTCTCAGTAAAATATTGAAAATTGTTTCTTCTCAAAAATGTATAATGATTTCGGGAGAGGAGGAATAATGATTATGATAGGCTATTTTATAGATTTTGTGTTTTCGAACAATCGGCTCAAATTGAAAGAGAGATCGACGGATGAGATTGATGAATGCCATGTGATGAGTTATGTGATAGATAGAACATGAGTTCAACTGTAGGATAAAGACTAATTTTAGAGCATGAGTTAGAAAATGAGTTCCAATCTTCATCTTCAAAAATAAAAGAAATAGACTTTGTATGCAAAAGACAAAGTTAGAAGTTGAAGAATAATGCATTTGAATGCAAACTTGAGTTAATTAATTAAATAAAGATATTTAATTAATAAACGCATACATTCATATAAGTTAGAACTAGTTAATCGACTAGTTATGATAGAGAGTCTTCCTATAGAGATGATCAGTAGTTGAATTCAGAGATAACTGAAGAACTAAAAATAGATCTAAAGTCAGAAGGTAAGTGGATGATTAGATAACTGATTGATAGAGGAATGTGACACAAATGAATTAAATGTGAATTAAATGTTAATTTAATTCAACATTCGAAAATAGAAGATTTAATTAAATAAATAAAGATAATTTATTGAATTTGACTTTTGAAAAGGGTGGAATTGAATAATTAAATAATAAATATTTAATTATAATTGAAAAGGGGGTTAAATGAATAATTAAATAAAGATATTTAATTATAGTCAAAAAGTATGATAAAGGGGTAATTAAATAATAAATTATTTAATTAGTTAGGAAGAATTAATTAGTTAGCAACATAATTAAATAAATATGATTTATTTAATTAATCAAGGTGAATAAAGATTAATAATGAATTAATGAACTAATAAAAAAGGGGTATTTAATTAATAGAGGAAATATGTGTTAGAAAGGGTAATTAAATAATAAACATTATTTAATCATGACCATGGACTATAGAAAATTATGTCGAAAGTGGTGTTCGTAGGCCTAGACCAATTTTCCATGTAAACCAAGAGGTTATAGGGGTTGAAGGATTAGGGTTTAAGGGTTGAGGGTTCAGGGTTAAGGGATTTAAAATTTATACGTGTGGATGGATTAGGGTTTAAGGTTTGAGGGTTGAGGGTTAAGGGATTAAGAGGGTATAGGGCTTGATGGATTAGGGTTTAAGGGTTAAGGGTTGAGGGTTGAGGGTTGGGGGATTAAGAGGGTATAAGTGTCTAGGGATTAGGGTTGAGGGTTGAGGGATTAAGAGTGTACAGGGGTTGAGGGATTAGGGTTGTAGGGTTTAAGATTGAGGGATTAAAAGGGTATAGGGTTTGAGGAATTAGGGTTTAAGGGTTGAGGGTTAAGGTTTGAGGGATTAAAAGGCTATCAGGGTTGACGGATTAGGGTTTAACGGTTTAAGGGTTTAGGGTTGATGGCTGATGGATTAAGAGGTTATAGGGGTTGAGAGATTAGGGTTTAAGAGTTGAGGGTTGAGGGATTATGAGGGTATAGGTATTTAGAGATTAGGGTTTAAGGGTTTAGGGTTGAGGGATTAAGAGGGTATAAGGCTTGAGGGATTAGGGTTTAAGGGTTGACAGTTGAGTGTTGAGGAATTAAGAGGTTATAGGGGTTGAGAGATGAGGGTTTAAGGGTTTATAGTTGATGGTTGAGGGATAAAGAGGTTACAGGGGTTATAGGGGTTGAGATATTTGGGTTTAAGGGTTGAGGTTTGAGGGTTAATGGATTAGGAGGGTATAGGGGTTGAGGAATTAGGATTTGAGGTTTTAGGGTTGAGGGTTGAGGGATTAAGAGGGTATAGGGGTTGATCGATTATGATTTAAGGGATGAGGGTTGAAGGTTGAGGGATGAAGAGGGTATAGGGGTTGAGGGATTAGGGTTTAAGGGTTGAGGGTTGAGGGATTAAGAGGCTATGGGGGTTGAGGGATTAGGGATTAAGGGTTTAGGGTTGAGGGATTAAGAGGGTATAAGGGTTGAGGGATTAGGGTTTAAGGGTTTATGATTGAGGGTTGAGGGATTAAGAGGTTATAAGGGTTGAGGGATTAAGGTTTAAGGGTTTAAGGGTTTAGGGTTGATCATTGAGGGACTAAGATGGTATAGGGGTTGAGGGATTTGGGTCTATGGGTTGAGGGTTGATGGATTAGGGTTTAAGGGTTTAAGGTTGAGGTATTACGAGGGTATAAGGATTGGGGAATTAAGGATTAAGGGTTTAGGGTTGGGGTTCGATGGATTAAAAGGGTGTAAGGGTCGAGAGATTAGGGATTAATGGTATAAGGGTTGAGGAATTAAGAGTTTATAAGGGTTGAGGGACTAGTAATTAAGGGTTAACGGTTGGGGTATGAAAAAGGTATAGGGGTTGAGGTATAATGTTTTAAGGGTTGAGGGTTGAGGGTTGAGGTATTAATAAGTTATAGATGTGGAGGGATTAGGGTTTAAGGGTTAACGGTTGAGGGATTAGGTTTTAGGGGTTGAGGCTTAAGAGTTGAGGGTTGAGGGATTAAGAGATTATAGGGGTTGAGGGATTAGGGTTTTAGGTTTGAGGTTTGAGGGTTGAGAGATTAAGAGGTTACAGGGGTTGAGGGATTAGGGTTTAGGAGTTGAGAGTTGAGGGTTAAGGGATGAAGAGGTTATACATGTTGAGGGATTACGGTCTAAGGGTTGAGTGTTGCGGGTTGAGGGATTAAGAAGGTATAGGGTTTGAGGGATTAGGGTCTAAGGGTTGAGTTTTGAGGGTTGAGGGATTAAGAGGGTATAAGGGTTTAGGGATTACAGTTTAAGGGTTGAGGGTTGAGGGTTGAGGGATTAGGGTTTAAGGGTTGAGGGTTGAGGATTGAGGGATTAAGAGGTTATAGGGGTTGAGGGATTAGGGTTTAAGGGTTGAGGGTTGAGGGATTAGGGTTTAAGGGTTGAGGGTTGAGGGATTCAGAGGTTAAAGGTGTTCAGGGATTAGGGTTTAAGGGTTGAGGGTTGAGCGATTAAGGATTGAGGGGTGAGGGATTAGGGTTTAAGGGTTGCGGGTTGACGATTGCGGGATTAAGAGGGTATAGGGGTTGAGGGATTAGGGTTTAAGGGTTTATGGTTGATGGTTGAGATATTAAGAGGGTATAAGGGTTGAAATATTAGGGTTTAATGGTATAAGGGTTGAGGCATTAAGAGGTTATAGGAATTGAGGGATTAGGGTTTAATGGTTGAGGGTTGAGGGTTGAGGTATTAATAGGGTATAGGGGTGGAGGGATTAGGTTTTAAGTGTTGAGGGTTGAGGGATTAAGAGAGTATAGGGGTTGAGGGATTAGGGTGTAAGGGTTGAGGGATTTAGAGATTATAGGGGTTGAGGGACTAGGGTTTAAGGGTTGAGGGTTGAGGGTTGAGGGTTGGTGGATTAAGAGGTTATAAGGTTTGAGGGATTAGGATTAAAGTGTTGAGGTATTAAGAGGGTATAGGGGTTGAGGGATTAGAATTTAAGGGTTGAGAGTTGAGGGTTGAGGGTTGAGGGTTGAGGGATTAAGAGGGTATAGGGTTTGAGGGATTAGGGTTTAAGGATTTAAGGGTTGAGGTATTAAAATGCTATAGGGGTTGAGGGATTAGGGTTTAAGGGTTAGGGTTGAGAGATTGAGAGGTTATAGGGGTTGAGGGATTAGGGTTTAAGGGTTGAGGGTTGAGATATTAAAAGTTTATAGGGGTTGAGGGATTAGGGTTTAAGGGTTGAGGGTTGAGGCATTAAGAGGTTAAAAGTGTTGAGGGATTAGGGTTTAAGGGTTGACTGTTGAGGGTTGGTGGATTAAATGGGTAAAAGGCTAGAAGGATTAGGGTTTAAGGGTTCAGGGTTTAGGGTTGAGGGATTAAGAGTGTATAGGGGTTGAGGGATTAGGGTTTAAGGGTTGAGAGTTGAGGTTTGAGGAATTAGGGTTTAATGGTTGAGGGTTGAGGGATTAAGAGGGTATGGAGGTTGAGGGACTAGGGTTTAAGGGTTGAGGGTTTAGGGTTGAGGGACTAAGAGGGTATAAGGCTTGAGGGATTAAGGTTTAAGAGCTGATGTCTGAGGATTGAGGGATTAAGAGGGTATAGGGGTTGAGGGATTAGGCTTTAATGGTTTAGGGTTGAGGGATTAGGGTTTAAGGTTGTAGGGTTGAGGCTTGAGGTATTAAGAGGTTATAAGGGTTTAGGATTTAAGGTTTAAGGGTTTAAGGTTGATCGTTGAGTGATTAAGAGGGTATTGGTGTTGAGGGATTAGGGTCTAAAGGTTGAGGTATTAGGAGGGTATAGGGGTAGAGGGATTAGGGTTTCAGGGTTGAGGGTTGGTGATTGAGGGATTAAGAAGGTATAGGGGTTGAAGGATTAGGATTTAAGGGTTTAAGGTTGAGGTATTACAAGGGTATAGGGATTGAGGGATTAGGGTTCAAGGGTTGAGGGTTGAGGGTCGATGGATTAATAAGGTGTAAGGGTCGAGGGATTAGGGATTAATTGTATAAGGGTTGAGGGATTCAGAGGTTATAAGGGTTGAGGGATTAGTAATTAAGGGTTAAGAGTTGGGGTATTAAAAGGGTATAGGGGTTGAGGGTTGAGAGTTGAGGTATTAATAATGTATAGAGGTGGAGGGATTAGGATTTAAGGGTTGAGGATTGAGGGATTTAGACAGTATAAGGGTTGAGGGATTAGGGTTTAAGGGTTGAGGGTTGAGGGATTAGGGTTCTAGATTTGAGGGTTGAGGGTTGAGGGATTAGGGTTTAGGGGTTGAGGGTAGAGAGTTAAGGGATGAAGAGGTTATATGGGCTGAGGGATTATGATTTAAGGGTTGAGGGTTGAGGGTTGAGTGTTGAGGGATTAAGAGGGTATATGGGTTTAGGGATTAGGGTTTAAGGGTTGAGGGTTGAGGGTTGAGGGATTAAAATGTTACAGGGGTTGAGGGATTAGGGTTTAAGGGTTGAGGGTTGAGGGTTAAGGGATGAAGAGGTTATAAGTGTTGACGGATTGCGATTTAAGGGTTAAGGGTTGAGGGATTAAGAGGGTATAGGATTTGAGGGATTAGTGTTTAAGGGTTAATTCTTGAGGGTTGAGGGATTAAGAGGGTATAAGGGTTGAGGGATTAGGGTTTAAGGGTTGAAGGTTGAGAGTTGTGGGATTAAGAGAGTATAGGGGTTGATGGATTAGATTTTTAGGGTTTAAGGTTGAGTGATTAAAATGGTATAGGGGTTGAGGGATTAGAGTTTAAGGGTTGATGGTTGAGGGTTGATGCATTAAGAGGTTATAGGGGTTGAGAGATTAGTGTTTAGATTTTAAGGGGGTTGAGGGATTAGGGTTTAAGGGTTGAGGGCTAAGTGATTAAAAGGTTATAGGGGCTGAGATATTAGGGTTTAACTGATTAGTGTTAAGGGATTAAGAGGGTATAGGGGTTCGGGCATTAGGGTTTAAGGGTTGAAGGATTAAAAGGCTCTAGGGTTTGAGGGATTAGGTTTTAAGGGTTTAGGATTGATCATTGAGGGATTAATAGGCTATAAGGGTTGAGGGATTAAGAGAGTATAGGGGTTGAGGGATTAGAATTTAAGGGTTAAGGGTTGAGGTTTGAGGGATTAAGAGGGTATAGGGTTTGAGGGATTAGGGTTTAAGGGTTGAGGGTTGAGGTATTAAAAGTGTATAGGGGTTGAGGGATTAGGGTTCAAGGGTTGAGGGATTAAGAGGTTATAGGGGTTGAGGGATTACGGTTTAAGGGTTGAGGGTTGAGGGTTGAGGGTTGAGGGATTAGGGTTTAAGGGTTAAGGGTTGAGGGTTGGGGGATTAAATGCGTAAAGGGGTAGAAGGATTAGGGTTTCAAGGTTTAGGGTTTAGGGTTCAAGGATTAAGAGTGTATACAGGTTGAGGGATTAGGGTTTAAGGGTTGAGAGTTGAGGTTTGAGGGATTAGGGTTTAATGGTTGAGGGTTGAGGGATTAAGAGGGTGTGGAGGTTGAGGGACTAGGGTTTAAGGTTTAAGGGTTGAGGGTTGAGGGATTAGAGGGTATAAGGCTTGAGGGATTAGGGTTTAAGGATTGATATCTTAGGATTGAGGGATTAAGAGGGTATAGGAGTTGAGGGATTAGGCTTTAATGGTTTAGGGTTGAGAGATTAATAGGGTATATTGGTTGAGGGTTTAGTTTTATGGGTGTAGGGTTGAGGCTTGAGGGATTAAGAGATTATAAGGGTTGAGGTATTGACGTTTAAGGGTTTAAGGGTTTAGGGTTGATCGTTGAGTGATTAAGAGGGTATAAGGGTTGATGGCTTAGGGTCTAAAGGTTGAGGGTTGATGTTTGAGTGTTGAGGTATTAAGAGTGTATAGGGGTAGAGGGATTAGGGTTTAAGGGTTGAGGGTTGATGATTGAGGGATTAAGAAGGTATAGGGGTTGAGGGATTAGGATTGAAGGTTGAGGTATTAAGAAGGTATAGTGGTTGAGGGATTAGGGTTGAGGGTTGAGGGATTAAGATGGTATAAGGGCTGAGATATTAGGGTTTAAGGGTATAAGGGTTGAGGGATTAATAGGTTTGAGGGGTTGAGGGATTAAGGTTTAAGGGTTGATGATTGACATATTAAAAGGGTATAGGGGTTAAGGGATTAGGGTTTAAGGGATGAGGGTTGAGGAATGAGGTATTAATAGGGTATAAGGGTGGATGGATTGGGGTTTAAGGGTTGAGGGTTGAGGGATTAAGAGATTATAGGGGTTGAGGGATTAGGGTTTAAGGATTGGGGGTTGAGGGAGTATCAGATTATAGGGGTTGACGGATTAGGGTTTAAGGGTTGAGGGTTGAGTGTTGAGGAATTAAGAGGTTATATGGGTTTAACGATTAGGGTTTAAGGGTTGAGGGTTCAAGCTTAAGAGATGAAAATTTTATACATGTGGATGGATTAGGGTTTAAGGGGGGTAGGGTTGAGGGTTTAGGGATTAAGAGGGTATAGGGCTTGATGGATTAGGGTGTAAGCGTTGAGGGTTGATGGTTGAGGGATAAAGAGGGTATAAGTGTTTAGGGATTAGGGTTTAAGGGTTGAGGGTTGAGGGTTGATGATTAAGAGGGTATAGGGGTTGAGGGATTAAAAGGGTATAGGTGTTGAGGGATTAGGGTTTAAGGGTTGAGGGTTAAGGGTTGAGTGATTAAAAGGTTATAAGGGTTGAGGGATTAGGGTTTAAGGGTTTAAGGGTTTAGGGCTGATGGTTATCGATTAAAAGGTTATAGGGGTTGAGGGATTAGGGTTTAAGTGTTGAGGGTTAAGCGATTAAGAGGGTATAGGTGTTTAGAGATTAGGGTTTAAGGGTTTAGGGTTGAGGGATTAAGAGGGTATAAGGGTTCAGGGATTAGGGTTTAAGGGTTGAGGGTTGAGTCTTGAGAGATTAAGAGGTTATAGGGGTTCAGATATTAGGGTTTAAGGGTTTATGGTTGATGGTTGATGGATTAAAAAGTTATAAGAGTTGAGTGATTTGGGTTTAAGGGTTGAGGGTTGAGGGTTAATGGATTAGGAGGGTATAGGGGTTAAGGAATTAGGGTTTGAGGTTTGAGGGTTGAGTGTTGAGGGATTAAGAGGGTATAGATTTTGATGGATTACAATTTAAGGGTTGAGGGTTGAAGGTTGAGGGATTAAGATGGTATAGGGGTTGAGGGATTAGGGTTTAAGGGTTGAGGGTGTAGGGATTAAGAGGGTACGGGGGTTGAGGGATTAGGGATTAAGGGTTTAGGGTTGAGGGATTAAGAGGGTATAAGGGTTGATGGATTAGGGTTTAAGGGTTTACTATTGAGGGTTGAGGGATTAAGAGGTTATAAGGGTTGAGGGATTAAGGTTTAAGGGTTTAGGGTTGATCATTGAGGGATTAAGAGGGTATAGGGGTTGAGGGATTGGGGTCTAAGGGTTGAAGGTTGAGGGATTAGGGTTTAAGGGTTGAGGGTTGATGATTGAGGGATTAAGAAGGTATAGGGGTTGAAGGATTAGGGTTTAAGGTTGAGGTATTACAAGGGTATAAGGATTGAAGGATTAGGGATTAAGGGTTTAGGGATGGGGGTCGATGGATTAAGAGGGTATAAGGGTTGAGAGATTAGGGATTAATGGTATAAGGGTTGAGGGATTAAGAGGTTTGAGGGGTTTGAGGGATTAGTAATTAAGGGTTAAGGGTTGGGGTATTGAAAGGGTATAGGGGTTGAGGTATTAGGTTTTAAGGGTTGAGGGTTGAGGGTTTAGGTATTAATAAGGTATAGAGGTGGAGGGATTAGGGTTTAAGGGTTGAGGGTTTAGGGATTAAGAGAGTATAGGGGTTGAGGGATTAGGTTTTAGGGGTTGAGAGTTGAGGGTTGAGGGTTGAGGGTTGAGGGATTAGGATATTATAGGGGTTAAGGGATTAGGGTTTTAGGTTCGAGGGTTGAGGGTTGAGAGATTAAGAGGTTACAGGGTTTGAGGGATTAGGGTTTAGGGGTTGAGAGTTGAGGGATTAGGGTTTAGGGGTTGAGATTTGAGGGTTAAGGGATGAAGAGGTTATACGTGTTGAGGGATTACAGTTTAAGGGTTGAGTTTTAAGGGTTGAGGGATTAAGAGGGTATAGGGTTTGAGGGATTAGGGTCTAAGGGTTGAGTTTTGAGGGTTGAGGGATTAAGAGGGTATAAGGGTTTAGGGATTAGGGTTTAAGGGTTGAGGGTTGAGGGTTGAGAGATTAGGGTTTAAGGGTTGAGGGTTGGGGGTTAAGTGATGAAGATGTTATACGTGTTGAGGGATTATAATTTAAGGGTTGAGGGTTGATGGATTAAGACGGTATAGGGTTTGAGGGATTAAGGTTTAAGGCTTGAGTGTTGAGGGTTGAGGGATTAAGAGGGTATAATAGTTTAGGGATTAGGGTTTCAGGGTTGAGGGTTGATGGTTGAGGGATTAAGAGATTATAGGGGTTCAGGGATTAGGTTTTTAGGGTTTAAGGTTGAGTGATTAAAAGTGTATAGGGTTTGAGGGCTTAGAGATCAAGGGTTGAGGGTTGAGGGGTGATGGATTAATAGGTTGTAGGGGTTGAGAGATTAGTTTTTAAGAGTTTAAGGGGGTTGACAGATTAGGGTTTAAGGGTTGAGAGATTAGGGTTTAAGGGATTAGTGTTGAGGGATTAAGAGGGTATAGGGGTTCGGGGATTAGGGTTTAAGGGTTGATGGTTGACAGTTGAGAGATTAGGTTTTAAGGGTTTAGGGTTGATGGTTGAGGGATTAAGAGGTTATAAGGGTTGAGGGATTTAGGTTTAAGTGTTGAGGGTTGAAACTTAGTGGATTAAGATGGTATAGGGGTTGAGGAATTAGGGTTTAATGTTTGTGGGTTAAGGGTTGAGGATTGACGGATTAAGATGGTATAGGTGTTGAGGGATTATTATTTAAGGGTTGAGGGTTGATGGTTGAGGGTTCAAAGATTAATAGGGTATAGGGGTTGAGGGATTAGGGTTTAAGGGTTGAGGGTTGAGGGATTAAGAGGGTATAGCGGTTTAGGGATTAGGGTTTAAGGATTGAGGGATGAGGGATTAAGAGTTATAGGGGTTGAGGGTGGAAGTTTTAGGGATTAATAGGGTATAGGGGTTGAGTTATTAAGAGATTATTGGGAGGGATTTAGGTTTAAGGGTTGACGGTTAACAAATTAAGAGGGTATAGGGGTTGAGAAATTAGGGTTTAAGGGTTGTCGGTTTGAGGTTGAGGGTTGAGGGATTACGATTTGATGGTTGAGGGTTGAGGGTTGAGGGTTGAGGGTTGACGGTTGAGGGTTGAGGGTTGAGGGATTAAGAGGATATAGGGGTTGAGGGATTAGGGTTTAAGGGTTGAGGGTTGAGGGATTAAGAGAGTATAGGCGTTTAGGGATTAGCGTTTAAGGGTTGAGGGTTGAGGGATTAAGAGGCTATAAGGGTTGAGGGATTAGGGTTTAAGGGTTCAGGGTGGAGGTTTGAGGGATTAATAGGGTATAGGGGTTGAGGGATTAATATATTATAGGGGTTGATGGATTAGGGTTTAAGGTTTTAGGGTTAAGGAATTTAGAGGGTATAAGGGTTTTGATATTAGGGTTTAAGGGTGTAAGGGTTGAGGGATTAAGAGGTTATAGGGGTTCAGGAATTAGGGTTTAAGGGTTGACAAGTGAGGTATTAAAAGAGTATAAGGGTTGAGGTATTAGGGTTTAAGGGTTGAGGGTTGAGGTTTGAGGTATTAATAGGGTATAGGGGTGGAGGCATTAGTGTTTAAAAATTGAGGGTTGAGGGACTAGGGTTTAAGGATTCATAGTTGAGGGAGTAAGAGATTATAGGGTTTGAGGGATTAGGGTTTACAGGTTGAGGGTTGAGGGTTGATGAATTAAGAGGTTATAGGGGTTGAGGGATTAGGCTTTAAGGGTTGATGGTTCAGGGTTAATGGATGAAAAGGTTATACGTGTGAGTGGATTAAGGTTTAAGGGTTGAGGGTTGAGGGTTGAGTGCTTAAGAGGGTATAGGGCTTGATCGATTAGGGTTTAAGGGTTGAGGTTTGAGGGATTAATAGGGTATAGGGGTTGAGGGATTAAGATATTATAGGGGTTTAGGGTTAAGGAATTCAGAGGGTATAAGGGTTTTGAGATTAGGGTTTAAGGGTTAAGGGTTGAGGGTTAATGGATTATTATGGTAAAGGGGTTGAGGAATTAGGGTTTGAGGTTTGAGGGTTGAGGGTTGAGGGATTAAGTGGGTATAGGGGTTGATGGATTATGATTTAAGGGTTGAGAGTTGAAGGTTGAGGGATTAAGAGGGTATAGGGGTTGAGGGATTAGGGTTTAAGGGTTGAGGGTTGAAGGATTAAAAGGCAATGGGGGTTGAGGGATTAGGCATTAAGGGTTTAGTGTTGAGGGGTTAAGAGGGTATAAGGGTTGAGGGATTAGGGTTTAAGTGTTTATGTTGAGGGTTGAGGGATTAAGAGGTTATAAGGGTTAAGGGATTAAGGTTTAAGGGTTTAAGGGTTTAGGGTTGATCAACGAGGGATTAAGAGGGTATAGGGGTTGAGGGATTTGGGTCTAAGGGTTGAGGGTTGATGGATTAGGGTTTAAGGGTTTAAGGTTGAGGTATTACAAGGGTATAAGGATCGAGGGATTAAGGGTTTAGGGTTGGGGTTCGATGGATTAAAAGGGTATAAGGGTCAAGAGATTAGGGATTAATGGTATAAGGGTTGAGGAATTAAGAGTTTATAGGGGTTGAGGGACTAGTAATTAAGGGTTAAGGGTTGGGGTACTAAAAGGGTATAGGGGTTGAGGTATTATGTTTTAAGGGTTGAGGGTTGAGGGTTGAGGGTTGAGGTATTAATAGGGTATAGAGGTGGAGGGATTAGAGTTTAAGGGTTGACGGTTGAGGGATTAAGAGAGTATAGGGGTTGAGGCTTAAGAGTTGAGGGTTGAGGGATTAAGAGATTATAGGGGTTGAGGGATTAGGGTTTTAGGTTTGAGGGTTGAGGGTTGAGAGATTAAGAGGTTACAGGGGTTGAGGGATTAGGGTTTAGGAGTTGAGGGTTGAGGGTTAAGGGATGAAGAGGATATACGCGTTGAGGGATTATGGTCTAAGGGTTAAGTGCTGAGGGTTGAGGGATTAGGGTCTAAGGGTTGAATTTTGAGGGTTGAGGGATTAAGAGGGTATATGGGTTTAGGGATTAGGGTTTAAGGGTTGAGGGTTGAGGGTTGAGGGATTAGGGTTTAAGGGTTTTGGGTTGAGGGTTAAGGGATGAAGAGGTTATACGTGTTGCGGGATTATAGTTTAAGGGTTGAGGGTCAAGGGATTAAGAGGGTATAGGGTTTGAGGGATTACGGTTTCAGGGTTTAGTGTCAAGGGTTGAGGGATTGAGAGGGTTTAAGGGTTGAGGGTTGATGGTTGAGGGATTAAGAGATTATAGGGGTTCAAGGATTAGGTAATTAAGGTTTAAGGTTGAGTGTTTAAAAGGGTATAGGGTATGAGGGTTGAGGGGTGATGGATTAAGAGGTTATAGGGGTTGAGAGATTATTGTTTAAGAGTTTAAGGGGGTTGAGGGATTAGGTTTTAAGGGTTGAGGGGTAAGTGATTAAGAGCTTATAGGGGTCAGGAGATTAGGGTTTAAGGGATTAGTGTTGAGGAATTAAGAGGGTATAGGGGTTCAAGGATTAGGGTTTAAGGGTTGACGGTTGACGGTTGAATGATTAAAAGGTTATAGGGGTTGAGGGATTAGATTTTAAGGGTTTAGGGTTGATGGTTGAGGGATTAAGAGGTTATAAGGGTTGATGGATATAGGTTTAAGGGTTGAGGGTTGAGGATTGACGGTTAATGGATTAAGATGTTATAGGGGTTGAGGAATTAGGGTTTAGGGGTTGTGGGTTGAGGGTTGAGGATTGAGGGATTAAGAGGGTATAGGGGTTGAGGGATTATGATTTAAGGGTTGAGGGTTGAGGGTTGAGAGATTAAAAGGGTATAGGGGTTGAGGGATTATGATTTAAGGGTTGAGGGTTGAGGGTTGAGGGATTAAAAGGGTATAGGGGTTGAGGGATTAAGAGGGTATAGGGGTTGAGGGATCAGGGTTTAAGGGTTGAGGGTGGAAGTTTTAGGGATTAATAGGGTATAGGGGTTGAGGTATTAAGAGATTATAGGGAGGGATTTAGGTTTAAGGGTTGATGGTTAACAGATTAAGATAGTATAGGGGTTGAGGAATTAGGGTTTAAGGGTTGAGGGTTGAGGGTTGAGGGATTAAGAGAGTATAGGGGTTGAGGGATTAGGGTTTAAGGGTTGAATATTGAGGGATTAAGAGGGTATAGGCATTTAGGGATTAGCATTTAAGTGTTGAGGATTGAGGGATTAAGAGACTATAAGGGTTGACGGTGGAGGTTTGAGGGATTTATAGGGTATGGGGGTTGAGGGATTAAGGTATTATAGGGGTTGATGGATTAGGGTTTAGGGGTTTAGGGCTAAGGAATTTAGAGGGTATAAGGGTTTTGAGATTAGGGTTTAAGGGTGTAAGGGTTCAGGGATTAAGAGGTTATAGGGGTTGAGGGATTAGGGTTTAAAGGTTGATGATTGAGGTATTAAAAGAGTATAGGGGTTAAGGCATTAGGGTTTAAGGGTACAGGGTTGAGGGTTGAGGTATTAATAAGGTATAGGGGTGGAGAGATTAGCGTTTAAGGGTTGAGGGTTGAGGGATTAAGAGAGTATAGGGGTTGAGGGACTAGGGTTTAAGGATTGACGGTTGAGGGAGTAAGAGATTATAGGGGTTGAGGGATTAGGGTTTACGTGTTGATGGTTGAGGATTTAAGAGGTTATAGGGGTTGAGGGATTAGGGTTTAAGGGTTGATGGTTAAGTGTTAAGGGATGAAAAGGTTATACGTGTGAGTGGATTAGGGTTTAAGATTTGAGGGTTGAGGGTTGAGTGATTAAGAGGGTATAGGGCTTGATGGATTAGCATTTAAGGGTTGAGGGTTGAGGGATTAAGAGGGTATAAGTGTTTAGGGATTAGGGTTTAAGGTTTGATGGTTAAGGTTTGAGGGATTAAGAGGGTATAGGGGTTTAGGGATTATGGTTTTAGGGTTTAAGATTGAGGGATTAAAAGGGTATAGGGGTTGAGGGATTAGGGTTTAAGGGTTGAGGATTGAGGGCTTAAGAGGTTATAAGGGTTAAAGGATTAGGGTTTAAGGGTTTTGGGTTGATGGTTGATGGATTAAGAGGTTATAGGGGTTGAGGGATCAGGGTTTAAGACATTAAGAGGGTATAAGGGCTTAGAATTTAGTGTTAATGGGTTTAGAGTTGAGGGATTAAGAGGGTATAGGGGTTCGGGGATCAGGGTTTAAGGGTTGAGGGTTGAGTGTTGATGGATTAAGAGGTTATAGGTATTGAGGGATTAGGGTTTGAGGGTTTAAGGGTTTATGGTTGATGGTTGAGGAGTTAATAGGTTATAAGGGTTGAGAGATTTTGGCTTAAGGGTCGAGGGTTGAGGGATTAAGAGGGTATAAGGGTTTAAGGTCTGAGGGTTAATGGTTGAGGGATTAAGAGAGTATAGGGGTTTAGGGATTAGGCTTTAAGTGTTTAAGGTTGAGTGATTAAAAGGGTATAGGTTTTGAGGGTTGAAGGGTGATGGATTAAGAGGTTATTGGGTTTGAGAGATTAGTGTTTAAGAGTTTAAGGGGGTTGAGGGATTAGGGTTTAAGGGTTCAGGGGTAAGTGATTAAGAGGTTGTAGGGGTTGAGAGATTAGGGTTTAAGGGATTAGTGTTGACAGATTAAGAGGTTATAGGGCTTTGTGGATTAGGGTTTAAGGGTTGAGGGTTGATGGTTGAAGGATTAAAAGGTTATAGGGGTTGAGGGATTAGGTTTTAAGGGTTTAGGGTTGATGGTTGAGGGATTTAGGTTTAAGTGTTGAGGGTTGAGGTTTAATGGATTAAGACGGTATAGGATTTGAGGAATTAGGGTTTAAGGTTTATGGGTTAAGGGTTGAGGATTGACAGATTAAGAGGGTATAGGGGTTGAGGGATTATGATTTAAGGGTTGAGGGTTGAGGGTTGAGGTTTGAGGGATTAAGATGATATAGGGGTTTAGGGATTAGGGTTTAAGGATTGAGGGTTGAGGGATTAAGAGACTACAAGGGTTGAGGGGTTAGGGTTTAAGTGTTGAGGGTTGAGGGTTGAGGGTTGATGGATTAAGAGGGTATAGTGGTTGAGGGATTAGGGTTTTAGTGTTTGAGATTTAGGGATTAAAAGGGTATAGGGGTTGAGGGATTAGGGTTTAAGGGTTGATGGTTAAGGGTTGAGTGATTAAAAGGTTATAAGGGTTGAGGGATTAGGGTTTAAGGGTTTGAGGGTTTAGGGTTGATGGTTGATGGATTAAAAGGTTGTAGGGGTTGAGGGATTAGGGATTAAGGGTTGAGGTTTAAGGTATTAAGAGGGTATAGGTGTTTAGAGATTAGGGTTTAAGGGTTTAGGGTTGAGGGATTAAGAGGGTATAAGGGTTTGGGGATTAGGGTTTAAGGGTTGAGGGTTGATTCTTGAGCGTTTAAGAGGTTATAGGTGTTGAGAGATTAGTGTTTAAGTGTTTATGGTTAATGGTTGAGGGGTTAAGAGGTTATAAGAGTTGAGAGATTTGGGTTTAAGGGTTGAGGTTTAATGGATTAGGAGGATATAGGGGTTGACGAATTAGGGTTTGAGGTTTGAGGTTTGAGGGTTGAGGGTTGAGGGATTAAGAGGGTATAGGGGTTGATGGATTATGATTTAAGGGTTGAGGGTTGAAGGTTGAGAGATTAAGAGGGTATAGGGGTTGAGGGATTAGGGTTTAAGGGTTGAGGGTTGAGGGATTAAGAGGGTATGGGGGTTGATGGATTAGGGATTAAGGGTTTAGGGTTGAGGGATTAAGAGGGTATAAGGGTTGAGGGTTGAAGGATTAAGAGGTTATAAGGGTTGAGGGATTAAGGTTTAACGGTTTAGGGTTGATCATTGAGGGATTAAGAGGGTATAGAGGTTGAGGGATTAGGGTCAAAGGGTTGAGGGTTAAGGGATTAGGGTTTAAGGGTTTAGGTTTGATGATTGAGGGATTACGAAGGTATAGGGGTTGAAGGATTAGGGTTGAAGGGTTTAAGGTTGAAGTATTACGATTGTATAATGATTGAGGGATTAGGGATTAAGGGTTTAGGGTTGGGGTTCGATGGATTAAGAGGGTATAAGGGTTGAGAGATTAGGGATTAATGTTATAAGGATTGAGGGATTAAGGGGTTATAGGGGCTGAGGGATTAGTAATTAATGGTTAAGGGTTGGGGTATTAAAAGGGTATAGGAGTTGAGGTATTAGGTTTTAAGGGTTGAGGTATTAATAAGGTATAGAGGTGGAGGGATTAGGGTTTAAGGATTGAGGGTTGAGGGATTAAGAGAGTATAGTGGTTGAGGGATTAGGTTTTAGGGTTTGAGGGTTGAGGGTTGAGGGTTGAGGGTTGAGGGATTAAGGTATTATAGGGGTTGAGGGATTAGGGTTTTAGGTTCGAGGGTTGAGGGTTGAGAGATTAAGAGGTTATAGGGGTTGAGGGATTAGGTTTTAGGGGTTGAGGGTTGAGGGTTAAGGGATGAGGAGCTTATATGTGTTGAGGGATTACGGTTTAAGGGTTGAGAGTTTAGGGTTGAGGGATTTAGAGGGTATAGGGTTTGAGGGATTAGGGTTTATGGATTAGGGTTTAAGGGTTGAGGGTTGAGGGTTAAGGGATGAAGAGGTTGTTAGAGTAATTGGACATTTGCTTTATTAATTAAGCAATATTTGTTTAATTACATAAAGTTCCCTTTTACCTCTTTTTCACTTAAGCTAACATTAGGTGCATAATAATTAATTACTTTATTAATTATTATTGTGCAAGCCTAGGATTTTCCTTTTTAGGGTTTTCATCTATATATGGTTGAAAACTATCTTTTGTATCATTATTCATTTTACATTTTGGGTGAATACATTGCTCCACATTCTTGACCATTTTCTTTGTTGCTTCTCTTTGCTTCTCCTTGTAATAGGTTATTTGCTTGCAGGGGTCACTAGGCTCCTATGAAGTTTAATCTTCTCAACTCCAACATGGTATCAGAGCTTTAGATTTGCAGCTGCTTGTTCTTGTTTTGAGTTTTTACCATTGGAAGGAAATCTAGGGTTCTAAGGTTTCTTCTTATGGATTCAGCATACTCAAAATGTTAGGCTCACTTTGGGCCCAAAAGAATAGTGCCATTGGATTCGTAGCACCCAAAAACCCCTAATTCGACTGTCAAATCATCGATTTTGGTTACAGTCAACTAGGGATGCAAAAAAAAATTTAGGGTTTGGCCGTATGGCCCCCGTAGCAAAAAAAAATATAAAAAAACAAAGGTTTTTTGGATTTTTTTTCGCAGCACATTCAAAACAGTAGGCGGTCGCCCATTCGCCAAGCGGCCACCAGCCACCGGTGGTCTGCCTCTGCGCTGTCCGCTGGTTGCGTGCATACACCAGTCCTCCACCCGCAGCGCTGCCCCGAGCTCCACTGACACCGCCATGCCTGGCTCTGCCAACTTCTCGGTGTGTCCTACGCTCCCCGTCGGGCTCCGCCACCTCCCTGTAGAGCTTGCCGACTCCACCGAGCCCACTGACACCCATCGACCCACCAATGCTGACCTCCTATCGGCCCAGTCCCACTACAAATGGTCACATGGGTGACCGCAGGTTAACCACCCCAGCCCCCTGGTCTGCCCAGGCGACCAGGGGCTATTTTTTTTAGCTCCAGGGTGCTTAAGGGGGTCTAATCAGGCATTTTATGCTCTCACAAAATTGGACACAACTCGGGCATTTTAGCGTAGTTTTTCACTCATAAAGAGGCATTGGAAAGCTGGTTTCAGCTCCGATCTTATGGTGTAGTTATTTTTTTAAAATTTCACTAGTCTAGATATTTTTTTCCAGTCAAAGTGAGGTCTTCTTTCTTCACTTCCGGGGTCATAGAAGGTGCAAACGGACTCCGTTTTTCAAACTCGAATAGGTGTTGGAAAGATCTCAACATGCTCTATTCAGATATGTGATTTATTTTATCAGAATTTTCACCAAGTACATGAGAATTTGTTTTGAAGTATTTTTTGCTTATGTATTGCTTCCTTCTTCTCAGTTTGTACTAGGGTTTGGGTTTATCTTTTGTGGGGAGTGTTTTTTCTCTTGCTTTCTGTCATTTATATCAAAAAATTAGAACACCAAAACTCTCAAAAATACAAACCCTTCTACATCTTTTGTCTATTTTGAAAGATCACATAATAATAAAAAACACGAGCAGGTACAAGTGCAGGGTTTCATGGTAGACTCTTTAGTTGAGCTACTCACATCACATAACTATCACACTTGGAAGTCTCGCATGATGAGGATACTTAGGTCACGAGGGTTATGGTCTTGTTTAGATGAGGTTCAACCTTAGTTGTAGCATCCTTTTGAGATTATGCAGCACAGGAACAAGATGGATGAGGCTATGGGTTTGTTATGCATGCATGTTTCAGACAGTCTTTTGTTTCACCTTGATGCTTTGCTCACTCCTCGAGCCATGTGGCTGAAGTTTGAGACACTTTTTGGGGCCATTAATGAGTTCTGCACATTATAGATTGAGGCAGAGCTAACTTCATTGTTACTTGATTCATTTCCCACTATTGAGTATTTTTTGAACAAGTTCAAAACTATCCGCACTATTTTACAAGGTTATGGCAAGAACAAGATAGACATAGAGTGCATTTAATTGATTCTTTCGAAGCTTTGTGGTCCCTTTTAGATATTTGCTTCCTCCTTCTATTCCACCATGGATGGTCTGGGTGCCAGTTTTACCATGCCTACCTTTGATTTGTTTTGTGAGTGTTTGTCTTGGGAACAGTCTCACCTTTCTTAGATGGATCTGCTCTCAGGATCAAAGAGAAAAGCATTGGTTGCTTAGTCACCAAAGGGGAAACAAAAGTAGAAACTGAGGCCTAAGAAAGATTTTGCAGGTAGTGAGCATTCCTCCAAACCTTCTCCTATGTTTAATTCTAAACCACCATTTAATCTGAAACATGGGAAATCTTCAAAGTCTGGTGAGTCTTCCTCCAAGACTAAGGAGAAATCAGGAGACACTTGCAGTTTCTATGGCAAGCAAGGCTATCCAGTTTCAAGGTGTTGGAAATGATTAGAGGCTTTAAAGGATGCTATGCAGCAGCAACACATCTCCTCATGTCAGTCTTCTTCTTCTTCCACCACATGGAAGGGTCATGCTCTCACTACTAGAGCATCGACCAATGGGTCCACTTGGATTTTAGACTTTGGTGCTTCTCACCATATGACTCACACTTAGCGGTTGGTCACTTATCTTGCCTCTTGTGGTACTTCACATATTGCAATGGGTGACTCTTCATAGCTTTCCATTTTGGGTTTCGGTTCTATCTCTTTGGATGAGGGCACTCTACAGGATGTTCTGGTTGTTCCTAACATCTTGACAAACCTCTTGTCCATTTATCAGATTTGCCACACTGGCTCTAGTAAGACAGTTGAGTTCTCACCACATGATGTGGTTATTCAGGACCTTCATGACTCTAATTTGGTTGTGGCTACTGGGAGTGTTGATATTGCATCTCATCTCTACATATTTGATGGATTTGAGCCTTCTGAGGGTACCTATTTATCTCTTATAGCACATGTAGATTTAGTGAGTAAGCTTTGGCATGAGCGTTTGGGCCATGTCAATTACAGATATTTTTAGCAGATGAGTACATAGGCACTAGTTTTTGGTCTTCCACATATTTCCTACACTGACAGTGTTTGTCATGTTTGTGTGCTTGGCAAGCATCACAGGGATCCCTTTCCAAAGGGAAGTGCCACTCGTGCTTTGGCACCCTTGGAGTTGATTCATAGTGACCTCATGTCATTTTCCACTCCTTTTTTAGGGGCCAAGTATGTACTGACATTTATTGATGACTTCTCCAGATGCACATGGATGTACTTTCTTAAGTACAAGTCTGATGTCTTTGATTCCTTTCGTGTCTTCAAGACATTTGTAGAGAAGCAGTCTGGTCTTTCTATTCAGCGGATACATACAGATAATGGGGGGGAGTATGTGAATCAAGATTTCAGAGATTTTTGCACTGAGCATGGTTTGTAGCATCAGTTTTCTGTTCCCTACACCCCTCAACAGAATGGTATCATTGAGAGAAAGAACACGACTTTAAGAGAGATGGCTAATTGCATGATTCAGTCCAGGTCCATGGATTCATCTTTTTGGGCTGAGGCAATCAATTGTGCCAACTATATTCAGAATCAAATGCCTCACAAGGCGATTCGACATATGACTCCTGAGGAAGCTTGGTCTCATGACAAGCCTGATATTTCATCATTTCGAGTATTTGGTAGTGAGGCATGGGCTTTTATTCCTGATGCTCAGAGGAGAGCTATGGAGAAGAAGATTCAACCCCTCATTTTTGTCGGCTACTGTGAGGATGTTAAGGCATATAGGTTGTTTGATCCTGATTCCAGAGAGGCCTTGTTTTGACGGGATGTTCAATTTGATGAGCACCTTCCTCTAGTTGATACCCTATCTCTAGTGTCCACTTCTCTACCTACTCCACCCACTACAGCTTTTCAGGATTATTTTGAGGATGATTTTGATGAGGATATTGATGATCCCCCATCTCCACCTCCACTTGCTCCACCTCAGAGGCCCAAATGGGCTCGCTTTACTATTGAGGCAGTAGGATCTATGGCCGGTGATCCTTCAGACACTTGTCACACCCATTCTCATATTGCGGGTTCTAGTCTTTTGAGTAATCCTCTTTCAGAGGATCCTCAAAGTTTTTCAGAGGTGGAAAGTCACCCTAAGTGGGATCGTGCTATGGAGGAGGAGTATTCTTCTTTGATGAGGAATAGTACATGAGATCTTTGTCCTCTTCCTAAGGGTAGAAAGATGGTTCGGTGCCTATGGTTGTATCGCACCAAGTATGCTACTGATGGTTCTATTGATAAGTACAAAGCATGTCTTGTTGTGAAGGGTTTCTCATAGGTTGAGGGTATTTATTATTTTGAGACATTTTCCCTTGTCGCCAAGATGAATTCTATTCATTTTGTACTATCACTTACAGCTTCTAAGGGATGGCTCATTTTTCAAATGGATGTGAAGTGTGCCTTCTTACATGGTGACCTACAGGAGGAGATCTATATGGAGCAGCCTCAGGGATTTGTACATGATGCTTCTCTGGTTTGCAGACTTCAGCATTCATTATATGGTCTCAAACAGGCCCCTCGGGCTTGGTATGAGAAGATGGACTCTTTTTTTCTCTCCACTAGTTTCACTCGCTGTCATTCTGATCACACGATCTATATTCAACATCTTGAGGGTGAGATCTTAATTCTTGTTCTTTATGTTGATGATCTTCTCATCATGAGTAGCTCATCCTCTATGATTTAGCATTCCCAGCTAGCTTTGATGGTATAGTTTGAGATGACAGATCTCGGCCTTCTACACTATTTTCTTGGTCTTTAGGTGATTCAATCTTCAGAGGGGATCTCCATTTACCTGCAGAAGTATTCTCTTGATATTCTTTAGCACTCTGGCATGCTTGATTGCAAGCTTGCCCCCACACCTTTTTAGTTAGGGGTTATTTTAACTACTACTTGCCCCACTCTTTTAGTAGATTCTACACTTTACAGGCAGTTGGTTGGCAGTTTGTTGTACCTGACTCACACTTGTCCGGATCTTTCCTTTGCGGTTGCTATTGTCTCTCGATTCTCCCATGATCCTCATGAGAGTCATTGGCAGGCTGCCAAGCATATTTTGAGGTACATTTAGGGCACCACTTCATATGGAATTCACTACACATCAGGGGATCCTCACATTGTTTGACACTGACTTAGATTGGGCTGGTGATGTCAATGATCAGAAGTCTACTTCTAGTTTTTTTTTCTGTCTTGGCTTTGGTCCTATCACATGGTCGTGCAAGAAGTAGACTGCTCATTCATTATCATCTATAGAGGTTGAGTATCGAGCTGTTGCGCTTGCTAGTCAGGAGATTTTATGGCTTAGTCAGTTGATGACTGAGTTTGGTTTTCCTCCTGATAGTCCCACTATTCTTTGGTGTGACAATCAGAGTGCTATTCACATTTTGTGCAACTCGGTGGAGCATCAGTGGACGAAGCACATTGAGCTTCATATGCATTTCATCAGACAGTTGATTCAGGATGGTTCTCTCATCTTGGAGTATATTCCTACTGTCGAGTAGGTTGCAAAAATCTTCATGAAACCTTTTGCATCTCTGCACTATCTTCAGTTGCGCTCTATGCTTGGGGTGAAGGAAATTGTCCTTGGGGGGTCTTTATCAGGCCTTTCTTCCTTCATGTTTCTTTCAGCATGTTCTTCTATCTCTTTTTGCAGACGAGTTTTTCCCACTAGGTTTTCTCCTTTTCTCCATTTCATAGAGATTTCTTTGTACTTGGGTAACTGATCTGGCCTTGTTGTCGGGACCCATTGCTTTTTCTTTCAATAGCTTCTTCTAGGTTTTAGCTTCCCCCTAAGTCTAGATTAAGGGGGGGTGTTAGAGTAATTGGACATTTACTTTATTAATTAAACAATATTTGTTTAATTACGTAAAGTTCCCTTTTACCTCTTTTTCACTTAAGCTAACATTAGGTGCATAATAATTAATTACTTTATTAATTATTATTGTGCAAGCCTAGGGTTTTCCTTTTTAGGGTTTTCATCTATATATGGTTGAAAACTGACTTTTGTATCATTATTCATTTTACATTTTGGGTGAATACATTGCTCCACATTCTTGAGCATTTTCTTTGTTGCTTCTCTTTGCTTCTCCTTGTAACAGGTTATTTGCTTCAAGAGGTCACTGGGCTCCTATGAAGTTGTATCTTCTCAACTCCAAAAGAGGTTATACATGTTGAGGGATTACATTTTCAGGGTTGAGGGTTGAGGGATTAGGGTTGAGATTTGAGGGTTGAGGGATTAAAAGGGTATAAGGGTTTAGGGATTAGGGTTTAATGGTTGAGGGCTGATGGTTGAGGGATTAGGTTTTTAGGGTTTAAGGTTGAGTGATTAAAAGGGTATAAGTTTTGAGGGCTTAGAGTTTAAGGGTTGAGGGTTGAGGGGTGATGGATTAAGAGGTTATAGGGGTTGAGAGATTAGTATTTAAGAGTTTAAGGGGGTTGAGGGATTAGGGTTTAAGGGTTGAGGGCTAAGTGATTAAGAGGTTATAGGGTTGAGAGATTAGGGTGTAAGGGATTAGTGTTGAGGGATTAAGAGGGTATAGGGCTTCGGGGATTTGGGTTTAGGGTTTGAGGGTTGATGGATAAGGGATTAAAAGGTTATAGGGGTTGAGGGATTAGGTTTTAAGGGTTTAGGGTTGATGGTTGAGGGATTAAGAGGTTATAAGGGTTGAGGGATTTAGGTTTAATGGTTGAGGGTTGAAGATTAATGGATTAAGATGGTATACGGGTTGAGGAACTAGGGTTTAAGGGTTGTGGGTTGAGGGTTGAGAGATTACAATTTAAGGGTTGAGGGTTGAGGGTTGAGGGTTGAGGTATTAGGGTTTAAGGGTTGAGGGTTGAGGGATTAAGAGGGTATAGGGGTTTAGTGATTAGGGTTTAAGGATTGAGGGTTGAGGGTGGAAGTTTTAGGGATTAATAGGGTATAGGGGTTGAGGCATTAAGAGATTATAGGGAGGGATTTAGGTTTTAGGGTTGATGGTTAACAGATTAAGAGGGTATAGGGGCTGAGAAATTAGGGTTGAGGGTTGAGGATTGAGGGTTGAGGGTTGAGGGTTGAGGGATTAAGAGGGTATAGGGGTTGAGGGATTAGGGTTTAAGGGTTGAGGTTTGAGGGATTAATAGAGTATAAGGGTTGAGGGATTAAGATATTATAGGGGTTGATGGATTAGGGTTTAAGGGTTTAGGGTTAAGGAATTCAGAGGGTTTAAGGGTTGAGGGTTGAGGGTTAATGGATTAGGAGGGTATAGGGGTTTAGGAATTATGGTTTGAGGTTTGAGGGTTGAGGGTTGAGGGATTAAGAGGATATAGGGGTTGATGGATTACGATTTAAGGGTTGAGGGTTGAAGGTTGAGGGATTAAGAGGGTATAGGGGTTGAGGGATTAGGGTTTAAGGGTTGAGGGTTGAGGGATTAAGAGGCTATGAGGTTTGAGGGATTAGGGATTAAGGGTCTAGGGTTGAGGGATTGAGAGGGTATAAGGGTTGAGGGATTATGGTTTAAGGGTTTATGGTTCAGGGTTGTGGGATTAAGAGGTTATGAGGGTTGAGGGATTAAGGTTTAAGGTTTTAAGGGTTTAGGGTTGATCATTGAGGGATTAAGAAGGTATAGGGGTTAAGGGTTGATGGATTAGGGTTTAAGGGTTTAAGGTTGAGGTATTACGAGGGTATAAGGATTGAGAGATTAGGGATTAAGGGTTTAGGGTTCAGTGTTGATGGATTAAGAGGGTACAAGGGTTGAGAGATTAGGGATTAATGGTATAAGGTTTGAGGGATTAAGAGGTTATAGGGGTTGAGGGATTAGTAATTAAGGGTTAAGGGTTGTGGTATTAAAAGTGTATAGGGGTTGAGGTATTATGTTTTAAGCGTTGAGGATTGAGGGTTGAGGTATTAATAAGGTATAGAGGTGGAGGGATTAGGGTTTAACGGTTGAGGGTTGAGGGATTAAGAGAGTATAGGGGTTGAGGGTTGAGGGTTGATGGATTAAGAGATTATAGGGGTTGAGGGATTAGGGTTTTAGGTTCGAGGGTTGGGGTTGAGAGATTAAGAGGTTACAGGGGTTGAGGGATTAGGGTTTAGAGGCTGAGGATTGGGGGTTAAGGGATGAAGAGGTTATATGTGTTGAGGGATTACGGTTTAAGGGTTGAGGGTTGAGGGTTGAGGGATTAAGAGGGTATAGGGTTTGAGGGATTAGGATCTAAGGGTTGAGTTTTGAGGGTTGAGGGATTAAGAGGGTATAAGGATTTAGGTATTAGGGTTTAAGGGTTGAGGGTTAAGGGTTGAGGGATTAAGGTTTAAGGGTTGAGGGTTGAGGGTTAAGGGATGAAGAGGATATATTTGTTTAGGGATTACAGTTTAAGGGTTGAGGGTTGATTATTAAGAGGGTATAGGGTTTGAGGGATTAGGGTTTAAGGGTTGAGTGTTGAGGGTTGAGGGATTAAGAGGCTATAAGGGTTTAGGGATTAGGGTTTAACAGTTGAGGTTTGATGGTTGACGGATTAAGAGAGTATAGGGGTTGAGGTATTAGGTTTTAGGGTTTAAGGTTGAGTGTTTAAAAGGGTATAGGGTTTTAGGGCTTAGATTTTAAGGGTTGAAGGTTGACGGGTGATGAATTAAGAGGTTATAGGGGTTGAGAGATTAGTGTTTAAGAGTTTAAGGGGGTTGAGGGATTAGGGTTTAAGGGTTGAGGGATTAGGGTTTAAGGGTTGAGGGCTAAGTGATTAAGAGGTTATAGGGGTTGAGAGATTAGGGTTTAAGGGATTACGAGGGTATAGGTGTTTGCGGATTAGGGTTTAAGGGTTGACAGTTGAGGGATAAAAATGTTATAGGGTTTGAGGGATTAGGTTTTAAGGGTTTAGGGTTAATGGTTGAGGGATTAAGAGGTTATAAGCATTGAGGGATTTAGGTTTAAGGGTTGAGGGTTGAGGGTGAATGGAATAAGATGGTATAGGGGTTGAGGAACTAGGGTTTAAGGGTTGTGGGTTGAGGGTTGAGGATTGAGGGATTAAGAGGGTATAGGGATTGGGGGATTACAATTTAAGGGTTGAGGGTTGAGGGTTGAGGGATTAAGAGGGTATAGGGGTTTAGGGATTAGGGTTTAAGGATTGAGGGTTGAGGGATTAAGAGGTTATAGGTGTTGAGGGATTAGGGTTTAAGGGTTGAGGGTGGAAGTTTTAGGGATTAATAGGGTATAGGGGGTGAGGTATTAGAAGATTATAGGGAGGGATTTAGGCTTAAGGGTTGACGATTAATAGATTAAGAGGGTATGTGGGCTGAGAAATTTGGGTTTAAGGGTTGCTGGTTGGGGGTTGAGGGTTGAGGGTTGAGGGTTGAGGGTTGAGGGTTGAGGGTTGAGGGATGAAGAGGGTATAGGGGTTGAGGGATTAGGGTTTAAGGGTTAAGGGTTGAGGGATTAAGAGGGTATAGGCATTTAGGGATTAGAATTTAAAGGTTGAGGGTTGAGGGATTAAGAGGCTATAAGGGTTGAGGGATTAGGGTTTAAGGGTTGAGGTTTGAGGGATTAATAGGGTATAGGGTTTGAGGGATTAATATATTATAGGGGTTGATGGATTAGGGTTTAAGGGTTTAGGGTGAAGGAATTCAGAGGTTATAAGGATTTTGACATTAGGGTTTAAGGGTTGAGGGTTGAGGGTTAATGGATTAGGAGGCTATAGGAGTTGAGGAATTAGGGTTTGAGGTTTGAGGGTTGAGGGTTGAGGAATTAAGAGGGTATAGGGGTTTATGGATTATGTTTTAAGGGTTGAGGGTTGAAGGTTGAGGGATTAGGAGGGTATAGGGGCTAAGGGATTAGGGTTTAAGGGTTGAGGGTTGAGGGATTAAGAGGCTATGGGGTTTGAGGGATTACGGATTAAGGGTTTAGGGTTGAGGGATTAAGAGGGTATAAGGGTTGAGGGATTAGGTTCGAAGGGTTTACGGTTGAGATTTGATGGATTTAGAGGTTTTAAGGGTTGAGGGATTAAGGTTTTAGGGTTGATCGTTGAGGGATTAAGAGGGTATAGGGGTTGAGGGATTTCATTCTAAGGGTTGAGTATTGATGGTTGATGGATTAGGGTTTAAGGGTTTAAGGTTGAGGTATTACGAGGGTATAAGGATTGAGGGATTAGGGATTAAGGGTTTAGGGTTGGGGGTCGATGGATTAAGAGGGTATAAGTGTCGAGTGATTAGGGATTAATGGTATAAGGGTTGAGGGATTAAGAGGTTATAGGGGTTGAGGGATTAGTAATTAAGGGTTAAGGGTTGGGGTATTTAAAGGGTATAGGGGTTGAGGTATTATGTTTTAAGGGTTGAGGGTTGAGTGTTGAGGTATTAATAAGGTATAGAGGTGGATGGATTAGGGTTTAAGGGTTGAGGGTTGAAGGATTAGGAGAGTATAGGGGTTGAGGGATTAGGTTTTAGGGGTTGAGGGTTGATGGTTGAGGGTTGAAGGATTAAGAGATTATAGGGGTTGAGGGATTAGGGTTTTAGGTTCAAGGGTTGATGGTTGAGAGACTAAGAGGTTACAGGCATTGAGGGATTAGGGTTTAGGGGTTGAGGATTTCAAGGTTAAGGGATGAAGAGGTTATATGTGTTCAGGGATTATGGTTTAAGGGTTGAGGGTTGAGGTTTGAGGTTTTAAGAGGGTATAGGGTTTGACGGATTAGGGTCTAAGGGTTGAGTTTTGAGGTTTGAGGGATTAAGAGCATATAAGGGTTTAGGGATTAGGGTTTAAGGGTTGAGGGTTGAGGGATTAGGGTTTAGGGGCCGAGGGTTGAGGGTTAAGGTATGAAGAGGTTATATGTGTTGAGGGATTTTTGTTTAAGGGTTGAGGGTTGAGGGATTAAGAGGGTATAGGATATGAGGGATTAGGGTTTAAGGGTTGAGTGTTGAGGGTTGAGGGATTAAGAGGGTATAAGGGTTTAGGGATTAGGGTTTAAGGGTTGAGGGTTGATGGCTGGGGGATTAAGAGATTATAGGGGTTTAGGGATTAGGTTTTTAGGGTTTAAGGTTGAGTGATTAAAAGGGTATAGGGTTTGAGGGCTTAGCGTTTATGGGTTGAGGGTTGAAGGGTGATGGATTAAGAGGTTATAGGGGTTGAGAGACTAGTGTTCAAGAGTTTAAGGGGGTTGAGGGATTAGGGTTTAAGGGTTGAGGGCTAAGTGATTAAGAGGTTACAGGGGTTGAGAGATTAGTGTTTAAGGGATTAGTGTTGAGGGATGAAGAGGGTATAGGGGTTCGGGGATTAGGGTTTAAGGGTTTAGGGTTGACGGTTGAGGGATTAAAAGGTTATAGGGGTTGAGGGATTAGGTTTTAAGGGTTTACGATTGATGGTTGAGGGATTAAGAGGTTATAAGGGTTGAGGGATTTAGGTTTAAGGGTTGAGGGTTGAGGGTTAATGGATTAAGATGGTATAGGGATTGAGGAATTAGGGTTTAACGGTTGTGGGTTGAGGGTTGAGGATTGAGGGATTAAGAGGGTATAGGGTTTGAGGGATTACAACTTAAGGGTTGAGGGTTGAGGGTTGAGGGTTGAGGGATTAAGAGGGTATAGGGGGTGAGGGATTAGGGTTTAAGGGTTGAGGGTTGAGGGTTTAAGAGGGTATAGGGGTTTAGGGATTAGGGTTTAAGGATTGAGGGTTGAGGGATTAAGAGGCTATAGGGGTTGAGGGATTAGGGTCTAAGACTTGAGGGTGGAAGTTTTAGGGATTAATAGGGTATAGGGGTTGAGGTATTAAGATATTATAGGGAGGGATTTAGGTTTAAGGGTTGATGGTTAATAGATTAAGAGGGTATAGGGGTTGAGGAATTACGGTTTAAGGGTTGTGGTTTGGGGGTTGAGGGTTGAGGGATTAATATTTAAGGGTTGAGGATTGAGGATTGAGG
Organism: Sequoiadendron giganteum; assembly: GCA_007115665.2. Taxonomy (NCBI): domain Eukaryota; kingdom Viridiplantae; phylum Streptophyta; class Pinopsida; order Cupressales; family Cupressaceae; genus Sequoiadendron; species Sequoiadendron giganteum. The sequence goes on from CM021104.1 coordinate 579,336,376, forward strand.
TTTGAGGGTTGAGGGATTAAGAGGGTATAGGGGTTGAGGGATTAGGGTTTAAGGGTTTAGGGTTGAGGGATTAAGAGGGTATAGGCATTTAGGGATTAGCATCTAAGGGTTGAGGTTGAGGGATTAAGAGGCTATAAGGGTTGAGAGATTAGGGTTTAAGGGTTGAGGGTGCAGGTTTGAGAGATTAATATGGTATAGGGGTTGAGGAATTAAGATATTATAGGGGTTTATGGATTAGGGTTTAAGGTTTTAGGGTTAAGGAATTCATAGGGTATAAGGGTTTTGAGATTAGAGTTTAAGGGTGTAAGGGTTGAGGGATTAAGAGGTTGTATGGGTTGAGGGATTAGGGCTTAAGGGTTGACAATTGAGGTATTAAAAGAGTATAGGGTTTAAGGGGTGAGAGTTGAGGGTTGAGGTATTAATAGGGTATAGGGGTGGAGGGATTAGCGTTTAAGGGTTGAGGGTTGAGGGATTAAGAGAGTATAGGGGTTGAGGGACTAGGGTTTAAGGATTGACAGTTGAGGGAGTAAGAGATTATAGGGGTTGAGGGATTAGGGTTTATGGGTTTAGGGTTGAGGGTTGATGAATTAAGATGTTATAGGGGTTGAGGGATTAGGGTTTAAGGGTTGATGGTTCAGGGTTAAGGTTTGAAAAGGTTATACGTGTGAGTGGATTAGGTTTTAAGAGTTGAGGGTTGAGGGTTGAGTGATTAAGAGGGTATAGGGCTTGATGGATTAGGGTTTAAGGGTTGAGGGTTGAGGGATTAAGAGGTTATAAGTGTTTAGGGATTAGGGTTCAAGGGTTGAGGGTTGAGGGTTGAGGGTTGAGGTATTAAGAGGGTATAGGGTTTGAGGGATTAGGGTTTTAGGGTTTAAGATTGAGGGATTAAAAGGGTATAGGGTTTTTAGGGTTTTGGGTTGATGGTTGATGGATTAAGAGGTTACAGGGTTTGAGGGATTAGGGTTTAAGGGTTGAGGGTATAAGGGTTTAGAAGTTAGGGTTAATGGGTTTAGAGTTGAGGGATTAAGAGGGTATAGGGGTTTGGGGATTAGGGTTTAAGGGTTGAGGGTTGAGTGTTGATGGATTAAGAGGTTATAGGTGTTGAGGGATTAGGGTTTAATGGTTTAAGGGTTTATGGTTGATGGTTGAGGGATTAAGAGGTTATAAGGGTTGAGAGATTTGGGTTTAAGGGTTGAGGGTTGAGTGTTAATGGATTAGGAGGGTATAGGGGTTGAGGAATTAGGTTTTTAGGTTTGAGGGTTGAGGGATTATGATTTAAGGGTTGAGGGTTGAGGGATTCAAATGGTATAGGGGTTGAGGGATTAGGGTTTAATGGTTGAGGGTTGAGGGATTAAGAGGGTATGGGGGTTGAGGGATTAGGGATTAAGGGTTTACGGTTGAAGGATTAAGAGGGTATATGGGTTGAGGGATTAGGGTTTGAGGGTTTACGGTTGAGGGTTGAGGGATTAAGAGGTTATAAGGGTTCAGGGATTAAGGTTTAAGGGTTTAAGGGTTTAGGGTTGATTGTTGAGGGATTAAGAGGGTATAGTGGTTGAGGGATTAGGGTCTAAGGGTTGAGGATTAAGGATTTAGGGATTAGGGTTTAAGGGTTGAGGGTTTACAATTGAGGGATTAAGAAGGTATAGGATTTGAAGGATTAGAGTTTAAGGGTTTAAGTTTGACATATTATGAGGGTATAGGGATTGTGGTATTAGGGTTTAAGGTTTAGGGTTGAGGGTCGATGGATTAAGAGTGTATAAGGGTCGACAGATTAGGGGTGAATGGTATCAGGGTTGAGGGATTAAGAGGTTATAAGGTTTGAGGGATTAGTGTTTAAGGGTTAAGGGTTGAGGTATTAAAAGGGTATAGGGGTTGAGGGTTGAGGAATTCATAAGCTATAGAGGTGGAGGGATTAGGGTTTAAGGGTTGAGGGTTGAGGGATTAAGAGAGTATAGGGGTTGAGGGATTAGGGTTTAAGGGTTGAGGGATTAATAGATTATAGGGTTTGAGGGATTAGGGTTTAAGGTTTGGGGATTGAGGGTTGAGGGATTAAGAGGTTACAGGGGTTGAGGGTTGAGTGTTAAGGGATGAGGAGGTTATAGGGTTTGAGGGATTATAGTTTAAGGGTTGTGGGTTGAGGGTTGAGGGATTAAGAGGGTATAGGGTTTGAGGGATTAGGGTTTAAGGGTTGATTGTTGAGGGTTGAGGGATTAAGAGGTTATAAGGATTTATGGATGAGGGTTTAAGGGTTGGGGATTGAGGGTTGAGGGATTAAGAGGTTAAAGGGGCTACAAGGGTTAAGGGATTAGGTTTTAAGGGTTGATGGTTGAGGGTTAAGGGATGAAGAGGTTATATATGTTAATGCTAAGGGTTGAGGGATTAAGAGGGTATAAGGGTTTAGGGATTAGGATGTAAGGGTTGAGGGTTGAGGGTTTAGGGATTAAGAGAGTATAGGGGTTGAGGGATTAGGTTTCTAGGGTTTAAGGTTGAGTTATTAAAAGGGTATAGGGGTCGATGGATTAGGGTTTAAGGGTTGAGGGTTGAAGGATTACGAGGTTATAGGGTTTGAGAGATTAGGGTTGTAGAGTTTAAGGGTTTAGGGTTGATGGATTAAGAGGTTATAGGGGTTGAGGGATTAGGGTTTAAGAGCTGAGGGTTAAGTTATTAATTAGTTATATCGGTTTAGAGATTAGGGTTTAAGGGTTTAGGTTTGAGGGATTAGGGTTTAAGTTTTTAAGGGTTGATGGTTGAGGGATTAAGAGGTTATAAGGGTTGATGGATTTATGTTTAAGGGTTGAGCGATGATATTTAATAGATTAAGAGGGTATAGGGGTTTAGGAAATAGGGTTTAAGGTTTGTGGGTTGAGGGTTGACGGTTGAGGGATTAAGAGGGTATAGTGGTTGAGGGATTATGATTTAAGTGTTTAGGGTTTAGGGTTTAGGGTTTAGGGTTGAGGGTTGAGGGTTGAGGGTTGAGGGATTAAGAGGGTATAGGGGTTGAGGGATTAGGGCTTAAGGGTTGAGGGTTGAGGGATTAAGAGGGTATAGGGGTTGAGGGATTAGGTTTTAAGGGTTGAGGGTGGAGGTTTGCAGGATTAATAGGGTATAGGGGTTGATGGATTAATAGATTATAGGGGTTGGTTGATTAGGGTTTAAGGGTTTAGGGTGGAGGAAGTAAGAGGGTATAGGGTTTCATGGATTAGGGATTAAGGGTTGAGGGTTGAGGGTTGAGGGATTAAGACGGTATCTCTCTCCCCTCTATCCTTATCTCTTTAAACCATTAACCCTTAACCCTTTAAACCCTTAACCCTTAAACCCTTAACTCTTAACCCTCTACCCTTTATCTCTCTCCCACTATCTCTCTCTCCCTTGTATCCTTAAGCCTTTATACCCTTAACCCTTAAACCCTTAACTCTTATCCTTCTACCCTCTATGTCTTTCCCACTCCCTCTCTCTCTCCCATCTATCCTTAACCCTTAACCCTTTAAACCCTCTACCCTCTATCTCTCCCCCACTCCCTCCCTCTCTCTCGCCTCTATCCTTAACCCTTAACCTTTTAAACCATTTAACCCTTATACCCTTAACTCTTAACCCTCTACCTTCTATCTCTCTCCCACTACCTCTCTCTCTCCCCTCGATCCTTAACCCTTAACCCTTTAAACCCTTAACCCTTAAAACCTTAATCATTAACCTTTTAAACCCTTAAACCTAAAACCCTTAACTCTTAACCCTCTACCCTCTATCTCTCTCCCACTCTCCCTCTCCCTCCCTCTCTCCCACTCTCCCACTCTCTGTTTCTCCCACTCTCCCCCTCTCCCTCTCTCTTTTTATCCCTCTCTGCCTCCCTCTCTATCTCCATCTTTCCCACTATCTCTTTCTCCCACTCCCCCTCTCCCTATCTCTCTCCCTCCCTCTCTCTCTCTTTCTCTCCCTCTAACTCTTAACCATCTACCATCTATCTCTCTCCCACTCTCTCTCTGCCTCCCACTCTCCCACTTTCTTCCAATCTCTCTTTCTCCCACTCTCCCCTCTCCCACTCTCTCCCAGTATCTCTTTCTCCCACTCTTCCCCTCTCTCCCTCTCACACTCTCTCCCACTCTCCCACTCTCTCTTTCTCCTACTCTCACCCTCTCCCACTCTCCAACTCTCTCTTTCTCCCACTCTCCCCCTCTCTCACTCCCTCTCTATATCCATCTCTCCCACTATCTCTTTCCCCCACTCTCCCTCTCCCTCTGTCTCTTCCTCTCTCTCTTTATTTCTCTCCTTGTCTCTACCTCTAACTATTAACCCTCTCCCACTCTCCTACTCTCCCACTTTCTCCCACTCTCTCTTTCTCCCACTCTCCCCCTCTCCCCCTATCCCACTCTCTATTTCTCCCACTCTCCCCCTCTCTCCCTCCCTCTCTATCTCTATCTCTCCCACTATATCTTTCTCCCACTCTCCCTCTCACTCCCTCTCTCCCTCTCTCTTCCTTTTTATCTCCCTCTCTCTCTCTCTCTAAATCTTAACCGTCTACCCTCTATATCTCTCACACTCTCCCTCTCTCCCACTCTCCCAATTTATACCACTCTCTCTTTCTCATACTCTCCCCTCTCCCACTCTCTCCTAGTCTCTCTTTCGCCCACTCTCCCTCTCTCTCCCTCTCTCTCTCCATTCATATCTCCCACTCTCTCTTTCTCCCTCTCTCACTCTCTCTTTCTCCCACTCTCTTTCTCTCAACCATACACCCTCTACCCTTAACCCTGACCCCTTAAACCATCTACCCTCTATCTCTCTCCCACTCTCCCTCTCCCTCCCACTCTCCCACTCTCCTACTCTCTCTTTCTCTCACTCTCCCCCTCTCCCACTCTCCCCCTCTCCCACTCCACTACTCTAATTCTGTACCACTATCCCCCTCTCTCCCTCCCTCTCTATCTCCATCTCTCCCACTATATCTTTCTCCAACTCTCCCTCTCCCTCCCTCTCTCCCTCTCTATCCCTCTTTATCTCCCTCTCTCCCTCTCCCTCTCCCTCTCTCTCTCCCACTCTCTTTCTCCCACTCTCTTTCTCTCAACCATACACCCTCTACCCTTAACGCTGACCCCTTAAACCCTAAAACCCTAAAACCCTCAACCCTACCTCCCTCTCTACTATATATCTCTCCTCTCCCTCTACCTCTCTCTCTCTCTCTCTCATACACACACACACTCACCTTTATCTCCTCCACTATAAGGGTACAAGGGAGAGATATATAATTAGGATAGAGGGTATAGACAAAGAGAGAGAAAAGGAATCTATTTAAAAAACCATATTTCATATAATGTAAGCACATTTTGAAGTAGAGATATGACTATTTTAAGTGGAAGACAAAACGTGCCTACATTATAATGAGAGTGTATTTTTTGTTCCACTAAAAATGGTAAAAAAACTCAATATACCCATGATCTTAAGGCCCACATTTTGCATATTCTCCTGGTTTTGCATGTGCTCCAACAAAAAGTAGCTTTTTGATGATTTTGTGAAGTGTGCAAGAATTTTTTTCACATTCCACCACCTTTGCTTTAAATAGTAGATTTTTCACATTGAAAGACACATAATATCAATTCAAGTTTAAATTCCATTGAAAATTGATAAACAATTGAAGTTTGGAGGGGAACAAGCTTTTGAAAAAGTCAAATTGTTGAGGAGTTTGAAGAAAGAAGAAGCTAAGGCTACATAATTGAGTTGAACTCCTCGATTTGAAAGTCTAATTTTTTAGTTATGTGAAGTATTTACACATTTTCTTTCATTCTATTATGGCTTGCTTTCATTTTTTTTATTTTGCATATTCCATGTTGATCATTGTGCTGGTTTTTTTTACTGTGTAACTAGGTTTATCTTCTATTCTACCTATAGAATTGCCAATTCTAATCAAGGGCAGATCAAAGGAACTGGACCAACTGATGAGGATTTTAACAATAAACCTCCTACACTTCGAACTCTGCAAAACCCAAGAGGTTGGTCCCCTTAATGTGTTTATAATCTCTACACGAAACTTATAAACAATCATTAACAATCAACAAATAATTCCATTTAATAGATCATCAAAATAGGATAATACTGAATTGAATTGGCTTTTCATCAATAGTATCAACTACTTGCACCATGAGATGATTAAAACAATACTTCACAACTTAAGATAGTCATTTAATTTGTAATTTTTTAGCAAGATCTAAGAAAAGACAAGCAAACACAAAACCTTACAAACAAATACAATTTAGACTAGTGCCATATACCATTGGGGAGTCAGATTCACAAGCATTTAAAATTCCATAATAGATTCAAACACATAGCATGCATGATATTTGACAATATTTCCTTCCAACATCATCAATTTATATCCTAACCCAATAATTCTTACCAAATACTTTTATAAACATATCCACCTATAACTCCATTGAAGCATTTTAATTAATTATTTGAATTAAAGCCAAAATGAAAATCATACACACCACAACAATGAGATGAACACAATAACCCTTGATTATATTATTCAACATTATGATATGCTTATAGAAAGGAGAGACATGAGCTTGAAGTGAATCATTATAACTCAAATTCTATTATTTTCATGAAATATCAAACCTTCATAAATTCAAAACCCTACTACAGAATGACATAAAACCTAAATTGCATTTACACTGAATCAACAGGCTTTACAACTTGCTCTACAACTATGCCTAGACTTGACCTAAAAATATCTAACTTGCTAACCCTTATTTTTGGCCTTGAAATCCTTCTTATAGAGAATGAAGGAGCAAACAAGCATCATTCCAGAAAATACACATGTCATCGGTCAGTTGGACCACTCTGTGACACTTAAAAAAAATGATTACAATCATCGAGTCCCTAAGCATCTTCTTGTTAATTCCACTCACTAGAGAATAGTCACTGCATTTGCCAAACCTCAAAACCAGTGCCCAAAAACTGCCATGGAGACAAAACCACAATCATTTATAACCATAACCGCTGAGTTGTTAGCTGGCAATAGTAGACATCATCTTACTCCTCTTCAGTTAAGTATTTATCCACCCATTTTTTGATATGCTTCATCTATTGGCCAATCAAAATTTACCACGTCATTCACCTTAGTATTGTGAGGTGTGTACTTCACTGCTACCTCATTGGCCTCTCTTTCAAAAGACTCTAAAAATGTGTTGATGTTAATCATCTTATCCATACTACTCACCACCAAATCATAGTCTGAATCATCACAAATCAATTTGATTTGTGCATTGATAACCTCATCCACCCTTTTCTGTCACTATTGTGGTGATTTAATGTTTCCTTGTGTATCAATTATATCTAGAAATAACATATCACTCCAATCATCAAAGCTCTTTACCAGTTCCATAATTCTCCTACTCAAATCATTAGATAGGGCCTACAAACCCTTCAGTGATTTCACCAAAAATTGAGTAGGCCTCAATGATTGGGGCATGCTATTTGCATCAAACCTAGAGGCCTTATACATAATATCTAGGTCATTGGCCCTAGGGATACACTTCTTAGCCAAAGGAAAAACTATTTCCCGATCCCTATTAATATTTCTTATTTCATCCAAGAATAAAGAACATAAAGAATGTAATGATGGTAATCTACCATTAACCTTCTCATTTAAGTGCCTCAAAACTATGTCAACCACCTCATTCTATCTGGCAATTGCTCCATCCCCACTTACTTTTAAAGCAACCTGTAACTCTGGAATCTTATTTAACATCTATTTCTTAGTGGGATATATAGAGTATTCAACCTCTTCCTCAACTGGCATTAATGTAGTTTCGAGAGAAGGTGTCTAGATGGGGGATCCTGGAGTAGAAATAATTAGAGAAGTAGGGGGGAATGATCCTGAAATAGAAGGTAATGCCTTGATACGAGGAACACTGGAGGATTCTCCTACCTACCCATATTTCAACCTATCTACTTCAGATTGCAGCTCAACATTCCTTTGTTGCATCCTACTATATTCTCATATTATGATGTTGTACTTCTCCATCAAGCTCTTTTTTTTAGCCTCTTCCCTTTCAGCTATCTTTTGGGCCAATTTGGCCATATTTACAGTCAGGCTTGTAGCTTCTATAGTTGAACTTTCAGAAGCTCTTTTGATTATTAACCCTCCCCTTAGGTTTGGGCTAATATCAATTACATTTGGCTTTCTGCCTTGGGATGCCAATGCCCATATTGCTAGAGTTTCATACACCTCACTAAAGGTAGAGTCCTACAGAGTTGTCCTAACCTCTTCCTCACTATTTGTATAGGATGCTTGGATTGTAAGATAGCATTTAATGCTACTGCATCGACTATGTCCCATTCAAGAAAAATTAGGACACCAGCCTGAGTCACAAGTCTCCTTCCCTCCTCAAGAGTGATGTTTTTGAATTCTTCCATTAATTTGGCTTTCATATCATCATAATTCTCCTACTCGGACCCTTTAGGTCTTGATTCTCTCCTTCTCTTGCATTTGTCCTGGTATTCTTCTAGCTTCATTCTCCACACTAGTTGAAATAATACAAGAGTCTTTACAAATTCATCATCGTCCAAGAATGCCTTGCAGGCCTCCATTCTGGCATCTTGTACACATTACCCCTTTACATCCATATCACATAACACCAACTGTGTTGATCTAGGAGGGGAAGGGATACCAACCTACATGTCTTGATCAGTTACAATTATCTCATCCATTAGAGTCTCTTGTGTTTCCTCAACTCTCTGCCTCTTAGGGCTTGGCTCTAATGGTAGTACTATAGGATCACTTCTCAGTGGTGAATCCAGATCAACAATCCTTATCCCTCCAAGTGCTCTAATCTTTGGACCTAGCTATGATGTTGTCTTCATTATCTATTTTCCTTTCTTATCCCCCTCCTCCTCATCACTACTATCATTGCTTTTTCTCTTGTATAGAGGTTGATCAACTAAGGGCTGATAAGTTGGCCTTATTCCTTCAAGCATTGATTCTTGTATTTGAATTCAAAAATCTAACTCCAAATTGACCTTCTTGGTCATCAAGGTGCCCATGATCTCTTTGAATTTATCCAACAAGAAAGAAATTCTCTTGTGGAATGGAGTGAAATCCATCAATGGATCATATTTTGGATCCATTTTATGCACCATGGCCAGTAACTTCTCATATGCAATCCATTTTTATTTATTCAATTCCTACCTATTCAAATAAAATTCATTTCTAATTGGGTCTTCAAGAAAGTTGAATTCATGTGCAAACCTGCCACCTTTAATTTGTTGCCTGAACAAGGCAAAGAATCCCTCAAGGTCATGTTTCCTCCTAGGGCCACTCCTCAAATGGAAATCATAAAAAAACCTTCCAAAGTGGACCCATCCTCCCTTGGAAAAGAAAAAATCAGAAACAACAGTATAGTTAAGGAACAAAGTCCCTTTTCCTCTCCTTGCTAGGTTGTCCTCGTGAATACAACCTAGTTGCCACATGACCTCGACAAAACCCATTCTTGATGATATGTTAAATGGGAGAATATGTGGGGCTTCTAGTAAACCATATAGCCTTAGGACAGTGCTTACAAGGTACAAGATGATGTCACCCCAATTGTGGCAGACCTTCAAATTAGGCTTCCTCACCTTTGGTCAGAGGAATTCATGTAAGTCTTGACAAACTCTAGGCACATTTACCACCAACTGATCCTTGATTCTGAAGGCAAATGAATTATCAAATTGCACAAAATTGGCACCTCCCCTGTTGTATGATAAGTCTACACTCCAGACCTACACTGGTAATCTTTCTTCATTCACTTCTTGCCTCAACTTCATCTTCTCTGAGAAGAAATTGACATTCTTGTATAGGAACATATGCATTAATAGGGAGTACCATAAGAAAGGACAACCGACATACTCCACATGCAACTTCAACAAACCCTCATGCATCTTTTCTACTATAAATGATGTAAAGTAAAACAACACAGATAAATTGGGATGTTGAATTTGGGCCCCCATGAACATGTATGCAATTGGCATCATGGTATTAGGGTTGAACCCCAAAATTTGGCACAATGAATAAAATTTTTCCAAGAAGTGATTGGAAAAATAGCTCAGCCTGAATGGATCCTGGTCACTTGGGTTGATATGAATCATTGAATTACCTACCCTCACCAGATGAGAAGGAAGAAACTTCAATCTAAAGAGAGGTTTTGACCTTGCATATTCTTGCTTCATCTCCTCAAAATCAATTGGAACAAAAAATGAGCTAGATTCACTCAATTCAAACATTTATTGAATCTTATCTGCATTTATACTTAGCAGAATCCCAACTTCATTATCCCTTATTACCCTTATAATAGGGTCATATCGTGCTACCACTACTCTGAGTAGGTCAACATCAGGAAACAAATTTGGCACTACTAGTTTCCCCATGTCATATCTCCAACCATTAGAGAAGAGGTGAGGTAAGTTTCACTTTCCATACCACAACCTAAAAATTTCCAGACCAGTCATAAGAACCCTAGCATCTGTAATATTATAATTCTTGCACACTAGTTCTTCACCTAGGGTTTTACAACTCATTAAAATGAAACCCCTCTTCCTATCATTTGTTGATAATGAGAGTTGATCCAAAAATTCTTCTTATAAATTACTCTGCACATAATCAATATGGATGGAATGTTGCTTTAGTGGTACCATCTCAAACAACTTGGGATTCTTTAAAATTTAAATCCTTGAACAAACTAAGGCTACCCAGAAACAAAATTAAAACAAAACCTTGCAATTTCCCAAAATTCAAATGAACCAGTAACCCTGTGATGATAATCAACAAACCCCTTGACCAGCACACTACAACCCTTCACAAAAAGCATAGTCAAATTACACCAAGCAGCACAAAAAATAACTCACAGGACTTCACGCCTTGTAGAGAACCAAACTTTTGTTGTGATCGCTCAAAAAACTTTATCTCTAGCTCTGAACTACTTCAAAAATACTTTAATTCCTTTGTGGTCAAAATAGAATGAAAGCCGATACTTTATGTCGATCAAATTGAGCCAGTAAACATCTCATCCTCCATTAAAGCTCATTTGCATGCCGTGCCAATAGCTCTAATCACATTTGATATGAATTTAAATTCCAGCCATTGATCTTTTGTTTTTGTTAGATCATCAAATGACCACCTTTAAAGAGGCTAATGTAATCTCCATGTCAACATCAAGGGACCACCACAATATGTAGTGCCAAAGGAATACTGGTGGTGCTTTCCCATGCTATTGTAATCACCAAACAACCTGCATCTTTGGATCATGTGATAGCGGGAAACCGTTGATTCCCACCATTGGAAATCGTGTTCACTTACAACCATCATCAAAATTGAACATAACCATTGAGCAAATTTTCATCAAGATTATAACACCACCATCGATCTTGAGCACCTGCATCTCACAACTATTTTAGCAACCCACTATATAATGTATTAAAACCTGACACAAAATTAAAGTAGTTTATTAATCTTTTTTTGGCGTCGGCAATCGAGACACATGGCACTCGCTTGTGATTTCATAATCAGTTGAAACCCAGTGGTGAGGCCATCACGAGATCACGAGCAATGGTCAGGATCAACCGTAGGATGATCGATGGTCACCAAAAAACATTCCCGGCAAAATAAAACAATTATTAAAAGGGGAAAGGGGACATCGCCTAGGCCAATGACAAATGATGGCTCAAAGTTGTTCTTAAAACATGGGGCACAGGCCAAATTAGACCTAGGAAATAATAAAGTTAGGAAAAATATTTAACGTTGTTTACTAAAAGGGGGCCCAACCTAGATGAGTCAATGGGACATAAGTCATACTAAAAACTCAATAAAAATGGTAATGGTGAAATAGATCCAACCCAAGGTTTTAGATAGAATATTAGGATTCTTTGAAGGAAACAATAAAACCCCAACCCTAGTTTTCTTCTGAATATCATGACAAACTAGTAATGTGGTAAAATAATAAATGAAACTCAAAGAACAAAATTTGAGGCTCCATCACATTGCTTGTTTGTCATTATAACCTTAGGTTGTTAATGCACATTTTAAATTACACAATTATATGCACTTGGAAATTATATTTTAAAACTTGATGCAGAGAATCTACCAGGATCCACAAATCATCAAGGGTACTTCTAACCATAACTTAAATTGAAGAAGATCAACCAACAAAATCAGTCATATTTTCATCAAAATCCTTCAATTTCACTTGATTTCATATTTCCATAAAATAGATTAACCATCATAACATTGATTGTAACATAGCAGAAACCAGATTAGAAATTCAAAACCATTCAATTCGTTCATGACTCACTAATTCAAGAACTCAATGTTGCAACTTACATGGAAAAATAACAAAAAATCATGGAAGGTAACTACCAACCTTTATCCAGACATCTAAGACACTATAATCAACATGTTATTGATTGAAATAAACCAAATACACATTTACAAACCACTGATCCATCAGGATCTTTAATTCTTGTAGTCATAACATCATTTTACACAAGGATTCAACTTCTGTATTTCTGGAGAGGACAACAATGAAACGATGGATTCTTGTTTTCCCCTACATAAAAAAACATGCACAGACCTTACACAACCCAAAAATAGCCTACTCCACTGAACTACATAGCCTAGATTGTGGAGTAGTCATAATGAACCTTCATAGAATCTCAAACCCCCCTAGTGCACCAAAACCGCATCTCTTTGAGTAATTTTTTTATTTAAAAATCGACTTACCTTGTGTATTGATGCAATTAGGGGAGATCTTGTAACACAACTCAACACAAAATCAACCAACAACAACAATTCACATTTAACAATTCATACAATCCACAATAGGCTTCTTTGTTACAACTTCATCAAAACTAGATTTATACACCAATGAGGCCTCAAATTAGGTCTCTTTTAGAAAGGAACTTATCTTGAATCATTTTCCAAAACAGCAAACTCAATAGGGTAGTAGTCTATATGTCATCAAACCAAGGATTCCAGCATTTTATTTCATAAGATCACTCACCAAAGTGCAAAATCACAAAAATGATGTAGAGAGGGATGGAGACCTACTCCAAATAATGAATAAATGATCTTAGCTCAACCTCCAAAATAGATTCCAAATATCTCACCAAAATTCACCCTTTGAGCATGCTTCCCCTAGTAGTATTCCAAACCCAATTCTAGGCACTTTTATCAAGAGCTTACGAAAACACTTGGGAAATAAACTATTGATTAAGATACCCTTTTTAGGGCCACACAACATACATTAGAACAATGGGTGAATTCTTTGGACTATGTTTGACTTCCAATAAGCCTACCTGTTGATGGTGTTTTCTGAACAACAACTGAGACAAAATATATAGTATCCTATCTCTCTTGAAAGGTTTATCTCTATGAAAAAAGAAATAACCCCAAGGTCTCTCGCATGTCAAGTCATGACCATGCATTGAAACAATTCAGTGATAAATGTGAAGATGTTGGTAATCACAAAGGGACCTTACGAAAAAAATATTGCAACTCTAAACTTATCAGATTTTGCAACATAATGATGCTCGAATTCTTAGCTTTAACCACAATTCGAAGAAATAGCAAAAGATAAGGGTTTCAAAAATTCTAAGATTAAGATTAATCCTAACATCAAAAATACTAATGATGAAATACTTGGAATGGACCAATCCCTTAAAATTAATTTCTGCTTAACCCAAGCTATACCTGCAATCTCATAGAAATAGTGCAATCTTCTGAGGAATTAAATATTTTTTAGATTATATACATTCATCCAAGCCAACCCTAGTTTTGCAATTTATATAGATAAATGCCCACAATTGAACTAAGAACACGAATATCAGGTGCAGGTTGACCTTGCACAACAATCCCACAATCAAGAAGTTGCCCAAAGTATGAACCAAAGATCACTACACCATTCCATGCACTAAATCACAAGCACCATTAGATCTTTTAACTCTAAATCTGAAATGCATTCAGATATTTCCAAGAAATTTCAAAGATAGAATAAGAACCATTCAAGAAAAATCAATCCAAAGAAGCCACCAATAATAGCACAATTTCTTCACTTGTATTGAATCACCAATAATAACAATAATTATGATGTTTTGTGTTATAACACTTGCTTGGAAATAAAACTAACTCCTAATTCTAACTTCTTGCTCTATTGCTTAACCTTCTTAAAAATCTAATTGTCTAACTTCTAACCTTTACAAATGAGGCAAAATTCCATACTTATAGAGATACATCACACGTGAGCCCAAGCTAGGGTTACAATGAAGGCCAGCCACCAAACAAATCAGCCTTGGATAGGTCATAATAAATCGCCACCCTACTTTGAGTGCATGAGGCACCCCTTCAAATCTGCCTAGGATCTCTACAAATCCTAATTCAAATAGAATACACTCTGTGGGTCACTTCCACCATTAATGTCTCAGTAACGTGAAGCAGAAGAAGGATAACATGTGCATAATATGAGTTTGAATATAAGCCACTGATCAATCAGCCAAGTTGTGCATCATGAATGACTCTGGTTGAGTCAAACCAGTTTGAATTTGCCATGTCACATTCAACTTAGATGAATGACAATTGAGCACATCGACCTAACCGTGTATGACCAAGTTTTTCCTGCCCACAACCAAAAAGTGTACCTAGGCTGCACCTCGTGGATCCTGCAACATATTCAAATTACACCCTTCCCCTCGATCCTAGAGTCTCTTAACTAGTGACTGCCCTATCTAATCCAATCGACACTCAAAAGGCCACAATAAGTATCCAATATAGCACAAGAATCCAAGTTAGACAATCAAAAACAACTTATTCAATCATCAAAGAGATCAAAACAACCATCAGACTCCCTTAAAATATCATTAAATTATCCTTTCTCAAAGTTTGGGATTTTCACCCCTTCATAGAATTCAGGTCAGGAAGGAATTTATGGGATTTCGAGCTAGGCAGATTTTAGCGATGAAAGCCCAGCCAACACGAAAAGCTACTCACTAAAAACTTGCAAATACCTCCAAATGATCCAAATCAACCATGGAATACATAATCATTAACAATTAACCCATGAATCCTTTCAATTCTTGAAAAATAATAGATTTTTAGAAAATTTCGTCAGGGACAGAAATCACTGAAACCAACAATACTCAACACATCTTGGGAAAACAAAGGAGGAATAGATTCAAGGATTTTTCTAAGGCAATAGATTCTCACAAATTCAACACAATTCTCATGCTATTCACTAACAAATCTGACCTCCTAACTCTTCCAAGGTGATCAAAACCACACTACCGCGAGCCACTCATCCAACCACCAAGGTAAGGCGGTAAACCACACAACTGCAAGCTAAGTGTGGAGCCCTCATAGTATGGTGTTAAACTGCACAACTATGACCTAACTTGGAGACACCCGCGACATCGAGGTATCACCACACTACCGCACCACCACACATAGACCCCCACAGTAAGGTGAGGCCACCACGCTACCATGCCAAGGATGAAATACCCCCATGGTAAGGTGGTGCCACTGCACAACCGCAACAAGACAACCAAAGACACAACCTAGGAATTTGATGAAGCGAAGGAAATTTTGGAAAAAACTGAGGGAGATGAAATTCTATGAAGCATTAAAATCTCCATAAATAGTGCAAAACCAGCCCTATCGGGTTTTCCATGTAGCTGGGGAAATCCACATGAGGAATAAAATCCTAAAAATATGGGAAAATTCAAGATTGACCCAAAGAACTTAAATTTTCAAAGTGTTACCTCAATAGGGACCCTTTACAAGCAAGATAAGCATTTAGGATCATTGCAAAGTAACCCAATCCCACAACCAAAGGACCAAAGCACCAAAGACCCAAATCTCGATATTTTCAAAGACAAGCTCAAAAGGCAAGGCCACCGAAAAGGGCCAAAAGACTAGGCAAAAGAGGGTCCCTACTTTCAATGGGGCATGTCTGCAAAATTTTACAACACTACCTAGGAAAAGGGTTCCTAATCAGCCCAGATTTGCAAAGGAAGTACCTTTTAAAGTTGAGATTTCCACTCAAACACAAAGAAAAGACAATGTTCATCATACCAAACCACCAATTTCATGATTACTTTTCCCACATAAGGTCATTACCGTACTATCCCAAGAAACCCTCCAAAACACAAGCAAAAACAAGGATTTTAAAGGATTTCACAACCCCAAGCCTCTCCTAGTCCTCCCAAGGGTCCAAACACCCTCCAATACCTCTACAAAAACTTATCAAACACTCACAATTCCATTACACTCATTATTTTTTAGAATCACCATCATGGTTATTCACATTCACATAGAAATGTGCTCTACCCAACCTAGTGCATTCCTCCACTGACCAAACCCATGCTCTTCTAGACTCCCAAACACATTAGAAATCTACCTTATTATGTTACACACTAATCTACCAAGTTACAAATCCTTTAGAATGGGTGGATTGGTGAAAATCAATACATTATAGCCTCAAACCCTTACTGTAGAAGTTGTCAAAACCAACTTCAAAGTCCAAGAACACCTGCATGCAAAAGGATACCTATCACAAGGAAGAGAATGGACAAAAAAGAAAATGAGGGTTTGAAGCTCTAAAATATGGAGAGATTATATTATCAGAACAATCGAATGAAATGAAATATACAATGGATCAATCCTTAAGAAAGGAGATCGTGCAAAACCTAAAAGTAACCCTAATAGGTAAACATTTAATAATTAATATAGTTATTAAGTGTCACATTACACAAACTAAAGTGAAATCTTAAGAGAGGAATGAAGGTAACTTAATTAACATAATTAATTTAAAACCTTTACTCTAATGCCCCCCCTTAAGATGAGCAAGAGTGAAGCTACAAACATGTGCAAGAAAGAAAAGGTAACTACAATGCATGAAAGCAAACAAGGGTCTCGACAACTAGGCTTGATCAGGTACCCAAATACAACCAAATCTCTGTAAAGTGGAGTAAAAGAGAAAACCACGTGGGAAAAACTCTTCTCCAAAAAGAGATGAAAAAAGCATGCTGAAAAAACACATGAAGGAAGGCCTCACTGAGACCCCCCAAGGACAACTTCCTTCACATCGACCATAGAGCACAACTGAAGATACCACAAAGATTCCAAAGGTTTAGTGAAGATATCTGCAACTTGATCCTCAGTAGGAATGTACTCCAAGATGAGAGAACCATCCTGAATCAACTACTTGATGAAGTGCATGTGGATCTCAATGTGTTCAGTCCGCTGATGCTCCACTGGGTTGCAAGAAATGTGAGTAACACATTGATTGTCGCACCAAAGAGTAGTCGAATGATCAGGAGGAAAACCAAACTCGGTTATCAACTGTCGAAGCCATTAAATATCTTGACTAGCTAGTACAACTACTCGGTACTCAGGCTCTATAGATGATAATGCAATAGAAAAATGATTCTTGCAAGACCATGTGATAGGACCATAACCAAGACAAAAAACAAAGCCAGAAGTAGACTTCTAGTCATTGACATCATTAACCCAATCTGAGTCAGTGAAGCCAACAATGTTGAGGAGCTCCTAATGTATAGTGAATACCATAAAATGTGGCACCCTGAATGTACCTCAAAATATGTTTGGCAGCTTGCGAATGAATCTCATGAGGATCATGTGTGAATCAAGAGACAGGTCCAACCACAAAGGAAAGATCAAGATGAGTGTGTGTCTGATACAACAAACTTCCAACCAACTACCTATATAAAGCGAGATCTACTGAAGGAGTGGAGAAAGTGGTAGACAAAACAACACCTGACTGAAAAGGAGTCGGGGAAGTCTTGCAATCAAGCATGCCAAATTGCTGGATCATACTTCTGCTGAAGTATGAAAATCCTATCCGAAGACTGAATAACCTATAGGCCCAAAAAATAGTGTAGAAGACCGAGATGTGTCATCTCAAAATGCTCCATCAAATCTCTCTAAACAGTTTGAATCATCGAGGATGAGCTACCTGTAATAATGAGATCATCAACATATAGCACAAGTATCAAAAGATTACCCTCATGATGTTGAATGTACACTATGTGAATGAAATGACAATGTGTGAAGTGAGAAGCAAGAAGAAATGAGTCCATCTTCTCATACCAAGCCCTGGGAGCTTGTTTGAGACCATACAATGACTACCAAAGTTTGCAAACCAAAGAAGAGTCCTACACAAAACCCTGAGGCTGCTCCATATAGATCTCCTCATGTAGGTCCCCATGCAAGAAGGAACTCTTCACATCCATTTGAAACACTGTCCATCCCTGAGAAGCTGCAAGGGAGAGTTCAAGGCAAATAGAATTCATCTTGGAAACATGAGAAAAGGTCTTAGAGTAATCAATACCATCTGCCTGAGAAAACCCTTCACAACAAGATGAGCCTTATACTTATCAATTGAACCATCTGCAACATACTTGGTATGGTACACCCACTTGCACTAAACCAACTTTCTCAATTTCGGAAGAGAAAAAAGATCCCAAGTGTTATTCTTCATCAAAGAAGAATACTCCTCATCCATGGCCCTATCCCACTCATGGTGACCTTTCACTTCTGAAAACTTCTAAGGATCATCTGAAATGGCATGACTCAAAAGACTAGTACCAATTGTCTGAGCATGAGTACGACGAGTATCTAAAGGATCACTTGCCAAAGGGAAAACTACCTCAACAATAACATGGGCCCACTTGGGAAAATTTTGAGTATCTAGTCATGGTGGAGATGGTGGGTCATCATCTATATCATCCTTAGAAGATATGTAATCTTCAAGAGGTGGAGAGGAAGTAGTAGGCAGTGAGGGAGAAGCTGGTGATGGAGGATCCATTTGAGGGTAGTGCTCATCAAACTGGACATCTCGTCGAAACAAGACCTCTCTAAAATTAGGATCAAACAACCTATACACCTTAACATCCTCACAATAGCCAAAAAATATGAGTGGTCATCTCTTCCTCTCCATGGCTTTCCTTTGAGAATCCGAAATAAATTCCCAATCCTCACTACCAAAAACTCAGAATGTAGAAACATTAGGCGACATGAGTCCAAGCCTCCTCAAGAGTCATGTGCCACAATGCCTTATCAGGCATTCTATTCTAAATTTAGTTGGCACAATTGACTTCCTCAACCCAAAAGGAAGCATCCATAGCTCGAGACTGTATCATACAATTGGCCATCTCCCATAAAGTTATGTTCTTTTGCTCAACAACACCATTCTCTTGAGGGGTGTATGGAACTATAAAAGAATGTTGTAAACCATGCTTAGTGCAAAAATATCTGAAAGCCTGATTAACATATTCCCCCCCATTATCGGTGTGTATCCTCCTGATAGAAATTCTAGGCTGCTTCTCCATAAATGTCTTAAAAATCTGAAATGAATTAAAGATATCAGACTTGTACTTTAAAAATTACACTCATGTACGCCTAGAGAAGTCATCTATAAATGTGAGCACATATCAGGCACCATAAAAAGGAGTGGAGAAAGACATAAGATCATTGTGAACCAACTCCAAAGGTTCCTTAGCACATGAGGCTCTACCTATAGGAAAAAGGATCTCGGTGATGCTTGCCAAGAGCACATCCACGACAAACACCATCAGTACAAGATATTTGGGGAAGCCTAATCACTAGTGTCTATGTACTCATCTGCTGAAGATATATGTATAAAGAAGATAGTGTGGATCAAAATTATGTGTCAATACCAAATAGTGATAGGGAAGAAATGGAAAGGAGCTCTTATTTGATTGTTTCAGAAGATGTTGATGAGACTGAAATTTTTTATTTCCATGGAAAGCATTCAAATTTTCAGGTCCCAGTATAGCTACAGGATCACTTAGTAACGTATGATAATGGGCAAGCTTATGAATGTTCCCTTGGATGTAGATACACATTGTATCATGAGGGTGAAAAAGGTTTATCATATGATGAACTGCATAAGGGTGAAATGAAAATAAGTCAAGCTGAACATAATGACTTTCTAAAAATATTCAATAATAGTAGCATGGCAAATTACATAAATATTCTCAGGAGGAATTTGATAAGATCATAAAAAAAAAAGGTGTATGATAGGGGAAGATAGTGGCATTACTTTTTCGGTGGCCTTGGCCATCAGTTGGGTGAGGTTTTCTTAAAGAAACCATATCATTTCATGACAGAAAACAATTTCAATTTGTTGCTTAGTAAATAAAACTCTTGGTCTGATCTCTTAGAGGCCTAGATTCTTGCTATACCCACATGGGCTATACATACCTAGATGGAGCCACTATTGGAACCTTCAAATTTTACAAAATTGGAAGGTGTCATGTCTAATACAACAGTCATAAACTAAGTTAAAAAAGTGGCCCAAGGAGCACATTGTGAAAAATCATAATTTTGAATCTGGTCATTTTCATGCAATGCCATCTTTCAGGTGTGTTCATCTAGCATATGTGAGTGTGCACACAATTTTTCAGATCCATACAATCAAATTTGGCAAATTTTCAAAGCGACATGTTGAAAGGTTTTTGTGAAAATCTATTGTCAAAACAGTGAAGATTCTGTTAAAATGATCAACTTTGGGGATAACTGTTAAGAAATTGAAAGGGTTTCAAAAAAAAATGATTAATGTTCCAGATTCTCCCTATCTTGATATACCTCCATGTCAATTTTTAGAGATTCAGGACATAGTTTGGTATTTTTTCAAAGCAAAAAGCAAAATGATTTCACACAGTTTTTGCATCTGCATTTCTAGGAAACTTTCACATAGGTCAACTTTGGCATTTGGTATGTTGTAAACAACAAAGATTGATGAAATACCACTTTTCACACATTCTCATGAGCCCTAAATGAACTAATCTCCAAAATTACAGCTTCATAGGAAGAGATTTAATATTTTTTCAAGGAAAAGTGGTGATTTTTAGCTAAAAAATTGACAGTAGCAGATTTTAGAAAACACAAAGTAGGCTACTTTGACTGTTGACAGTTTTCAATTCAGATAAGTAGTGCCAAATTGTTTTACAACCATGATCTACTATCATATATCAACATACTGGTGCATTTTCATGGCTTTTTGAGATCATTTGATTATTTTTCCAAAATAATTTTGGAGGCCACTTGAAATATGATAGTCACTGTGCAAAGATGTCAAAAATTAAATCATTACCCATTTAAGTGGATAAATCACTTCATATTCTTGATAAAATAGCTAAGAGAGATGCAATATTATTAGGATGATTTCAAAATTAGGGGACTGTGCAAGAAGAAAAGACAAAGGTAGTTTCCTGATAATTTTTTTTAAAAAAAAATCACAATCATGGTACAAAACAATGAACTATGCTTATGAAAATTAAAAGAAAAGAACAATATACAAAATTCCAGTGAAAATATTATCAATATTCCTATCATATGCAAGAAAGCTTCATATTAAGAGTTCCAAAAATGAATAAAAGGGATAAGAGTAAAGAATGGAAGACACACCTATAATGTTAAGTTTCAGGGTGAAGAGTAAATTTTGATGATAATAGGACAGTATTTCACCTCAAGGATAATGTTTACCAAGGTGAAACAATTCAAGAGGAATAAATGACAATCAACATGTTCATAGAGAACAATGAAAAGATAACCCACACTTCACAGGCCAGACATGAAGGCATATATTCTTATTCTAGTGAAATCTTAGAACTATCCATGAGAGAGCTTGATATTTTCTCATTTATTGAGAAAGAAGTAGATGATTTTACTTCCCTTCATGTTCAATACCATTATGTTGGATGAAGATAATAATCATAAGGAAATTATCAAGATTGATAGAGGAAAAGTCAGCACTAGAGTAGTGGCAAGATAAAAGTATTAAAAAAGGACATCTTTATGAAAACGGGGATTGGTAATCTTCAAATTTTCAAGGGATACATCATTTTGCATGCAATTTTGCATCTAATCTATATGCGAGTAAACAATGGAAAGCAAGGAGTTATGGCCCTTGTATGAATGATGTGAGAATTATTAATAAGTGCACCACCACTATCATCTTTTATGGATTAGAGAAGAGGGCCTTTTGTGGTAGGGGATCTTGTAAATATGATGTTACCTATAGGCACCATCATCTAGAACCAGTGATAGTCAATGATCCTACTTGCTTTCATCAATACATGTGAACCTAGTCATTTCTTTAGAAAGTGAGGGACTGTTTCGAATGCTCATGAGCATTACTAAGAGACTATCTACCCAACTCATTAGAGAGTTTTAAAGCATTTGGGAAGTGCACTATCTAATGTAGGTGAGTAAAGTGCTACAATAAAAGAATCTTTCAGCTACATTTTTGTGCACAATAGTAAGGCTCTTGCAGTAATCATTTGTGCATCAAGTATTCGAGAAAGGAAAATGTGATGATTATTTTCCATAAGTCTCATACAAAATCTTGTAGAAGACTCGATTCATCATGCTCATTTACCTCACACCCATCTAAGTTACTCAAGATAAGAACAATGGAATAGGACTATGGCTTAATAATCTTAAATTATCACCACACCTCATTTATGCAAAAGGTATATCGCTGGCTAAAATGGATAAGTTTTAGAGTTGAGTAATTGGATGATGGAATGTAGATGACAAATTGATTAGATGCAAAAAACACATATATGTATTCATTGACTTTGAATAAACTAGGGAGAATAAGAAGAGGATAGAATGTTGTAAGCACAATATTTTCAGAATCATGGCATTTAGGAAGACTATGTTGCATGTATGAATTTTGAGGAAGATAATGAAAGGCTATTGATTTAGTGACTTCATTCTGGTATCAATTGTTTGTTGGATTCCTATGATTATTTGATTTTCTCTAATTTGATGTTTCTTGATTGTTTAAATTGAAGTATCAAGTATACATTCAATCTATCAGTGCACATTTGTTGTTTCTATGTGATTTGATTTATTGGATTCTTTAAATGAAGAATTAAATTTCTTTCAATCAATTACAGTAATTTGGGAATGTTATTTGGATCAATAAGAAGAATCAGATAATTAGATTTGATATTCTACCTCAAGTAGGGTTTATCAATTACATCCTTGCATGTTTGTACTAGTTATAAACTCATGATTGTATGCCAAATGATTAGAGGACTTGCTAGATAGAAACCACTCATCAAAGGCTTTCATTTAACTCTGTTTTACCAAAGAAGGCACTGGTCTCCCTTATTTTCATTACATTAGTTTTATTCATTTCATTTGACATCTATTAATTGAACATATTAATTCACACCTTCATATTGCATATACAATTTATACCAAATTAGGATCATATCTTTCCACTATCAAATTGCTATTTGTGGACAGTTAGGTCAAGTAGGAAACATAATTCAAAATTTGTGTCACTCATATAGGTGCACCCGCCTAGGTTTAGCAGAGCCTTAAGATTAGAAGGTTCAACCATATTGGTTGGTCTTGTTAGTTGGCCATTAATGTAGTGAGAGTGTGGCAACCTCTTGTGGTTTGTTCAAACCAGCGTTTTTGAGACCCAACAGGTCGCTCGGCCGCAACTGGCTGTTGCCACCGATGATGATAGTTGGGCGGTGGTTGTTGGGTAGCCAAATGGTGGTGCAACTTTGTGAATGGGAAATGCCTAAAATTAATAAAACACTGTGGTTTTCTAAATAAAAAAATTGATTTTTTGCCTCAGAGGCCATGCCTTGGGGCCATATGGCATTGGGGCAATTTTTTTTTGCCTTTATGATCAACTATGGCCAAAATCGATGAATGAACAGTTGATTTAGGGGTTTTTGGATACTTTGAATCCAACGACGAGGTCCATTTGGGCCCATAGTGAACCCAAGAAATGAAATATGTCAGATCCACAAAAAAATCACCCAACAAAACTATGAATCCCTAATCCAACTCTTGTAGCTCCAAATTCTTCAAACAAGAATAGGCATGCAACAGGTCCGCTCTGATACCATGTAGAAGTTGTCAAAACCAACTTCAGAGTCCAAGAACACCTACATACAAAAGGATACCTATCACAGGGAAGAGAATGGATGAAAAAGAAAATGAGGGTTTGAAGCTCTGAAATATGGAGAGATTATATTATCAGAACAATGGATCAATCCTTAAGAAAGGAGATCATACAAAACCTAAAAGTACCCCTAATAGGTAAACATTTAATACTTAATATAATTATTAAATGTCACATTATGCAAACTAAAGGGAAATCTTAAGAGAGGAATAAAGGTAACTTAATTAACATAATTAAGTTAAAACCTTTACTCTAACACTTACACTATCAAAATAGGGAAGACTTGGAGAAATGACTGAAACTCTCTTCTAAAATTGAATTAAGACACAAAACCTGATTCAAGTGAAGATAAATTCATTCATCAATGATCTCCCAAACCTTCAAGGCATCACACACTTGTACGGGTCCGTACATAGAGAAAGAACACAAGAAAACATAGGAAAATCACAAAAAATAGAGAATCCTTTATTTCATTTTATTCAAATCTTGAAGAGCAGCCTCCATTCAAGAATTTACATGATATTTATCTTGTTTACCTTCAAAATCAACTCCCCCAATGTATCTAACTATTTTTTGAACTTCTTAACTAACTTATCTGTTGACAACTTTGCCAAATTTTTTTTTTTTTTTTTTTTTCTGTAAATGTCAAGCCAAATCTCCCCCTAAACAACTAGAATGAATCAAAATAACTAAATACATATTAAGAGTGGTCTCATAGACCTTATTTAACATAGATCAATATATTAGACTCAAAAACAACAAGAACCTTGCTTTTACCCATCTTGACATGGACTGACAATGTGTTGCATTTTTCCTAATTTGACATATTTTTTAACTTCCTCATTGCATACTAACCAAATGATATCTCAAATCATCCTACTTCCTTCAAGATTCATTTTACCTTTACCCTAAGGTGTAGGTGCACCTGCACTAAAAACCCTCCTTTTTACCCAAGAAACTAGTGGTTTATTGAAAAACACTCATCCAACCCTCACACAATCTTATGAATACTTCAAACAGGTCTAAAATGGCCTACATAAACTCAATTCAACAAGAAGCCATGCTGCCCCAATGAAAAAAACACTTTAGCATATCAAAAATAGTCGAAATCTCATAAATCCTAGACAACAACTTCTTGAATTGACAATTTTCATTCAATGGTGCTCCTACACCATGTATGCTTCCACATTTTGTATACCTATATATATGACATAATTTGAAATTTTGTATGTTTTTGCATGCTTCCATTTTGAGCCTATCTTGTAGTCATGGTATGCCACATTACCACATTTCCTTAAGGCATTCTAAATTGAAAAAAATCATGTGACCCTGAATGACACATATTTTGATTAACTTGAATGGATACATTTTTTAGGAACTAATATTCATCTCATTACCATGATATAGATAGAATTATCCACCATTCCAAAGAAAAATACAAAGAGGAAACTAATATACAAAGAGAATGAAACCTTCAAAGAAAAGGAGAGAGTTGGGTGGCAGAATATTGTGAAAAGAAAAAATTGGAAACAATTGACAAAAACAAGCCAATTGAAGAGGAACCTCAACTTTCAAAAAGAGAAAATGGATTGGCAACACAAAAGGCATGAATGCAAAAGCATTGTGGTAAGATATATTCAAATACCATAGTTTGAGACACACCCTCTACGACAAGTGAATATGAAGGGACACTATTAAGCACAAGTGAATATGGATGGACACCATCTACCACAAGTGAATATGGAGGGACACCATCTACCACAAGTGAATATCATTGGACACCATCCAACACATCTCAAGTTGAGAGTACATCATCACTCGGATTTGATGAAGAAGGTATGCAATCATCCCCACGTGAACCTCAAGGTATGTCTTCTTCTCCACCCTCGATTGAAGGTATGCAATCTTGCCCACCTCAATTAAATATTGATGAAACTCCTAATGTTGACATGTATGTACCTAGGAGAACACCACCTAGAATTTTGTGTAGAAATCCAAAGTATTTGATTAATATTGATGATGATATTTTGAAGCACATGGAAGGTAATATTTCAACACACACTTGTAGAAGATATGCAAATAAGGTTTGGAAATTATTCTTTGAAAGGCTAAATGAGACCACAAGATGTCAACTATTTGTTGAAATGATGCGGGGTGTAAATTATAGGAACTTCATGAAGACTCTTTGGTTGAGAACATCGAATGCATCGAGTGAAGAAACTATTGTGAAGAATCTAATGGATGCTTATGAGAGTGTGGGTAAGAACTCACACTCAAAGGATAGTAATGTCACCTGATGTGTCACTACATCGACTTTGGTAAGATATCAAACAAAGAGAGAAAATCTCATTATAAAGATGAGTGAACAAATTGGAATTATTAGAAATTTTTTATCAAGAGCCATTCAAAGGCGGCAAAGAATTGAGGGCACTAATTCAAATGAATTATGGGTCTTCTCTAGGAGACTGCCATGAAAAGATAAAGAAGTTTTTGAAGCCTTGAGAACACTAATTGAAGAGTATTGGAAGAATAACACAAGGCCATCTCTGAATCAAAGGGATGTGGTAAGAAGGAGAACTCGTTTTCATAATTATGAGCCACATCCAAAGCATTTTTTGGATATGACTTAAACCCAATTTTTTCAAAAATTTGAAAATGATTATCCTCAAATTAGAATTTCTCAAATTGTTTTTGAAATTCTTAAACCTTTTTATATCAAGATAAATCAAACACACACTACTTGTTTTTGTAGACTACATATTTAAATCTCTAACCATTATGATTTTTATCATTCTATATGTTTAGATTTGCATACTAATGATGTTTTGCAAGAGTGTGGCATAAAAGCCCCGTCAAAATCTTCAAGAAATTTATTATCAAAAAAATTATGTGAAATAGAGGATTGCCAGATATTCTACATGAAAACATGATTGTATGGTTCATACAAGCATTGCGGTGGCTTCCAGTGTATGCCAGTATGTCAACATATGGAAAACACAGATGAGGTGGGACAAAAACTAGTAGAGTCCAGGAAGTATAAAATAGTGGCATATGCTACAAAAGATGGGTCTCAAGAAAAAATGTGTGATTTGGTTATTGAGAAGATTCAAGTGTACCAATTTATGTCCATGTTTTGTGATAATATACTATCTGAGTATGCAATGCATACCCAAAGAGCCTAATGGTTGGACATGCAATTAAAGCTATGTAAGGACACATTTCTAGTTGGAAACATAGTATCAGTGGTTGAATTTGTGGATAACGACACTCTACAACCATAGTGTGAGGTGCAGTCATAGTATTACAACTCCATACTTGTTTCAATATTTGTGCACATAGCATTCATTCATGCATTTGATAATACAAATGATCAAATCAAGGTATTGAGGGAGTACCAATTTTACATTAGTAATGATCACACACATTCTCTAGAGTTCATGCAAGGTTGCTTCCAAATATTCTATAGTGGTTTGGATTAGAGGGGCATAACATACGACTGACATATAATATGGTCAGATAATTGTGCAACATAGCTCAAGAACTCGTGCATGTTCTATTGGTTGTGCAGGATGCATGTCATTATAGGTGTTCAACATATGTGGAACTTTTGTGAGGCCGAGCATGGAAAGGGGAGCATGCGTGAAAAGAGCATTAGCACAAGATGAGGTAAAGTATAAAGACAGTGCAAAGTTGATAGATGCAAAATCAATTATTGAGTGGTGTAATGCTTCGATGGCTCAAGGTAATTAAAGTACATCTTTATTTCATAGAGTTTTTTGGTTGATGGGTGATACTAACATTGCACCATATGAGGACTATTGTACACTAACAAGATCGAGTGAGGTACACTCTTTCCTTAGCTCAAATGAAGGTTCATGGAGTATCGATACATGAAAGATGGCATGCTTTTTTTCTTCATATACAATGCAAGCTTGGAATAATTGTGAGTCAGGGCAGTGGGTTGAAAAATGGTTGAAAAATTATCTTAGCCCACTTCACATGTATTGCCCTTTGACGGAATTAGAATTAACACAGATGGAATCATCGGTCGACTTTGACCATGTATCAGATCTAGTTCAACAAGGTGATATATCTACTTTCTTAGTTGTTGAAATTCCATATTGTTATCTTACTTTGTAGTGTATTCGTAATGTTGACTAATTTCAAGACATTTGTTGCACATATCAATGCAGGGCATGTTTATGTAGTTATTGTAGATGAAGATAATGAAGAGGGAATGGACTATTAATTGTGTCATTGTATTGAGGCCAAAAAGAACTTGGAGGCCCCAGTTCTAGATGGAGAAAACATTGAATACCCTACAGGCTCAGTTGTGGTTACTGGAATGTGGCTTAGAAGGTACCCACATTCGAGTGTTAAACATTGGTTGTTTTAGGACTTTGACATGCATTGTAAGATTCTTCATTACTCAAACCTTGTTGTGGCATCCAATGTTCATTTGACCAAACATGGGGGTAGACCTTTGAACAAGACCTTGTGGGAGGTCCGTGAGTCTGACCCTGAGGCAATACTTGACAGAATAAAGAGTAGAGTAGACCCAGATGGTACGTTGGATTAATTTGTAAGTATATGAAAATTGGTTCTTATTAATTTATACTTTTATGTACATTATTATTTTTTATGCCAATTCCATCATCTTCTTTTACTTTTCCTATTTGTAAGTAAACTACTAAAAATTGATTGATCTCTCATTGCAGAAAATGCTAATTTATGAGCCATCAAAGAGAATCTTGGCCAAAAAATCAATGCAACATCCTTATTTTGATGATCTTGACAAATATCAATTCTGATTTCAAGCCATTATAAAAGAGACTATGAAGCTTAGTGAGGGAATCTCAAGTTACTCAATTGAAGTTAACCTCATAATGAACACCTATGATGTAGACATTTAAAGAGAATATCAAATTTATGAGTGATATTGTAAAAGATCTATGAGAAAAAAGTACCTAATGAATTTTAATGAGATTTACTTGTAATGAGATATAATCAAATACTATAATTTTGGAGTTCACGTTTGGTGTTCTCTAAATGCCTTCAATAGGAATTTTTTTAAAATTTGAATTTTTAAATGTAAACAATGTGAAAAATGTCATGTGAAGGTCATACGTAATGTATTAAAAGTCTCAAAGAGGTCATTAGGTGATTAGAGAAGTGATATAAAGCATGTAAGGTCGAGAAAAACATAGATCTTTTGTATTCTTGAATATTTATAGTCAATAAAGTCCCTATTTTAGTGATTTTATGATTTTTTCAGGTTGTTCATTAACTTGTATGGCTTGTACAATAGTTTAAGGCCTTAAATATTGTTGTTTAAGGTAGAATAGTGAAGTAGCTTTTATTTGAATCTATTTATGAGGGTATCCATTGAGTTTATCATTATTTTGATTTATTTTTTCTCAACTTGGTCTATAAACCTTCAAGATTGGGGTTTTGAGGGTCTAGATAACCAATAATGACTACTCCACTAAATTTGATAGTTTAGATTAGTTGATTAAGTTAGTCTTAGGATTTTTTAGGTGTGTGTTTGTTTATCTATGTAGGTGAATTCAAGAAACAAAAGGTGGAGTTGCTGCTATAGGGTTTATGATGAATTTCCAAGTGAAAAGTGTGGCTCCAAGTGGTGTTTTGAGGAAAAGTTCTCAAATGAATTCACAAAAAATGACTAATGTAGATAGATATTATTGAGTTACAACACATAATTCAAAATAAATAGTGATTATCTTGGAACATGTGCATCAAAAATGAACTTCTTCATTGTCCTCATTAGGCTAACTAAGCCTAATTTACAAGGGAACATACCTTTAAACATTCAACAACCCCCTGAAATTTTTGGGGCAACAATTATCATGTATCCAAAGCCTCATATCCACAATTTGTCTCAGGAGAAACTCACTCCACCATGCCAAACCAAAACCCTTATTTTATGCTAGTATAAGGAGGGTTTATTAAAAGGAATGGTTCCACACCTTACCAGAACATGCCACTACCTTAGACCTTAAAAAATCTTGCACAAAATCAAAATAAAATCACCTAACCTCTACATGCAATATTTTATCAAACCCTAAGGTAAAACCTCATTTTTCACACCCTTTTCCATCAAAATCTATAGCGGCAGCAACACAAACCCCATAAAAATTATTCCCTTTAACTTAAAAACTTCTCATGTGATCCTACAAGATTCTATTGGGCCACTTTACAAAAACCTCTCTCAGTTTTGGCTATCTCAAAGTGGTCTTTTGTGGTAGAGGATTTTCACTTGATCGAAAGTAGAAAATGCAAGCAGTGCAAAGTTGCAAAGTGGTGCAAATTTTGTTCTATAACTCGTGCGACCAAGTGGACTGTTCCAATGCATCCAAATAGGTATTTTTATGCTAGGAATAGTCCTCTTTCACACCCAAACATGCGGAATTGCTCTGACGTGCATTCAACCAGATTGATCCCTTAAGAGTCCAAAGTGCTAATAGGCCGTAAACTTTAGCATGTTGTTACTTAGATATAGTGATGCTTAAAAAATTCTCATCTAATCCTATAGGATCATGTTGGGCCCCTCTACAAAAACCTCTCTTGGTTTTGGCTATCTCAGAGTGGTTTTCCCGAGGTGGCAGATTGTTACTTGATGGAAAAAGTGTCAAATGAAAGTAGTGCAAAGTTTCAAAGTGGTACAACTTTCATTATGCAACTTGTGTGACCAAGCAAAATATTCCAATGCATCTGAATAGGTATTTTTATGCTATTTATTTTCCTCTTTCACACCCAAACATGTGGAATTGCTTCAAGATATGTTCAACCGGATCGATCTCTTAAGGGTCCAAACTGCAAAATGGATGTAAAATTAAAAATGCTATTACTTATATATCATGATGCTTATAAACTTCTCATCTGATCCTATAAGATAAATTTGGGACCCTCTACAAAATCCTCTCTCAGTTTTGGCTATCTCAAATTGGTTTTTCCATGGCGGCATATTTTCACTTAATGGAAATAACATCAAATACAAGTAGTGCAAAGTTGCAAAGTGGTGCAACTTTTGTTCTGCAACTTGTGTGACCAAGTGAACTATTCCAATGCATCTAAATAGGTATTTTTATGCTAGGAATGGTCCTCTTTCACATCCAAACATGCAGAATCGCTCTGAGGTACGTTCAACTAGATCAATCACTTAAGAGTACAAAGTGCTAAATGGCTACAAAATTCATCATATTGTTACTCGGATACCATGATGCTTAGAAAATTATCATCTAATTCAATGGGATCACATTGGGCCCCTCTATAAAAACCTCTCTCAGTTTTGGCTATCTTGGAGTGGTTTTCTCATGGCGGCGGATTTTCATTTGATGGAAAAAGTGTCCAATGCAAGTAGTGCAAAGTTGCAAAGTGGTGCAACTTTCATTCTAAAACTCATGTAACCAAGCGGACTATTAAAAAATTTCTGAATAGGTATGTTTATGCTATGCATTGTCCTCTTTCACACCCAAACATGCAAAATCACTCCAAACTACATTTCATCAGATTGATCCCTTAAGCGTCCAAAGTGCAAAATGGCTGCAAACTTCTAGATGTTATTACTCAAATACTGTGATGTTTAGAAAATTTTCATTTGATCCTATGGGATTGAATTGGGCCCCTCTACAAAAACCTCTCTTGATTTTGGCTATCTCGGAGTGGTTTTCCTGTGGTGGTGGATTTTCATTTGATGGAAAAAGTGTCAAATACAAGCAGTAAAAAGTTGCAAAGTGGTGCAACTTTCGTTCTACAACTTGTGTGATCAAACAAACTATTCCAACAAGTCCAAATGGGTATGTTTACCCTATGAATGTTCCTCTTTCACACCCAAAAACATGGAATTTCTCTAAGCTACATTCAATCGGATCGATCCCTTAAGGGTCCAAAGTGCAAAAGGGAAGCAAACTTTGACATGCTATTACTTGAAAACCATGATGCTTACGAACTCTTTGTCTAAGAATATGGGATCGCATTGAGCCTATCTACAATAACCTCTCTCATTTTTTTTTATCTCAAAGTCATTTCCTATGGTTTCTAGTTTTCACTTGATGAAAAAAGTGTCAAATGGAAGCAATGTAAAGTTGCAAACTGGTGCAACTTTTGTTTTGCAATTTGTGTGACCAAAATAACTGCTCCAATGCATCTTGATAGGTAGGTTTATTCTAAGTATGATCCTATTTCACACTCAAACACATGGAATTGATCTGAGCTACATTCAACTAGCTTGATCCCTTATGATGGCATGCAAAAAAATGGAAAAGAGAAACATACACATGACGGTTGAGAAGTTTGAGCATTCCACACAAAAAGCATATGATCATTGGTGCAGAGAACCTTGTTCCTCCATTTGATGAAAGAGGTCTAGTTCAGTGGTGTTAGTCATTATGATGTAAAATAAGGCCATGATAGCCCATTCTGTAATCTTTCTTTTAGTTTTGAGTTAGTGTGGGGCCATTTGAGTCAATTATGTAAGTAAAAATAATAAACTATCATTAAATGAATTGGAAGAGATTACTAATCCTACCCTTGTTCAAAATTCAAAATTTAGGCCTTAAAAGTAAGGCTAGATGAGGTGAATAGAAGAAATTGCTTGAGAATAAGTTAGAATAGGTTGGAAATAGGGTGAGGTTGTGGAGTTTGATGTGTTCAAGTGGTCTGCAAGGACAACGAAGGTCAAAGTATGTTATGGCATGATGCCCTAATTGGGAATATAGGGGTTTTGAATGAAAAAATAGGTTTGAGGGAGTAAAAATGGGTAAAGTAAAGGGGCAACATGATTCGGTGGTCAATTAAGTTTGTGTAGGTACAATGAAGAGTGTTGGAAGAGGTTTTGAGGTTGTATGATGTCTAGATATGGGGTTTTCAATAAACCCTCATGAAATTTGAAAACAATGAGAGTTTAGAGGATGGTTGGGTTAGAGGATGGTGGGGTTAGAGGGCTAATCAGGCCCTAAAGATTGTGGATTTTGTGGATTTGTAGACTAGTAAATGTTTCCCAATGGTGCTTTGCAATTGGAAGAGATTGAGAGTGTGTTTCTTTGTTAAATAGACCTATTCAGGGGTCTAGGACAATGTTGAGTCCATTTCTTATTTGTATTATAAATAATAACTTGCTTTCTCTCGAGTCCATTTCATATAGAAGAAATAATATTAAAATTTTTTGACATAAATCTTTCGACATGTTTATATGGTGATGCATTAAAAACATATTGAAATATTTTTATGAATCATTTCATGGAATACCAATTGGAAACATCTTTTTTTCTTTTAAATAATTTTTTTTTAACATCAATCAATTAATATTCAAGACAAACCATGAAGGACAACAATGATCAATGCTAGGGCTAACCAATTAATAATTATACATGTGAATAAGTTAAGCATGTACATGTGAATAAGGGAAGCACAAGTACTCAAAAAAATCTAAGCCTCAAGAAGTATACACACGACAAAATAGTATACACAAATTAATACAAATTATATGCATGAATACAAGGTATACGCATGAAAACACGTAAGCCACAAAGTATACATTGGAACACATGCAAGTCACAAAATATACACGTAAATTGTAAAGTATACACTTGAATACATGTAACTCATCTATTTAACCATCAATTTAGAATGCAAATATGGACACCATCGATAAAAGATATTTGTATTAACCAAATAGCCATGTAGGCATACATTAATATATGTCGATATAAGTATGAAATATATGTACAAAATAGCCATATAGGCTTACGAGAATGCCATATAGGCATACAATGTCAAATATGTCCGATACAAAATATGTACAAAACTGCCATGTAGGCATACAACAAAGGGCTCTAGAATCAAAAGTCATTTCTCTCCATGCTCTGGAAATAAATTCTTCCCCTTTTATTTTTGATCGGATGGCGATAGGTCTGTCACTCATTTTTTTTGCGCTCAAGGAGCGCTCTTGCTACTCTTCCTAGTGTTTAGTTCATGGTGAAGTTTTAACTGTTACAATAAGAAGTAAAGACATGAATATATATAAATTACATTATCAAAAATGATATATTTGACAAAATAATCACATACCACCATCTCATGATCTCTCTCCATGAGATAAATATTCACATGTCCATGCTCAGGCATGCTTAAGCCCTATATAAACCATACAAATAGAAATTAAACTATGAATCAATAATGGTTTGATTTTTCACTAACTAACATCTATAACAACGAATGAAAATTGAAATTTAATAATTTTACTCATACCTCCCCTGTCAAATCCATCAAGCATTGTATAGCAGATGACACATCAATCTCCATTTCCCTTGTCACATTCAAAGTTGTTTCAGCTTGCAACAACTGAAAATAAAACAACAAATTATTCAACATAATCAATGATGTGCATATAAACTACATAAATCTATTAAGTAAAATTTATTAGTTAAAATCTTTATTCTATTACCTCCATGTAGGTTTGAGTAAATCTACTAGCACTAGGAAGTGTTAACTCAAAACCTCCAATATTTGCCTATTCAATATCCAAAATTGCATATTAAAATACCATTCGTAAAAAAATTCTATTAACATGTAATAAATTTATAATTTTTTACTAGTTACATACTTTAGCAATAGGTGTACTACAAAAATAAGTATGTGGGGGGATAGTGTATCCAATCTCAACTCTGTGACCTTGCTATTTTATTAAAATCATAGAAATTTTTTAGTTAATCTTGCATTTCAAAATAAAAATTTAATTAATTAAATTCAATGAACATGATAACTTTTACTTGACTATCAATTCCATATACCTCATGCAAAATGTCAGCTACCTCTCCATCTCAATAGCTATAGATGGATCCTACGTAGCAGCCTCCTGAGTCTCAGTGGGGTCATATGAACAAGTCACCTCACAAGATTGAAACACATGGGTTAGAAGGCCAACACTCAAAGAATCCCCTAGATGGTGTTGTAGAATAGGGATAGTATAATCGATGACACTCTAGTTCAAATTTTTGATCACCTACAATGTCTCTACATCAAAACTTTCCTTCATGATGGAAGGCATAACAACATGCTCAAGAAGTGGCCTAGCAAGAGCTCATCTACCTTGCCATATAGGATTTGGTTATACATCAGGTCTATCCTAAGATGACCCCCAACCTCTCCCCTGGAAATACCTCATATCAAAATAATTTGGGATTTTGTTCAATATGAACTGATTGTATAATTTCCTAAGGAAATATTTTCTGGACTTCACAATTGTTGGATGGTGGGGAATTGAAGACCATGTACCACCTATCATAAAAAAATTTCCTAATATATTAGTGGTGGCACCAATGAATAGGAAACCTCTTTGCATTGAGGGTAATATTTTGATTTGTGCATGGGTCAGTGAATAATGAGCACAAATTACCTTTTGTAACTTTAAAATCTTTAAAATCTTTATATGATAGTTTATTCGCATAATAATCCCTAGCCGCCTCCCTCCTGTATTGACATCCAAATATTTGTTTGCTAATTGAATCTACATTTGTTAACATATATTTTAATGAACTTTTTAGGGTCATTCTTTTTGTGTTTGAACCATTTGGATCACTCAACCTACTGATTAAATCCTTAATTTTCTTTTTTTTGTTCTCAATTTCACTCATTAAATTTTGTTGAGTGCGAGGAAGGGGTTGAGTATGTTAGCCTCCTACAATGATTTTAATAACTGGGCCCTTACATCCATGATTCAGATATTAGATATCTGACCTGAATAGACATCTTAACCATCATGAAGGTACATTTAAATTGTCAACCTAGGGACGTGAACTTGAAATGGGTCAGCAGAGTATGTGCAATAGGAACTTCAAAGTAGTCACCTTCATTTTATAACTAAGAAAGGATTAATACCGAAAGTAAATTGTATGAAAGGAAAAAAAGAAAATGTTGAACATCGCTCAGTAAAATATAAACTAATTATGCATACTAGGAAGAAAAATATAAGCATGTAAAAGGAAACTACTCTGCCCGCTTTGGCTATAGGATCAATCACATAATCAAATTCTAGAGGCTGTAGGAACAATCAATGCCAGAATCGTAACTAAGTATAGAACACAAACTAACACTGATATAATAAAACTAAAGGAAAAAAATACTCACCAAGTAGGCCCACTTGGATGAGTATCCTCTAAACTAATGCAAGCTTAGATACTCAACTCAAAATCTTATTTCATTCATTAGAAAATGCAATTAAAAAAAAATTGCTAGTTATCAGCCTATACAATAACTTGGTAATCGACTCACTAAATCACTAGCCCCAAGAAGGAGGATTCGATCCTTATTTGTACCAACTAAATAGGGCCATCAAATCCCACTAATTGAGAGGATGCCTTATAGGGAAAGTGGAGAAGAAAGTGGAAGGGAGGTTATACATACAGGGGAATCCGTTCGGACATGCATGCCCAAATGTGGAATCAACCACTATAGTAATGCCCATAATGTTCAATTCTATTAAAGATGGTACAAGGCGGTTACATGTGGCTGGCATAGGAATATTTTTTCGTCATCCCTAGTTGACCTTCGCATGACTCCGTAACCTAACTGGTTGGCGGATGTGTTTCTCAACTTAGAATTTTAATCATGTCTGTATGATAATGTTAGTACACATAATAATTGCATAACCATAACCATCTTAAAGAACATTCACCAATCACATCCAAGATTAATATAGATGGTCGACATAATAGTTAAATATCATTTAAACTGGCATAAATGAAATTAGTCCCAAATGTCTTATGACTGAGAGAAATTATAGAAACATGTCAACATATAATATCAATGTTTGTGGTAACTTTAGAAAATAACAAGAGATTCTACCCCCTAACTAGGTCAAAAACTAGACTCATCACTCCCCCCAACCTAACATTTTGCAAGTCCTTTAGTAGGGGAAGAGTTATGCTTTTTCTTGGTTAAGGCCCTAAAGTTTGCAACTGATAGCTCTCCAATGTCGGTGTTTTCCATGGGTGGATCAAGATTCCATTAGAATCCTCCCAACTTATCAAGTCTCCTCCATCTCTGGTGTTCCTCTATAATTTCATACCTATAGAATCTGAAATTTGGTAGAGGCCGTAGCAAGGTAGGTAGTTGAAAAGTCAGGGGAAGCCATTCTCGCCCCTTGGTTCTCCCAAGTTGTATGTATCATTCAATTCTCTTTAGTGCAACAACATAGTTATGAACAAAATGTGGCTCATCTCGTTTTAGCTCATCATTCAATAGGTTCCATCTTTGGGATAGATATCCCCTCATAGTATCCTTTTTTGCTACGGTTTTTACCTTCTACTCACTATAAACAACCTTAATCCAAGGCATAATTATGTTACCATAGCTCGGCCTAAAGAGAAATTTATTCCAATCTATATAAATTTCTTTGGGGTTCTTTTGATTCAACCATGATGACCAGGGGAATATTGGATTCCCTCTTCTTGTAAGTATTGTATTGTTCACTCCGACTGATCTCATTTTGTACCCAAGACATAAATGCTCTCAATTGTATGTCTCTAACATAAGGAAATGGGTTCCAGTCTTGGTCTTTTGGGACAGCAAAGTTGTGTAAATAAAATTCACATAGTAAATTTTTCATTTCAGGGGAAGCAATCCTCTAAGTATTGAAAAATTCGGCAGGAGTTTTAATGGTGGGGTTCAAACCTGAGATGATTCTTGACATTCTAAAGGAGACATATTTCTCTTTCAAGTGCAAATCATAAACCCTTGGAGGGGTTCTGCATTCCAAGATTTGTGGTATTAGATTTGCAATGTCGCTTACTGAGTTACAATATTCATTTGATGGGGGGTTAAAGAAAATTATATGAACATCCATATTATCATACATTGATTACATGGAACTCTCTAAAGGATAATTAAGAATGCAATTAGTGAACACATACTTAAGTGTGTACAAACATGATTGTAGATAATTCATGGCAATGATTAGGGAGAAAGTACCACTTGTGTTAGTAGAAATTATTGAGAAATGATTGATGATGAGGTGGAGTGGTGTGAGGTGGAATGAGATGATGGAAGAGAGAGAAAGGTGGTATACATGGGAAAATGGGAGGATGGGTGAAGAAATAGATTTCTACAAAAGTAGAAATCTTTATTATGATAGGTACGTACCTCATTTAGTCGGAAGGAGGGACACTAGATCCACTGCCTCCAGCTGCAAGAAATTCTTGATTGCAAGAACTATTCTTGGGAACTTTGTGTTGGATAAACTACTCTTGGAAATCTTCTTTGGAAGATGGCCTATTCTATAATCTGAGATGGTGCCCATTCACCAACAATTTGAATTTGATAGGGTCAATGGTCATGAGTTGCTCAACTCCATTGGGAAATACCTCATTAACTTCATATGGCCCTAGCCACCTTGTCTGCAGTTTACTTGCATTATCTTTGTACTATGAATCATAAATTAATGCCCAATCAGTAGGTTGAATTTATTTTTATTTGATAAATCTATCATGCCATTTGACAATCTGAGTTTGCACAATTTTAGTATGGTGTAATGAAGATTTTCTCATTTCATCTAATTCATTTAGCTGCATAATCCGTTCTCTCTGTGCCTTGGAAATTTCTTTCCCCAACTCTATAGTAGTTTTGAGAGTCTTGTGTTCAAATTTGATAGGCGTCATGGTTGTTTTCCCATATAGTAGCTCAAATGGGGTGAAGCCTATAGTTGTCTTCTAGGTGGTCCTGTAAGCCCAAACTGCTTTTGATAATATATTTTTCCCAATCTTTTCTATTAATATTCTCTATTTTGTTGAGGATGGCATCAATCTCTCTATTTGTCACCTGAACTTGTCCATTTTCTTTAGGGTGATAGGGAGTGGATTTCCTGTTCTTGATTTTATATTCATTAAATAATGTTGTAGCAAGTGTTGATGTAAACTAATTTCCTTGATAAATTACTATTTCTCGAGGTACTCCATATCATGTGAAAATTTATTCATAAAGAAATTCTACAACTTTTTTGTCTCTTGCATGCTTCATGGCTTTGACTTCTACCCACTTTGTTACATAATCAATGTACACTAAAATATAGGACTTACCATTTGATGGAGGATCAATGGGTCCCACAAAGTCCAAACCCCACTTGTCAAATGAAGTGACTAATACTTGTGGATAGAGTGGAATCTCATCTGACTTTGTTGGTCTACCCATCCTTTGCAATCTATCACATCTCCTTCTATAGCTTCCTGCATCCTTGTGTAATGTAGACTGATAGTATCATGTGTTCAAGATTTTCATTCATGTTCTCTTAGCTACAAAATGTCCTCCATAGGGTTCATCATGACATGCATTTAGAATGTCATGGGTCTCATCTTCCCTCACAGATCATCTCATTACTTTATTTGGTCCAGTATAAAACATACATCCAACTATCCATGAAAATGGGGATGATTTTTCAATCAACACTCTTCTCTCTTTTGGGGAGAAGTGAGGAGTAACTCTCCTTGTCACAAGGTAATTAGCTATATCAACATACTAAGTTGTCTACACACTAATGGAGAATAGATTCTCATTAGGAAATGAGTCATCTATGTCTTGACTATCTTCTGATGTGGTCATACTTGAAAGAAAATTTGCAGCCAGATTGGCCTTCCCTGGTTTGTCTATAATAGTTATGTCAAATTCTTGCATCAATAACAACCATCTATCTAATCTTCCTAAGATTAGGGGTTTTTTCATGAGGTATCTAATGGATACATGATCAGTGTGTATAAAAATATGATAGCCTATTATATAGTTCTTGAATTTTTTCAAGGCATATATTACTACCAACATTTCTTTCTATGCTACTATGTAATTGAATTTAGCTCCCTGCAAGGTTTTGCTAACAAAATAGATGGCATTTTCAACAGTTTTGGATTTTTATCCTAGGACTCCTCCTATGAAATAATATGAGGCATCAATATGGATGTTAAAAGGGATTTTCCAATTTGGTCCCTTAAGTACAAGAGCATGAGTTAGATTTGTCTTTAAATTAGAAAATGATTTATCATAGCTTTCTATCCATTGAAACTCATCATCTTTAGTCAGAATACTATATAGTGGGGCTTCTATTTTTATAAAATCCTTGATGAAACATCTATAGTAGCCTGCATTTCCTAGGAAACTACTAACATCCTTTTGCTTTGTAGGTATAGGCATATTATTTATTACCTCATTTTTTGTAGGATCAACTTGAATTCCAAGGTGAGAAATGTAGTGGCCAAGAACTACACCTTCCTACATCATCATGAAGTGCTTTTCACTGTTTAAGGACAAATTTTGGTCCTCACATCTCTGATGAACTTTTTTCAAATTGTCCAGTTCTTCATCAAAGGTAGCACCATAGGTAGTAAAATCATCCATATAGATCTCCATGTAGTCAAGGGAGATATCTGAGAATATGTTGATGAATTCTCTCTGAAAAGTGGTAGGTGTGTTGCATAACCCAAAGGGAAGTACTGAATAGACATATGTACCCCATGAACGTCTAAATGTAGTCTTCTCTTGATCTTCTTGTGCAATTTGAATCTGATTGTATCCATTGAATCCATCAACAAAAGAGAAGTATTATTTTCTTGCAAGAGAGTCTAGGACCTAATCTACAAAAGGTAGGGGAAAACGATCCTTCTTAGTGGCAACATTGAGTTATCTATAGTCAACTCAAAATTTCAATTTCCCTTCTTTCTTGGGCACAATCACCAGTGGATATACCTATTTCCTATCTAAAATAGGGTAGATAAACCATGTGTCCAACACATTTTGTAGTTTTGTTTTCATAATCTCTTGTAATGTAGGGTTGATTCATCTTTGTGGCTGCCTTACAAGTGTACAATCATCTTTGATATATATCATATGAGTGAAGAGATTTGGATAAAGTCCCTTCATATCATGGTAATCGTAGGCAAATTATTTTTGATGGGATTTCAACAAATTTCCCAATGTCAATTGTTGTCCTTCACTCAATCTACTATTGATATTCAAACACTTTCCTTTGAAAACCTATACTTGTGTAACTAACTCAATCATAGTTGCTTCATTAATACATGAAACATTAAGTTCAAGTGGAAAAATTGTGTGAAACATACCTATTGTTGTAGGAATTTTTTCTACCGGAAGAGTGGTTGTAGGAAGTTTATCTACAAGGATAGTGGCTACAAGAAGTTTGTTTGCTAGAAGAGTTGTTGCAGGAAGATCATGTAGAACTGATAGAAGTGTTTTTTCGATGTCTATGGAACCAGACACATGAGTGGGTGATGCTGCCTCTATCTGAGAATGGTTCTAAATGATACTAGATAACACTTCATCTTCATCTTGAAGCTGTAGGAAAGGGCTTATTCCGAGCATCATGAGCTGCGCCACATAATTGACCTTTTCGGCTTCTTCACCAATATGCGGCCATATAGAATTTTCTTCATTATGGGATGGCTAAGCAGGAGGATAAAGAACAATATTTTTAGTGTTCGTGCCATAAGAAATAGTCATGTCACCTGACCGATATCCACCATAAGCATTTGTAGTTTCTAAACATGGTCGACCAAGGATAATTGGATACCCTCCCAGTGTGGCTTTAGGGGAAAGAACCATGAAGCCAGTTGGATACTCCAAGGAGTCTAGGATCACCACAAGGTCTTCTAGTATGGCATTAGGCTTAACAGTGGAACTATCAACAAGTTGTAGGACTGTCGGAGTGGATCTCATGTTTACAATATTTAGTTAATGTAGGATGTCTTTAGTCATCACATTTATTGTTGCACCCAAGTCAATCAAAGCATTCTTTATGTTTATCCCATTTATAACAACTTCAACTATAGGGCTACCTAGATCATTATACCTAGAGATAATTACTTTTCTAGGCAGGATGTCAGCAAGCTGCCCTACTACATGGACTATAGTGGGGTCCTTTTTCCTATTCGATTTGTTGAGGGATGCTTCCTTAATTGATTTTCCATAGATAGGGACATCTTTTATGACCTAGAACATGGGTATCTGGACACATATATGCTTTAGCTAATCTAGGATATCAAAACTAGTTTCCTCCTTATCTTATTTTTTCTTTCCAACTTCTAATCTCTAGGGGAATGGTGGTTCCTATGCTATTTGCTTGGCTAGAGCTAGTTCAGGATTTGTGGCTACAAAAGGCTGAATGGGATCAGTCAAAGATTCTTCTTGCTCTTCCATAAGGAGCTTAGTAATAATGGGGTTGGAAGGAGATGAAAATTTTATTCCTAAATGTAGATGTATGTCACTTAAACTCACAACATATGTAGGAAAATGATTTAGATTTGTAGAATATACAGGTTGATGCTATGGTTTATTATTTGGGTTGGGTGTGGGTTGGGCTGGTAACTAGGTAGGTTTAGGTACATTTGCACTTGGATTAGTAGGATGAGGCATTATAATAGGTTGTTGGGGTTGAGAATATAGTTGCATATAGTTGGTTGTTTGATTTGGCCATTGTTTTCCACCTATCCATTGAGATGTTTGCTACCAGTTTCCTGGAGGTGGTTGCCAAGGTCCCCAAAAAATGCTACCAATTCTCCTAAGGTTGTTGCCACTAAGGTGAGGAATTTTTATAATTGGACTAGGCATTGGGAGGGTTATTCCAAGACTGGGGTGGGTATCCTCCATAGTTGGATGGACAGGGTGGCTGCCACTGGTTACTAGATGAATAAGAATTAAAATATGGTCCAACAAAAGATAATGGATCTAGTAGCATACCTTGTATTGAAACCCATGGCCTTTTCTATGCAACAAAATAGACTTGGTCTTCCTTATTCTAGATTTGTTTGAACTCAATTGGAATCTATTTACTGTCAATGTTAGCTATCACCTTTCTTTTGTAGTCCCTCTTCTTTTTTCTACAATGAGGGCAATATTTCATCAGCATTGCCTTTGCCTCCTCATGTTTCTTCTTAGCTTGAATTGTGTCCAGATGAGTAGCTAGATTTTTGATTATATCCTTCTTGAAATCTACCAATAAATTAGTAATCTCCACCCTTGAGACTCCATTGCTGGATGACTTACCCATGGAGGATTGGTAGGCTCTTCCTTTCTTTGAAGCTTCCCTAGAATAGTTCTTGCATATATTCTTGATATCCTCCAAAGGGACTTGAGTGATATCTCCTCCTGCCATAGGTCCAAGCCATCGGTGTAGTTTTTTAGTAATTCCTCTCAGGAAAAATAACTTTTGTGAGTATTCATTAAGTGTATGATGTGGAGATTTCTGCAGATAAAACAAAAACCTTGAAATGAAATCTTCCAGGCTCTCATCTTCTTTTTGTTGCATTCTCAAAATGTCACCTCCTCTCATGTCACTACCCTCGCAATACTCCTTGTATTTCTCAAGAAATTTTGTCTCCATATCTTCCCAAGTTCACACAGTGTTTCTACCAAGGCTCATGAACCATCTCAGTGCAACCTCTTTCAAAGTAGTAGGAAATAGCTTAAGTTTGTGGGCATCAGTGGTATAGTCATAGCTTCTTTAGAGTTTATCAAACTCAAACAATAAGGTATCGGTATCTTCTATGACAAGTCCATAGAATTTAGGAAGGACTGAAGGATGGATATTTTTGAGGTTATCTACTGCATTCTATTCAATAATGGGAAAAGAAAAAACTAGTTGGTTCTACCTATTAGTCATGTCTCCATTTGCATCAGCCATGCCTACTTGATGAAATTCTAGAATTAAGGCTTCTTCAACATGATTTTGATCTTCAAGGGAAACTAGTCAAGTCAGGGAATATATCAACAAAGGGTTGTGGCTCTTCTTCTTCTTCGTTTCTGGGTAGATTTGGAAGCTCTACTAGCTGAAATGGCTCAAGATTATTAGGAAGGAATATCCCATAAGAATCTCTTATTCTTCTATGCATGCGGTATCAACTCAGTATCATCCAACTCGGACAAAGAATGGGTGGGGAAAAATAATGGATCATAAATTCTAACATTAAGAGAAAATTCCAACAATACTACAGCAAAAAAAATATCAATGAATCCAAAGGATTCCCTAGTTGGACACCATCCTTGGAAACGACACCAAAAATGTTGGCCTCATACAATGATTTTAATAACTAATCCCTTACAGTCATGATTTAGAGATTGGACATCTGACCTGAATAGCCATCTTAACCATCATGAAGGTACATTTAAATTTTCAACCCAGGGATGTGAACTTGAAATGGGTTAGCACAGGATGTGCACTAGGAACTTCAAAGTAGTCACCTTGATTTTATAAATAAGAAAGGCTTAATACTAAAAGTAAATTGCATGAAAGGAAACAAAGAAAATGCTGAAAATCACTCAATCAAATCTAAACTGATTATGCATAACAGGAAGGAAAATCTAAGCATCCAACAGGAAACTACTATTCCTGCTTGGGTTGTAGGAACAGTCACATAATTGAATTCGAGTGGTTGCAGGAACAATTAATGGTATAATCTTAACTAATTACTGAACATAAACTAATACTAATATAACTAAAATAAAGAAACATATTACTCACCAAGTGGGTCCCCTTGTATGAGTATCCTCTAAACTCATGCAAACTCAGATACTCAACTTAGAATCTTATTTCATTCATAAGAAAATACAATTACAGAAATATGGTTGGTTATCAACCTATACAATAACTTGGCGATCGACTCACTAACTCGTTAGCCCCAAGAAAGAGGATCCGAGCCTTATTTATACCAACTAAATAGGGCCACCAATTCCCACTAACTGAGAGGATGTCATTTAGGGAAAGGGGAGAAGAAAGTGGAAGGGTGGTTACACATGCAGGGGAATTCGTTTAGACATGCATGCCCAAATGTGGACTCGACCACTATAGTAACACCCA
This sequence comes from Sequoiadendron giganteum, assembly GCA_007115665.2. Taxonomy (NCBI): domain Eukaryota; kingdom Viridiplantae; phylum Streptophyta; class Pinopsida; order Cupressales; family Cupressaceae; genus Sequoiadendron; species Sequoiadendron giganteum. The sequence goes on from CM021104.1 coordinate 579,381,238, forward strand.
CAATGCTCAATGCCATTAAATATTGGTACAAGGCGGTTACATGTGGGTGACATGAGAATCTTCCCCCATCATCCCTAGTACACATTATAATTGCATAACCATAACCACCTTAAAAAAAAATCATGAATCACATGCAAGATTAATATAGATGGTCCACATAATAGGTGAATATCATTAAAACTAGCATAAATGAAATTAGTCCCAAATGTCCTATGACTGATAGAAACTATAGAAATGTGTCAACGTATAATATCAATTTTTTTGGTAACTTTAGAAAATAACAAGAGATTATACCCCCTAACTAGGCCAAAAACTATAATCATCAGAGTGATTGGTGGAGGAGGTTGTTGTTGTGGTTGATTTTGTTCTTGAGGATTTGGTTGCTCTTATTCTTGAGGATTTTGAGGGTTTGTTGGTTGATTTGCATCTCCTAAAAATTCAAAGAAATATATATCAAATAGAACCTAAAATTAAAAAATTCAAAACAAAAAGAAAACAATCCTTACCTCTCACATCTCCTTGTCATCATTGCACCATTGTTGTGAAGAAATAGCAATCATTGGTGAATATTTTTTCACAAGGCCTCCTCCTAGAATGCGAGCACAAAAAATGGGGGTTTTGGCCGTGGGGAGGAAAAAAAACATAGTCAAAATAAAAATGAGTGAGTTTAACTTCTTTTTTTTCTTTTAACATGCAATAACGCAAGTGTGTTATAATGCGCTCACCTTATGGGCTTGTTTTTTCTAAGCCTTAGGTTTTCTTTTAACAAGCCATAACACGAGCACGTTATAACACACTCATGTTATAATGTTCTTGCGTCATGAATTTTCAAAACTTTTTTTGAAAGTGGCCACCAATTGGCTACCTATTTCCATGCACCTGCTGTCACCTACATCTGAAGCAACATGTAGAGAAGGTGAATTAACACTTTCATTTCCTTCCTCATGAACTATTTGAGTCCTCCTCTCACCGCCATGATAATTTGATGCTTGTTCATTTGGGCACTTCCAAGATGGGTGTCCAAATTGATTACTACTATAGAATATGCTTGAGAAAGTGTTGGATCCTCTCCCTTTTCCACCAAACCTTCCTCTACCACCAAATCTCCTTCCTCTGAAGTTACCTTTGCCATTTGACTCTCTAATTTGTTCTTGTTGGCTGATTGGTTCACCTTGTTATTTTTGTGACTACCCTCTTGCACCAAAGTTGCCTCTACCTCTGAACATTTTCCCTCTTCCTCTTCCTTGATTCTATTTCCTTCTTTTAATTCTTTCTTCTCCCTTAGTTTCCAATTGGAAACACTCCTCAATTGTCCTAGGAGTTTTAAGACCAATTTCATCTTGTATATTGAGTCTAAGACCATTTAAATACCTTGCAAATTTCTCAACCTCATCTTCAGTATGTCCTACCCTTATGCTCAATTTATAAAATTTCTCAGTATATTCCATTACATCTAACTCCTTTTTCTTCAAATATTGCAACTTTCAAAAGGTTTGTATTGCATAGTCTGTAGGTAGGAATTGTGTCTTCACTTTGGCTACAATCTGGTCCCCATGAACTTATCTTTGACTTTCCCTTCTTAACTCTTTCATCTTGGACATAGTTCCACCATGTTAGGGCAGATACCTTCAACTTAATTTTAGCAAACTTCACCTTCTTATCTTCTTGCACCTCCTCAAATTCAAAGAAGTTTTCTAAAGCATCTATCCAAGCCAAACATTCCTCACTACCCATCTTGACACCATACATAGGTACTTCCACTTTCAATTTTATATTATTTTTACACTTGACAACCTTTAGCATCTTGACCATTCTCTTTTCTTCAAGGTCCAATTCTTCATCCTCATCATGGACTCTTGTTGGAGGGTTCTCACTCTCACCCTCATCTTCCTTATCACTTTGGTCACCATTGACCATTCCTCTTCTTTGATTATTTTCTAGGGTTGTGATTCTTTCAAGGATTGATTCTTATGACTCCTTGTAGAGCCTTTTCTTGTGGATCAAATTTTCTTTCAATTCCTTAACCTCTTTGGCCATTGGATTGTTATTTTGAGGAATCTTACCTATGCTAACTCTCATTCACTTTCCCACTTACAATCATAAATTTTTTTGTGATACCATCTAATGCAGAGTAGTGATGGAATCACTTGAAATAATACAACTTAGCATAATTCAATCACTACTTAAGCCTCAAGACCCATACAATGATGATTTGCACTAACTCACTAGTCTTCCCAACTAGGTCTCCAAAATGGTATTTTGAAACATATATTTTAGAGAAGGTTGTCTCTCTATGAAACCAAGACCTTTCTAAATACCCGTTAGGCCATAATCTAACATATCTCATTTATGACATAGGTTGTTTTGGAACAATTCTCACTAATTTAGTTTTCTATGCCCAAAACAAGGCCAATTAGGCCACTTTTACAAAGCATCCAATAAGAATTTACTTCCCAATCACCTAAAATTTTTGCTAATAGTTTGAATCTATCACATAGGGTCCCAATCACAAGGTTTTATCCCACACTATCACTACCCTACCTAGCGTAACACATGAGATTGTTAGGCTAGGGCTCAAACAAAACCCCTACTCCAAAAGACAATTAAAAAATTAAAACTACCATTCCAATGAGCTTGGATAAAGCACAATGGTGGAATGGTTTGATAATTAAACTTTTGATTCCAAACCCTTGAAAATGAGGGTTTCTATGCAGTCTGGAACAAAATGCTTCAAAAAATATTATTTCGTAATGAAATTCCACCACACCAAGTTAAAATGGAGGCTTAATCTTTGTATAAAACTTTCAAACAAGTCTCAGTTCATGAAACTACTATATGGGGTCGTACAAAGTAAGAAAACACAAAAAACATACTCAAATTACAGAAAAATAGAGCCTGTTTGCTTCTTTTGTCCTCCAAAATGATACAATCATGCTACCAAAAAGTTTGTGAGGATAAAATAACCCCATGAAACTGTAACTGATCAGTTACAAAACAAGATCCACTCAAGTGACTGTTCAAATTCCTCTTACATGCAATTTTGCCAAGTTGTAAAGCTAATTTTACATTGTTTTAACAACTTTTACCCAATGCCTAAGAATTACCCTACATGACACCAAACATGCAAAAATGGTCTTAAGTCAACCTTATTACATCAATGAGGTGAAAAAACACCAGAATTACCAACCTAGATACCTAAATGCATCAATAAAACCAAAATGACCATGTTGGCGCTACACCATGAGGCATGGATATCGTATATGCCACTCTACTTGTCTCCGTTCTTGAAGACCTCCCAACTGATGGGGCCCCATAGGATCACTTCTTTCATTCACCTAATATGTTTTTTTATAATTTTTAGGATATTAAATAATTATTTATAGAAGAAAACTTATTGGCCATGTGATGTATGGTAATCAATTAGGTTATGATGTTTTAATATTTTTATATTCTAAGAAAATATTGAATATGTAGAAAAATATTTGAAATGGAATTTGAATTTTTTTACCTTTTATGTCAACATACCTAATTGTTTAGTAATCATATTATGGCGATGTTTGTATATGAAGGCTTGGGAATGCATAATATATTTAAGTTATCACAATTAGATTTCCACAATTAGACATTTTATAATTACTAGAGGAAAGGAGGATAATGAAATAGTAAAACCAAATAAGATTATTTATATATAATTCAATTCAGACTATCATTTTATTAATAAAATAAATCTAAGATACATCAGAGTAGAAACAAAATTGCAGTGTATTGTGAATGAGGGAACCATGGTTATGTTGATATGAAACAAATTATGTAGCCAAATATACTACACCTGATTTAATATGAAAATACATATTTTTTCCTTTATAATTGCATTCTCTATAGAATCATTATATAAAATACATGTAGTTTCTATTGATTTAAGTATTTCATCTATCTTTTTGTATTATAATGTTACCCCTTTCATGAAATATTTACAATGGTTTTGAAATTTTGAGGTTTCCTTAAGGGCATGAAAATTGAATGAATTTAATTATGTTGATAACGGATGGAAACCACATAAAGAATAAAAGGTAAGTAATTGTAGCATATATTTTCTAAGAAAATGAGAATTATTGTGGTATTTGTCTATCTCCATTTGCTAGCATTTGGGTACAAAGACTTCTTGTGTATAATAATTTATTGGGACAAGATTTATGTATAGGTTAATCATTGATTAGGATCATCTATATCTCAAGAGTGTTTGATGTATTCGATGACATCATGAGTATATAAATCTGAAGAGAGGAAAACTAATGGATTATATATCTTGAAATATGATAATTACCTTCGTTGATTATACATTAACTATATTATATTCCATATATTATAAGGGTATTGATATTGGAATGTCCAATAATTTACTTGGAATTAGAAACCTTGTAAATGTGATATCAATAGGTTAGAGCGGTATGAAAATATAGTTTAAATTGAACTTTCAAGCTTTATGAATCAAGTAAGGATAAAAGTGTAGTGTGTTGTATGTGTCAATATTAGATGAAAATTGATATAGAAGTTGTGACCATATATGAATTAAAATAAATAAGAAATATGAAAAGAGTATATATGAATAGGGTTATAATCATGCAACCTTGTTCAATGAAACTTCTAGAGTAAGTGTAAGCTATGTATGTCTTGATTCTAAGGAATGAAGTAGTAGATTTAATAAAAATTATGTGTTGTGACCTATGGAAATCTAATAGGTATATCTTTATGTATCATGACACATGGAAGAAAAATAATTTTTTTGTTTAGTCTTCAAGTATGTGATACAAGGTATCTAAATTTCTTGAGGGTGAGTTATATGTCATAGAAGATCCACTTATGTGTACCCTATGTGACAATTTTTTTGTATAAAAAGATAGTTATGAATATAATAGAAATTATGGTCTATTGGGTGCTCTTGTTGAAAGGAGTGTGATATTAATTTTCTAAGAATATTTGATGTGTAACTTGTTGATTTTATCCTCTAGCATTGACTCTCCCATTACATTAAGATATGCTAGCATAACTAGTAGTTGAGAGATAGAGGACACCATCAGAATGTTGCGACTATCCATAAATGTTAGTCATTATTCTTAAGGACCTTCATTAGATGATAGTAATTCTCCATGGGTATTTATCTTACTTTATTTCTCCATATATTAGAGAAATGATTGTTAGTTAAGAGTGCAAAGTTACTCTTTGAGATTCATAAAGCATGGGTTGAGGATTACCCCTATTTTTCAATGGTATTGGCTTCTATTTCATCAATTATAGACATTGGGTATTCAATAGCATGAACATTTGAGATAATTTCCATAATTTTGGATAGTTAAATACTCATGGATTAGTACTATATCATGGGTAAGGCTACTTAATTATGGAACACATGAAATTTTTGAAATATGGTAAATTTTATTAACCCTTGAGTAATAAAATCATGATTAAGTCTAAACTATTAGAATACAAATATTTATTATTAGTACCTTGTATTCTATAAATATACACAAAGAAGGGATATTGAAGAATTGGGACAATTTCGCTCAACAATGATAAATTGAAACCTTCATAGTATGAATAGAATGAAAAATTAGCTATAGTGGTAACACCTTATTCAAGTGATGTCTAGACACTTGAAGAGATTGATAAACTATATTTTTGATCTAATCATGTTGGCATAGAAGAATGATAAGTAGCTTACATATAAGATATGTCAAGTAGGTAACTTATGGAATTTTGTATTTATTATGTGTTTGGTTGTTTGGGACAATCTATTTTGTTAGAAAATTATTGTTGAAAAGAAGAAAATGATGACCTCACTCTTTGGTTTCTAGTGTTTGGACCTAAAAGGAGAGATCACTTTTTTTTATCTTTTCACTCAAGAACAAACCCCTAAGATTTCAATGCAAAGGAGGTTGAAATTTGGAAAAGGGAATATTCTAGGGAATTTAATGATGTCAAATGAGGGGTTCACCACCAAGTGCAAACTTTTAAAATACAATAAGAGAAAAAATAGTGTGATATGCAAAATTCAACTAAATGATTTTAAAATGCAAGAAGAACAACAAAGAAAACAACAAAACAAAAGATGTGCACCTGGAAATGTGTTGAAGGTTGGAAATACTATTGATTCTAAAATTTTGGCCCACTATGACTCATTCACCAATCTAGGAAAATCAATCCTAGATCAGGGTTTGTGCACAAGAATGGGTTTCTCAAAAAGGGTATCCAAAAATTCCAAAATCTCAAAATTGACCAAGAATGGGACTCGTTTTCCACTTGTGGAGAATGAGTCCAGTTTGGATTTTTTTGGAAATTCAAAGTTCTAATCTACAACTCTCAATCTACTCTTTTTGTACCTCCAAGTGCTCGAATCTGAAACTCTATTTTTGAGGTTGTAGATGGCCTTTTAGTGAAGAATATGACCTTGAAAATAGGGAGACAGGTTTGAAACCTAATATTCAATATTCTTCAAGGCTCTAAATTACCTAAATATACAATCACATAAAGAGAGAGAAAAACTTGTTGATTGTTAGGGAATGGGGGTTTGTCTTGGTTAAACCCCTTATAGGTAATTAAACCAAATGATGAAAGAATATAATGAAGTATGAATATGAAGTAATGCAAGTAAAACCTTGTCATGATGATGGATCTTGCATTTCTACAATGATTGATGAATAATCTCTCTTGAATGCCTTAGAATTGATCTTGAAAACTATCTTGATGACCTTGTGAAGACTTGAAATGCCTAACTTTTGCTTACTTGATTTGAGAACATGAATGTATGATGAAATGATTTTTGAGAGATCATTTATATAGGTAATGCACTCACATGACCGTTAATTTGATCCCCAAGGCGAACATGGAGGAAATTTGAACTTAAAACCCATTTTTTCTTGCTCAAACCTCAAAAATACACTTTACAACACTAAATTAAGGAAAAAATGGGTCTATTTAGCTTTGAATGGCCCTAAATACCATGTGAATGCATAAAACACATTAAAAAACTAGATTAGGTCCACTACATTAAGTTAGGATAAGGTTAAGTTAATTTAGCTTAAAAAGTGCCCGACCTAATATGGATGTGTAAAACACCACAAAAGTAGATCAAGGTGACATTAAGTCCAATTTATCTTAAATTAAGTAAGGTGCACTTTTCTCTTCACTAAATTTAGCCCCTATTTTACTGAGAGGATGAACTTGCTTCAAAATCACACTAAAGTAGACATTCAAGAGGGGTCCAATTGTAAGAATGTGGATGACAAAGGATGACAAAAATTGAGGTAGCAGTGAAGCCCCCAGGATCCAAGATCCTAAATCAAACTAACATGAGCATAGAAGTACATGCATAGGGTGTATAATATGCAGCAAAACAAGGTACATGATCATGCAATGTCAAGAAATAAAAGAAAGAAGAGCGAGGCGGAAAAAATGTGCTCACTCTAGGGCCACATAACCTTATGTCATATGTGGGTTGAGTTTTCCAAAAGAAGTGGTTTAGTAAGAAAATCATGTCAGTGTCTTGGCTTCCCATCACATAATGAGAAATTCATGCCAATGTGTCGCTTTCCCATCATACTAACCATACCAAAGTTATATTCCTGATACCTTTGATAAGGCACCACAATAAAAATTCTTTTGTAAATGCTTTTTAATGTCATGTAAACAAAATTTTAAAGGGGATATTTCCTATTCATGTAAGGTCTTCTTAGGGAGAATTGTGCCTAATGTCTCCAAGAGAGGACAAGTCAAAGTGTCAGTCAGATCATCTCCCATGGGATGCCTCATCCACATCATATCATGTCAGTAGATCATACACCCTTGGACGACATCAAACCTAATGACACCATAAAGAAGAGGACACATCACAAGAAAAAAGAAAAATCATGCCATAATTTTTTTTCCAAAAGATTTTTTTGATGTCTACCCCCACCTTGAAGTGGTTGCTAACACCATAATATGTGAAATTTATTTAAAGTAGAAGAAGATATGATAACTTATTTAGAAAGCCCTATGCCAAGTCATATATTTTTGAGAAGCTACATCATGAGAAAGGTAGCATGTCAAATGTGAGCCAACTTAAGGAATGTCATCCACATCCCAAGCTTGCTCTTAGATATACATGAAAGGTGATCAAATAGCCAAAAGAGACAATGCCAGGTGACATACAAGGAAAAGGCTACCTAACCCCTCGGCCCCACTTAGTGCAAGACAAGGTTGAGCTCGGAATGAATGATGATATGTTGCTGCTTGTAAAAAGGGAATGAAATGCACTAGTGAATATGTTATGATCCTATAAGTATTACATGGCAAGGAGCAACAACTAATGTTATTTATAATTATGAGTAAAAAAAATTTCAACTTGATAAATATTTAATGAGATATCTATGATTTTTGGATGCATCAAAGTTAAAGTTGTCTTAGAAGAATCCTTTGTGATTGTGTTGACATTGAATGAAGGATTTTTTTTGAGGGACAATAACCAAGACCAATAGTCCTTATAGGGACATGGATGCCTTTTTCTATAGAATCACATCCTTTCCCAAGTTTCTTCATAAGTCTTTTAGGTTCAAGGTTGGCCTTGATTGTATGCACTTTGTTTTATATGTGAGCAATGCCATTGTAACTTAGTTGGTGTGAAACATTATTATTATCTAGTTGATTTTTAGGTGGTTCTAAGATGAGCACAAGTTTCTTTTGAAATTGTGGTTGTTGTGAGGGTGGATGAATAATTACATGATTCTTAGGATGTCCCATGGTGTATGTAGGAGGTCCAATAGTCAAGGGGGATCTAATGGACACTTGAGCATGCATAACCTCAGTGATGTTGGTTTGATGTATCTCTAAGAAATGGAAATCTAGTATCATGTTTTTACCATCACCTAAGGAAGCCACATTACTATTGTTGTTATTTTATTTCATCATGATAGTTTCCTTAGGAGGATAATTTTTAAGAGAACTACAAACTAGATGATCTTGACATTCAAAATTTGGTTCTTCTAAAATGACTTCATCACAAGTAATGGTTATATTTTCTTGTTCAATAATGTTTTCATCATGATTCTCATCGATCGGATCTCATAACACCATTATATCTTCTTTTCCAATAGGAGAGATATTAAGAGAGGGGGGAATTCTATTGTTGTGATTGTGGATGATTTCATTCTTGTTCTCTAAGGTCTCATTCTCTTGTGCCATTATATCTACCCTAGTAGGAGAGCTTTTAGGAAAATTTTAAACAATAGGTTCATCAAATTTTATGGTTAGTTTTGATAAAGTAGCTTCATCACTCCTAGGGGAGGCATCAAGAGAAGGATAACTATGATTTTCATGGTTACCAATGATTAAATTTTTTTGTTCGAATAGGTCTTCCCAAATGGTAGGGGCATCAGGAAAGGGAGGAATAAGATTCTCATGAGTCTCAATAAGGATATCTTGTAACACTAAACTATCTTCTTCATGTCTAAAGAAGATATTAGGAGAAGAAAAGGTTTAATTGTCATGATTATCTACATTTACATCCCCATGTCCTATAATGTCTTCTCAAGTAGGAGAGGTAGGATTTTCATAGCTCTCAAATATCAACATATCCTCTAGACAAATTCATTTATCATGATCATTCATGATCGTATCCTTGTTCACTAAAGAATTTTCACAAATAGGGTAGGTGTTGGGAGATGAATGGAGACTAGGTAAAGTAGTGGCCATGATCTCAGCTTTGTGTGTCATAATATCTTTCCGAGGGGGAGGATAAATAATAATTTCATGATTGTACATGATTGTGTCTCCTATCACCAAGATACCTTCGTCACTAATAGGAGATGTATCAGGAGAAGAAAAATTATGATTTTCATGATTGTGAATTCTTGCATTGTCTTGTATCAAAATTTTAGTGGATGTTCTAGGAGAGATGGAGTCATCAAGGGCTTCATCTAACATTGTAGAGAATTCACTACTAAAGGGCTTGGGGGTTAAGTTAACTTTTCTTGGTTTGGGTTCTTCATAACAAGCCTTAGTGGATGATCCTACTGAGAGGAAGTCCTCAAGGGATTCATCTAAAATTTCTAAGTCATCACTAATTGTTAGAATTGGCTATGGCTACCAAGATCTTGAGACCAAATGAAAAGCACAAGAAGAGAGAATATGATGTGACAAGAATAAACCGTATTCTCATCAATATGATTGTGATTGATTGTACATAGGAGACCCATTGGTTATATAGCCAAGGTGATAACATATAAGGGCATAAGATTATGAAAAGTTTTGTAATCTTATGACATGAGATAACTAGGAAAAGCTATCACTCCACCTAAAGTGGAAAAGTGATAATGTGATAATCACCACAAATGGTGGATCACCCACAAAAGGTGGAGAGGTAATCACATGATATGTCCAAGAAAGGTGGAAGTGTAGTAATAACATGGTAAGTCCACCAAAGGTGAAAAAGCTCCAACTACCTCCTATGTGGACCCTAAGTAAACTTAATTAAGGTGTAATCATGACCTAGGACAAGGTATAACACATTAAATTACAAAAACACCCCCCCCCCTTAAGTGCAACTTAGGGAGAATGTACAAAAAAGAAAATAATGCAAGATGGGTCCTGACAACTAGGCCATGTTAGGTACCCATGTACAAATGCAAAGAAATTTCTTACAAATGAATAAAAGGAGAAAACCCAGTGGGACAAAACTCCTCCCAAAAAGAGAGATGAAAGACAAAAAATAAATTATCTCAATGATGCATGAGAAGGCCAAAACCCCATGTGAGGAAAAAGACCCCCCCCATAAGAGAGAAGTAGAAGAGAGACAAGGTAGCCCCCCCTCAATGTTGAGTCTCCTACAACGATGGTAGAAGCTCAACATTTAATATTGAAGATGATCCAATCTCACCGAACAATGTCCCTCCCCTTAGGAAAAAACAAAACCATGGATGTATGCAAGATGTGAGCAAAGGAACCTTAGAATGATCCATGAAATAGCATAAGCAAACAAATCAAATAAATGCACCAATAGAACCCCCCAAATCGGTCAATCAAGAAACCCTCCTAGAAATATCTGATTTGGCACTTTATATTTAGTGCGTTTACAATTACCACTTGCCAAAAACAATGAAGTGGTCTTTGATCTTGGTACATGCAGATGCCAAAATAGGCCTCAAAATCAAGTATATTTTTTTTGGTACAAAATGAGATCAATTTTATCATACCACTAAGAAGCACATGAAAAATTATCCACTTTAAAAAAAAATTGTACCAAAAAATGTTACCGTAGGAGCAAGATATGAGCTCCCGAAGTTCCCAAAATGGGGACGAAGCAACAACACCTATGAGAATCTGCAAATTTTGGAAAAACCAGACACCAAAACCAAAAATTGATTGCACCACTGTGAAGCTCAAAAAAATATTTTTGTCGATATCTCATTTGCCAAAAATGGACACCATGGCCAAAAGTTATGAATTTTTCAAAAAAACTGAATTTAGTCTACAGGAAAACGGGTTTTCTAGCAAAAATGTTTACTTCTGATTTGTTTTATGAAAAATATACTCAATGTTTCTAGACAAAAACAAAAACCTAGAAATATTTTGATGCTGAAAATAAAACCGAGAAATAATTTTTTGATCCAACAAGTAGAAGATGAAAAAATGATTTTTTTAACCTTCAGCCAGGAGAAAAATGACACGTGCCATATTTTGTACAATAATTTCCTCCATATTTGTGCAAGATATGCAAAATATAAAAGATACCCATTTGAGATTTCGATGGTGGCTCCAAAACTTAGAAATCATTTTTCCTACAAATGAGTGAAAGCTAGATTTTTGAAGCAAAAATGATGACGACTCCAATAAAAAAATGGCTTGCAACAAACCCTTGTTTGCCAAAAATAAAAATGGTGACCAAATTGAGTGAAACAAAAGCCAAATCTGATTTTATCAAGCCTTTTAAATGCAATGATGAGCCGAGATTCGCACCAGCAAGCTTCGATATGAACCTGCAATGAAGAGCCAAAAATGGAACCTCCCCAAATCGGGTATGTCTCTTCAGAAAAAGACTCTCCAATGGCACCCTACCCGCCATAATACTGATGGAACTTCAAATTTTTCTCTTTGTGTTCCATTTTATCTTTCCTTATGTTTTTGGTCATTTGTAGTATTTGGGAAATGCTTAAAGTTTGGGTTTTTAATTTTTTTTCATGTAAAACCCTAGTGTTTTATCTTATGCCTTGGGTGGGATCTATTTGGCCATTACTTTTCGAAGAGGGTTTTAAAAAAACTTATGCCCCATCGCTTCATCTAAGCTACGCCCCTTTTGATTTATCATTTTTCTTCTTTCACATGGTTTTATTATTTCCTATGTCTAGGATGGTCCCATGCTTCCTCGTTTAAAAAAAAAAATTATGTCATTGTTTATCGTCGACCTACTGATGTCCCCTTGTTATTTTAATAATTTTTTTATATTTTGCAAAGGGACAAATTTGCGTGACTATAGATCAATTACCGTTTGATCTCAGCCATTCCCTGCCATCTTGTGATGACCCCACCACACTGTTTTGGTTGATCGTGATATCATGAGCGAGCACCACGTGTCTCATCATGTGAAGCCAAAAGAGATGATAGAAATAATTTAATACATTTATTTGGTTTTAATACATTATGTAGCGGGTTACTAAAGAAGTTATGAGATGCATGTGCTTCAAATCGATGAAGATGTTATAATCTCAGCACAAAAGGTGCTCAATGGTTAATGACAAAGCTAGCAACTGTGTTGAACGAATAGGATTGTCAATGGTTGAGATCCACAGTTGCTTGCCATCGTGTGATCAGAAGTTGCAAGATCTTTATTGATCCCAATATCACAGATGAGCGCCACATGGATTTCCTTGGCAACACATAGTATGGTGGGCCCTTGTCACCATGGTGGACATCATGTCAGTTTTTTTTGTAGGCAGTCGATCGATGATACGACCAAAGTGAGGGATCGCCAACTCATATTTGAATCTACATCAAATGTGATTGGAGCTATTGGTAGGACTTGCAAGTAAGCTTTAATAGCGGACGAGACATCTACTGGCTTGATTTGATTGAAATAAAATGACCATTTTCCTATCCTATTGCATCACAAGGAATTCAAACATCTTTGCAGAGCATTCAAAAAGCCAAGGATGAAGTTATGAGTTCTTACAACAAAGATTTGGGTTTTTGCAAACAAAAAGTCATGAGTCAATTTATGTATCTCTTGGTTATTTTGAATTTGAATTTGGGGGGAAATTTGTTGTGTACTTGTTGAAGGGCTTGTTGATAATTTTTTTGGGGCTATAAGTTCATTGAACTTTAGGAAATTTCAAGGTTCTATTCTTTAATTTTGTATTTATGTTTTTCCCTAGTTTGTTTAAGGTTTGAAATAGCAAGGAAACCCTAGTTTACCCAGGATGGCACCGTCAAATTATAGGAAGAAGGGGTTGATCTTGATGCGAGGAAAAACCTTAGGAGAGGTATTAGTGTATAATTATTCCAACATTGCCGATGCTAGGGTTCCTCTTACAGGATTATAAATGTTCATATTGTGGTTTGGATAGAGGAATTTTCCCCACCCCTTTTGGAATGGTTGTATGTATGATATGGGGAAGTAGGTGGTGCCGAAGGTGTTCCTTGATATGGATTTACTTAGGGCAGTGGATGCATGATATGACTATGTCACACGGGTGATTAGAGATAATGATGGAAGGGTTATGCTGAGCATTAACAAAGGGGAGTTTCAATAGGTTTTTGATCTAAGTGAGCCTAGTATGTTTTTGGTTCCTATTGATCTTGAGGAGATGAAAGTGGAGTATGGGAGGTTGAAATCACATTTCAGAGTTAAGTTAATCCCACCTCATTTGGCTAGGGCAAGAGTTTTGAGGTTCTATATTAGCCCTATTGACCAAGAACCTTTCAGATTGAACTATTTTGCAAATCATTTCTTGGCCACCTTTTACTCATTGTGCTAGATTTTGGGTTTTAACCCCAACAGGGTGATGCCAATTGCTTACATGTTCATGGGGGTGCAAATACAACACCCTAATTTCTCAGTGATATATGATTTTTCTTCCTTCTTGGCCAAAAATATACATGAAGGGATGTTGAAGTTGCAGAAAAATGATGAAGGAACCCTATTCTTCTAGTATTCCATGTTGATGTATATGTTCTTGTATAAGAATGCTGATTTCTTGTCTAAGAAGATGGAGTTAAGATAGTCGGTTAATGGAGAAATATTGCCAATGCAAGCATGGACTGTAGATTTGTCACATAATAGGGAGAGTTCCAATTATGTGAAATTTTACAATGGTTTTTCTTATGGATTGAGAGCCAAGCTAATGATGAATTTTCCTAGAATTCCTGAGAAGTTGCATTATTTCCTCAGACCAAAGATGAGGAAGCTAGAGTTGAAGGTTTTCCACAACTGGGGTGATGTTATTCCATACCTAGTTAGCACTATCTTGAGGGTGTATGGTTTTCAAGGGAACCCTCATATATTTCCATACAATGTGTCACCAAGAGTGGGATTTGTAGAAGTTATGTGGCAGATTGGTTGTATCCATGAGGACAACTTTACTAGGAAAGGTAAGGGAAATTTTTTCCCAGATTGTACCGTGGTGTCAGATTTTGTCCTCTCGAAAGGAGGCTAGGTAAATTTTAGAAAATTCTTTGATGAATACCGTTTGAGTTGTGGTCCCAAGCAGCAGCATGATCCTGAGGGCTTCTTCACCCTATTTAGACAAGGGCTAAAAGGTGGTAAGTTTGTGCATGATTTCAACTTCCCTGATGACCTGATTAGAAATGAGTTTGATCTAAGTAGGCAGGAATTGAACAGGGAGAAATGGATAGCTTATGATAAGCTATTGGCCATTGCACACAAAATGGATCCAAAATATGATCCATTGATGGAGTTTAGTTTGTATCATAAGAAAGTTGATTTTTTGATGGAAAACTTTAAAAAAATCATGGGCACCTTGATGACCAAGAAGATAAACCTAGAGTTGGATTAGGGCATACAGGAGAAATATTTCAAGCCATTGGAAGAGAGGCCAACCTATCAACCTTCAGAGAATTGGCCTATCTATAGAAGGAAAAGAAATGATAGCAGTGATGAGGAAGAAGAGAATATAAAAGGAAAAAAATAATGAAATTGCCTACATAGCCAA
The DNA here is from genome assembly GCA_007115665.2 of Sequoiadendron giganteum. NCBI lineage: Eukaryota > Viridiplantae > Streptophyta > Pinopsida > Cupressales > Cupressaceae > Sequoiadendron > Sequoiadendron giganteum. The sequence goes on from CM021104.1 coordinate 579,396,435, forward strand.
GTCCAAAGCTCAAAACAACTGGGGAAATCAAGACTATTGATTTGGGAACATCACCCAAGAATAGTCCCTCAGCACCACCATTAGAGCCAAGCCCTAAGAGGAAACAATTTGAGAAATCACAAGAGGATTTGGTGGGTGAAATTTTTGTCACTAACCGAGACATGCAGATGGGTATTCCTTCTCCTCCTAGGCCAACTAAATTGGTTCCCTCTGATCTAGATATGAAAAAAAAATATGTGCAAGATGCAAGGATGGAGGCATGTAAGGCATTTCTAGAAGATGATGCATTTTTCAAGAGTCCAATCTTCTTGCAGCTAGTATGGAGAATGAAATTGGAAGAATATGAGGATAAATGTAATAGGAGAAGAGAATTGAGACCTGATAGGTCTGACCAGGAGAATGATGATGAGGTGAAAGTTGAATTGATGGAAGATTTCAAGAGTATCACTCTTGAGGAGGGGAGAAAAGTAGTAAATCAAGTTGGTTTCTTGATTTTTCCTGAGTGGGACATTGCAAATGCAGTAGATTTCAATGCTATTCTGAAGTCCAAGCACCCCTTGCAAGATTCTGAAGAAGAGGTCAAGGCAACATTGCAAGATTTTGTCTTCAATGAAGAATATGAGACCTTAGCAATTTGGGCCTTGGCCCCTCAAGGGAGAAAACCCAATGTGACTGATATTAACCCAAACCTAAGAGGAGGGTTGATAATAAAGAGAGGCTCAGAGACCTCTACCACATAGGCTACTTTTTTGACTTTGAATGTGGCCAAATTGGCCCAAAAGACTACTAAAAGAGAGGAGTCTGAAAATAAAAGCCTAATGGAGAAGTAAAATTTCATAATTGGAGAGTATAGAAAGGTGTAGCAAAGGAATGTTGAGCTTCAAACTAAGGTGGACAAACTGAAGTACAGGTAGATTGGGGAGACATCAAGTGCTCCAGAGATTAGAACATTTCCTTCTACATCAGGATCAATGCCTCTTGCTTCTCCCATTGTTTCTACACCAGGGTATCCTGACCAAACTCCTTCCCTTATCCCTAATTTATAGCCAACTAATGAATAAATAGAATGCTTTGTTGATCCTACAAAGAAGCAGCTAATGCACAAAATTGTAGAGTTACAAGCTTCCTTGAAGGTAAGTGAGGAGGGAGCACTTTTAAAGGAGGGGGAGGTTGTTAATATTGTTTTGGGACATTTAAATGAGAAGGTTTATGACAAATTGTCTTATTTTTATTCTTTATAATATTTATTATTGGATGCAATAAAGAACATTAATAGGGATTAGGAGGTAGTAATACCATTAATTGAAAAATGGATCCATAGGGTCAATGATTTAGAAATAATGTATAAAGCCTCAAGGTTTGATACAAATAATAGGCCCCAATAATTAAGGCCTCTTCAAGTGTTAGTTAAGTCATTGCAAGGTTTTTAGGCCCTACCAAATGACTTGAGTAGGAAGATTAGAGAGTTGGCAAAGAACTTTGATGATTGGAGTGACACATTGTTACCTGATATAATTGATGAGCAGGGAAAAAGCAGATCATTTCAATAGTGGTAGGATCGAGCAAATGAAGTCATCAATGCACAAATTAAATTGATTTGCGATGAATCAGATTATGACTTATTGGTGAGATGTATGGACAAAATTATTAGTACCAACTCATTTTTAGAATCTTTTGAAAGAGAAGCAAATCAGGTGGCGATTAAGTACACACCTTATAGTGTCAAGGTGAATGAGGTAGTTAGTTTTGTTTGGCCAGTCGATGGAGAATACCAGAGATGGGTAAATGTATACTTAACTAAGGAGGAATGAAACATATTAGGTTCCTAATGGTTAAAAAATTGGTTGTTATAGGTACAACAGATTCCATTTTTGTTTTGGTAACAGTCTAGGCATGGAGTTCAGGAAGTTTTTCTGCCATGCCAGCCTTTCTCAGCGGGTGAGCATGAATAAGAAGATTCTAATGTGGATTATTGTTGGAACTGATTTTTTGAAGTGTCACAAGGTGGTCCAAGTGACTAGTGACATGTGTACTCTCTAGATCGATGATTTTTTTCTCCTTCATTCTCTATAAGAAGGTTTTCAAGGCTAGAAGTATGGGTTATCAAGTTAAATATTTTTGGTTGAGTTAGGTGAAATTGTAGAGCAAATTGCAAATTTTGATGGTTTTAGAGAGAATTCAATTTAGGTTTTGATTCATTCTGTTGTAGGTCTTGAACTCATGGAGATTTGATGTTTTATGACAATACTAGCATTTGAATTGAAATTATTAATTTGATCTCATGTCTCTCAATTGTACAAGCATATCTGAATTTTGAATAGAATGATCAAGGGTTGTCTTGTTCATCTCTCTATTCTGGTGTGTATGATTCTTGTTTTAGCTTTAATTCAAAGAATTAATTAAAATTATTGAATGACATTGTAGGTGGATATTCTATGTATAAGGATTTGATAAGTAGTATTGGGCTAAAATATATATTGATAAGATTCTAAAGTAATGTTATCAAGGATCTTATATGTTATGTGAAAAATCTGTCATAAGCCCTTAGATGCTTATGAATTTGACTCCTCCAATGGATATATGGCACTAATCTAAGTTGTGCTTATTCATAAGGTTCAATATTTGTTTGTCTTTATATAGAGCTTGATAAAAATTGTGAATCTATGACTATCTTATACTCTGAAAGTTTGTTGTAGTTATCTAATGCTCCAAGTAGTTGATATTATTGATGAAAAGCCAATTCTATTCAATATCATCCTATTACATTGAGCTATTAAATGAGATTATCTATTGTTGTTAATTTTGTTTATAATAATGGTGTAGAGGTTGTAAAGACATTAAGGCATAACCCTCCCATGTCTTGTAGAGCCCAAAGTGTAGGAGGTTTTGTATAATCCTCATCAATTGGTCTAGGTCCTTTGAGCTGCCCTTGATTGGAATTGGGAATTCCATAGGTAGAATAGAAGATCAACTTGGTTACAGTTTAAAAACAAACCAACAAAATGGTAACTCTACTGGGGATGTTAATTTGACTATCTCTTGTCATTATGTTGGTTATCCATTTTGTGTAGAGTTTTCATAAGATTTTTTGTGATTTGAAGGTTGATCCCATGTTTCTGTATTTGATTTGTCCATATCTTCTATTGTTTAGAGCGTTTTGAGTTGTTTACTGAAATACTTTTGTGCATTGTTAGTATAAAGTTCCAAAGGTATTTTGAATTTCATCAACTATCTTTGGATATTTGGTATTCCCAAGATAATTGGGTGGCGACTCTGAAGTCTCTGCACTAGTGTGCATCTTATTTTTTGAAAATTTAATATAAGTTGAAATATTTTTTGGGCAAGTATGTTGAATGAAGAACACCAAGTCATTCACGAAGAATCAACCGAAACATAAATTGGAGGGTGAACTTTCTAAAATGAAGAAGAAGGACTAGATAAAGAAGATACCAGAATTTAGTAATGTTGCTCCCATGTCATAGAATCTTATACATCAAAGTACAAGTAAGCCTTTACACCCTATCCCTAAAAATTTTGAAGAGGTGTTTAGAAATTCAGAATCAGGTAGCTATGGATTTTTTGATGCACTATTTAATACACTAGTTCAAGAGGATGTAACATGTCATAATAAAGGACCTATTAGTGTCCAATATGTTGAAAAGAGAAGAGATAGGAGTAGAATTTGAAGCCATCACAAAGAAAGCACCAGTGATGTGCTTCCTCCTCCTATTGAAGATGATGGAACACCTTTATTATCTGAAAATACACTTGAAGAGGTCAATCTAATAGATCTAAGTGATACATCAAGTTTTGATATGACTTTGCCTAACCCTGATGATGTTTTTGGAGACATTGAATCCTTAAGGTGGGACATCCAAAAACAAGCTGAGATCAGGCTAAAAAAAAAGGAGAGGGAAACATAATTGATGCATGTTGTGATTGAAAAGGATAGGTTGATTAGACAGTTGGAAACAATGAAGCTCCAGAACCAGATATTGAGGGACTTGTTGTACATGAAATTATTGATAAGGAGATATAGCCTGTGTCTAAAGTAGGTCTTGTAGGTCAATTTGATGCCCAATCAAAACCTGCAAACCCAAAACCCTCAAACCCTAGTAAACCTCAACCAAGTAATCCAAACCCTAAAGCTATCTTAGACAAGGGAAAACAAAAGGCTGAGAGAATTAAAATAAGTGAAAAGTTGACTTCCCACCCTCCTAAATGAGATCCCCCACCAAATGTATCATTACAAGCTGAAACTGCCTTAGAAAAGGTAAGAAGGGAAGGTGAGGCTCTTGCAGAAGAGTTGGAGAGGATAGAGATTGAGGCTGCAAATGTAGAAATGAAAAGAGAAATAAGTTTCCTAACGATGTCAAATATGGATGAGGCTACACAAGCTACAACCTCATCAAGTCACCAAGATTCCTTGAAACATGGTCCTAAAACCAATTTGGATCCCACCATAAACATTTTTGGCCCAAAGGTTCATGCAACTAAGTTTGTAAATCTAAATCAGGATGGCCCTAGGGTACAAAATATACAATCGGGTGATGACTCTCAAAATATTGAAGGACTATTCCAAAGAAGACCTATATAGTTGGAGAGATATAGGCAATTATTCTTTGATGGTATTCCTAGTTACCCAAACCCTATCTCCGATGACCTAAGAGAAAAGATGAGTAAATTTGTTGGCTACAATCTTGTGATAGTAGAGTAACACTTAAAAGATTTTATGGATATGCTAAATGATTATGAGGTAGAGGGTGGAGATGTTATAATGAAATTGTGTGTACAATCTGTGGTGGAGGATGCAAGGGATTTTTAAAAAGGTTTACCAAATGGTAGTATTGGTTCATGGGATGAATTTGAAAAGTGTTTCAAGGAACAATATAGTGATAAAACCAATGCTAGTTTCATGCTAAATGAGTTTAATAACATCAAGAAGTTATTAAATGAGCCTATGATAGAGTTCAATCGAATATTCCAAAAAGCAATGCATAAGTTGTTCTAGGTTTTGAGGCTTGATGAAAATGTTTGTATAACCACATATTTCAATGCTTTTGATGCAAAAATGGCATATCTCCTTAGAGATAAGGACCCTCGGACTATGAGGGATGCATTTAGGATGGCTATAAATATTGAGAGTAATAGGAGAGATTCTAGGAAGTATGGTAGTAGAGAAGAACCCACATTTTAATAAAATCCTAAGGATAAGACTAAGAAGACCTCTGTTGTAAAGCCTAAGGATGATGAAAAATGGGATAAAGTCTTCAACACTTTGAAAGACATAAAGTACATTGTTGCCAAGAAGGACAAGGGTATAGGAAATGAAAAGAAATAGTATAATAAGAATGATAGACCACCTAGGTTGCAAAATTATCCTTATAACACAAATTGGAAAGATGGGAAACCAATCGTGCATAACCAGAAGCCTAAAAATGATCAGCATACATCAGATCCCTTGCAAAAAAATTTAGTAAATATGGCACAAGATAGACCATGGTGTGAGGTTTTTGAACATCCACATGATTGAAATTATTGTGGTATCGCTTAGTTGATTTTTGCTGAGGGAACATGGCAAGAGAATCATGAGAAGAATCCTGAAAGTAAGTAGAGTGATGTAGATGTTTGTATAGCCATATCATACATTGATGAGGCATAATGTTTCGTTGATGATGAAATATAGGGAGATGATGTGATTAATCAGAGATAGAGATGTGAGGTGTACCATCAACAAGTATTCTCTGATGAGGAAGGTGATTTTGTCCATAATTTTTACAATATGTAGTAAGCTAAAGATTCAATATCCTTAAGAAGACCATCAAAAGAAGAGATTGCAATATTGACTGAGGAAATGGCTACTCAAATGAGAAGTTCACTTCAGGTGAGAAATAGAAATGTGGGTGGTGAACAGGGCAAACCTGTTGGCTTGTTTATCAAGGAACAAAGGGATAAAAACAAGGATGTTAAGCTTGACAACAAAAAGGATACTATCAAAATCAAAGAGGTTAAGAATGATAAGGTTTGGGCGAAAAAGAATGAAACCCCAAAGCCTCAAGAAGATGTAGTTTCATCATTGGTGAAGACCAAGGTGATTAAAAAGTTTGTTGAACCTACTTCAAAAGATAGGAAGCAAGAAAAACTTGAAGGAAATAAGAAACAAGAGAAGAAAGAAAATGATGAAGGTAGGGTGTCTGACCTGCCTAAATATACACTCGTAGATATGTTTCAAGTTCTTTCTCAGGTTAAATTTACTATACCTTTGCTAGAAATGATGAGAATAAATGAACATAAGGAAACTACAATAGCCTTGATCATAGGTGTTGCTGGTAATAAAATTGAACAAGGTAGTTGTAAAGAAGCAAAGGATGAAGGAGAAGGAAAAGAGAAAGAAATTGAGGGAATTGTGTTACAGATTCCCCCTCTATATTTAGGGAATTCTATTAATGTCTGCCTTGAAAATATAATCCCCTTTTTCTTAAGTGTTGATATAAATGGGAAGACTTGAAGGAACTGTATGATAGATTTAGGGGCATCAAATAATGTTATGCCAGTCAAAATAATGGAGGCAATGGGTTTGATAGTGGATACTAATTAAGGTAAATGTTATGCTTTGGATTCAAGAGAAGTGCTAGTTGTTAGAACTATCAGAGCATTGCCTTATAAATTGACTCAGTATCCTGAGAAGGATTTAGCCATGACTGTATTAGTTGCAGACATCCCACCTCATTTTGGGATGCTGTTGTCAAGAAATTGGAGTCCATCAATGGGGGGTAACATGTAGTGTGATCTATCATTTTCTACTTTCTACATTGATGGTAAGGATGTCAAGATTGAAAGAGAGTCAAAAGTATCCCATATGATTGAGAATGACCCGAGTGAGAATATGACATGTTTTATTGGCAGTGGCATAAATGAATTCAGGGTAGAGGAATTCCCTAGCAATTGTGATAAGCCTATTGCACTGATTGATACAAAAGTGAAGCAATTGTCAGAATTTGATGACTTGTGGACTATGTACTTTGATGGTGCAAGTTCAAAAGAAGGATCTGGTGCAAGTGTTTTGTTACAATCACCAAGTGAAAATAATTTCATATTCTCTTCTACTTTGTCATTTTAATGCACCAATAATGTGGCAGAATATGAGGCCATGCTATTAGAGTTAAGATTAGCTAAAAAAATTGAATCAGGAAGCTCATGGTAATTGGAGATTCTGTGATTGTGTTTTCCCAAGTTAGATCAAGGTATGTGTCAAAGAATAAAAGGTTGAAATAGTATAGGAATGTTTTTTGGGATGAATTGGAGAACTTTGATGCATTTGGTATAATTTGGATGGAGAGAGGCCACCACAAAGTGGTAGATTTATTAGCAAACATTGCATTAAAACCAGATGATATAACCTATGCTAGAATTTTAAAAGTTGAAGTACAAACCAAGTCATCTGTTCCCAATAATATAAAAAAATGGCAAGTTTTTAATAGTGATGATGATATACCGAGGTTATTGAATTGTGTGGATGAATATGAAAGTCGATAAATTGACTTTGGAGCTTTTGTGGAAAACATTGATGGTAAAGATATTATGTTTGGAAATGAGGTCAATCAGTTGAAGACAAATACAATTACTAAGGGTTTTTTTCTGTTAGAAAGAGTGTTTGATAATTAGGATAGGACAAAGGCTAATCATACTTCCCATCCTAATGACATGGAAGAGATAAACCTTGGAACAGAGGCATCACCAAAGAAGGTGTATACTGGAAAGAAGCTATCACCAAAGGTGAGAAGGATGCTAATTGACTTATTGAGGAAATTTAGGCATGTGTTTGGATGTTCCTATGATGACCTTAAGGCATACAGGGATGATCTATTCCAACATGAGATTCCTTTGAGTGATGGTGCTAAGCCATTTAGGAAAAAACAAAGGCCCATTAATCCTACCCTGATCTCCAAAATGCAAAAATAATTAATGAATCTAAGAGATGCAGGGATCATCAAGCCAATCATAAATTCATCCTGGGTGTCAAACTTGGTACTAGTGAGAAAGAAAAATGGAGACATCAGGTTATGTGTAGATTTCAAAAATTTGAATGTCTTCATTAAAAGACAACTATCCATTACCTAATATGGAAGCCATGTTGCAAAGGGTGACATGCTATTAATTGATGTCTATGATGGATGGGTTCTCTGGTTACAACCAACTCAAGGTCAAGGAGTCTGAGTAGTTTAAGACAACTTTCACTACACCCTAGGGAACATATGTCTATGTGAGAATTCCTTTTGGTCTGACAAATGCATGGGCTACTTTTCAGATAGCCATGGATGTGGAATTTTCAGATATCACTAACTTGTTTTTGGTGATTTACCAAGATGAATTGATAGCATATTCCAAGAAAGAAGAGGATCATTGTGAGCATCTAGAGAGGGTATTTAGTAGAGCATTGGAATATGGCATCTCTCTAAATTTGAAGAAATGTGCATTTGGGTTAAGAGAGGGAAAAATGTTGGGACATATTGTTTCCAAGGATGGAGTCAAGATTGATCTAGAGAGGGTAATTACAATAGATAAAATTCAAAAACCCCATAGTGTCAAAGGTAAACAATATTTCTTCGGACAAATAAACTGCCTAAGGAGGTTTGTAACAAATTTTGCTGAGACAGTTCACCCAATTTCTAAGATGCTTAAGAATGGAGCTAAGGTTGAATGGGAAGAGAATTTTGTATAGGCTTTCTAGGCCATCAGGCAAGCAATAAAGGAGGCTCCTATGTTAAGAACCCCTAATTTTTCCAAACCCTTACAAAAAAATTCATTTGCTTCTTTCCACACAATTGCAGTTGTGTTGTTACAAAAGAATGCACAAGGTTTTGAACAACCTATAGCCTTTTTTAGAAAATATTTACAAGCTGCAAAAATTAAATATGATATAGATAAAAAATAGGTATATGCATTGGTAAAATTGGTAAAAGATTTTAGGCCTTATTTGATGGGAGCTACTGTAGTTGCATATGTACCTAGTGTTGCTGTCAAGAATATTTTCACATAGCAGGAAGTGTCAGGAAGAAGATGTAGATGGATCAATAGGATCAAAGAATTCAACACTGAGATCTAGATTACTAAGATGGTGAGAGGACAAGGATTGGCTAGGCTTATGGCCCAAAGTAATCTGGAAGAAAACTAAATAAATTTGTTGGAAGAGGAAAATAGATCACACATATGTGATATGGAGCATTCTGATTGGTATAAGGGTGTGATCTATTATTTGCAAAAGACGAAATGTCCTGAAAAATTGAGTGAAAATGAAAAAAGGACATTGAAGTTACATGCTATCAAATATTTCGTCATTGTTGGAAATCTCTGGTGGAGAAATGGAGAAGGTGTCATGCTGAAGTGTGTTGACCAAGATCAAGTGCAAGAAATTCTGAGTGAGATGCATAGTGGAGTTTGTGGAGGACACTATATGGCCAAGACAACTGCACATAAGGTAATGAGGGTTGGATTTTGGTGGCCTACTACTTTTAAGGATGCACACCATCAAGTGAAGACATGTGATGCTTGCCAATGTTTCTCTCGTAAGTTAAAATTCTCTAGTAACTTGCCTCTAAAACTAGTTATAGTGCACTCTCCATCTCAACAATGGGGAATTGATTTTGTAGGAGAGATACCATGTAAATATAGTGGAGTCCACTCATGGATATTAGTTTCCATTGATTATTTTACCAAGTGGGTGGAAGAAATTCCAACAAAGAAGGCAACTAGTAAGGTGGTAATTGACTTCTTGATGAACAACATATTGACTAGGTTTGGGTGTCCAGAACGGATTGTGTTAGATAATGCAATGTGTTTTAGATATGAGGAATACACATAATTTTATGAAAAAATGGAATCCAAATATCTTACTCATCACCATATCACACATAGGGAAATGGACAAGAAGAATCAAGCAATAAAAGCTTGATGAAGATCATTACGAGAATCCTAGATCAAAATAAAAAGGCACGAGATTTTAAGTTGAGATTAATAGTCTAGGTAGATAGGGTAACTATGAAGAAAGCAATAGGTTGTGCCCCATTTGACTTGGTCTATGGGATAACTGCAAGGTTTCCCTAAAATAATTTGATGGAAATATATAAGTTTGTCGAGATGTATGACAATGAAATTGATGATGAAATGCAATTGACAGTGGAAGCTCTCACATAATTAGATTAAACCAGGAGGGAATCTCAAATGAAAAATGAAAAATTGCAGTTACAAGTAAAGAATTTGTATTAAAAAAGGGCAACTACAAGGAGCTTCCAAGATGAATATTTGGTCTTAATGTGGAATACCAGATTAGAGGATAAAGGGAAACATGGAAAATTTGGTGCAATTTGATTGGGTCCATTTTTGATAAATAATAAATGGGGTGAAGATTCATATTTCCTCTAGGATATGATAGGGGATACTCTTGAACTACTAATTCATGTAAATTTCTTGAAGTTGTACTTCTCTTGAAGTATGTTTTTCCATGAATAGTTGTTTAGGTTTGTATATATGTTAGTGGTAGGGTTGTTTCCTGCTGGGTTGTTTTGTCTGAAAAATCCCTTTTGCTCATCTCTACAATTGGTCTGCTCAATATGAGATTCTAAACTCTTGCTTCATTCCATTGGAATGAACGTCCCCAACTAGAGCCACTGATGGAACTTCAAATTTTTCTCTTTGTGTTCCATTTTATCTTTCCTGATGTTTATGGTCATTTGTAGTATTTGGGAAATGCCTAAAGTTTGGGTTTTACCTTTGTTTTCATGTAAAACCCTAGTGTTTTATCTTATGCCTTGGGTGGAATCTATTTGGTCGTTACTTTTTCAAGAGGGTTCTAAAACAACTTATGCCCCATCAATTCATCTAAGTCGGGCCCCTTTTGATTTATCATTTTATTTATTTTGTGTGGTTTTATTTATTTCCTATGTCTGGGGATGGTCCCATGATCCCTCATTTTAAAAAAAACTTATGTATTTGTTTATCATCAGCCTAGTGATGTCCACTTGTTCTTTTAATAAATGTTTTATATTTTATAGAGGGACAAGTTTGTGTGACCATAGATCAATTACCATTTGATCTCATCCATTCCCTGCCATCCCATGATGACCCCACCACACTATTTTGGTTGATCGTGATATCACGGGTGAGCGCCATATGTCTCATCTGGTGAAGCCGAAAGAGATGATAGAAATAATTTAATACATTTATCTGGTTTTAATACATTATGTAGCGGGTTACTAAAGCAGTTATGATATGCACATGCTTCAAATCAACGAAGATGTTATAATCTCGGCAAGAGATGTGCTTGATGGTTAATCACAAAGCTGGCAACTCTGTTGAATGAATAGGATTGCCGATAGTTGAGATCCACGATTGCCCACCATTGCATGATCAAAAGTTGTGAGATCTTTATTGATCACGATATTATGGGTTAGTGCCACATGGATTTCCTTGCAAACACATAGTATGGTGGGGCCTTATTTCCATGGTGGAGATCATGTCAATTTGTTTTGAAGGCAACATTCAATGATATGACTAAAGTGAGGGATCGATGGCTAATATATGAATCTGCATCAAATGCGATTGGAGTCATTGGCGTGGCATGCAAGTAAGCTTTAATGGCAGACAATATATCTACTAGCTTGATTTGATCAAAATAAAATGACCATTTTCCTGACCTATTGCATCACAAGTAATTCAAACATCTTTGCAGAGAATTCACAAATCCAAGGACGATGTTATGAGTTGTTATAGAAAATATTTGGGTTTCTGCAAACACATAGCCATGAGTCAATTTTTATATCTCCTAGTTATTTTGAATTTGAATTTGGGGGGAAATTTTCTATGTACTTGTTAGAGGGCTTGTTGATAATTATTTTGGGGATATAGGTTAATTGAACTGTGGGAAATTGCAAGGTTCTGTTATGTAATTTCATATTTATGTTTAGCCCTAGTTTGTTTCAAGTTTGAAATAAGGAAATCCTAGTTTACCTAAGATGGCACTGTTGAAGCAACATTATGGATAGGTTGATTATTTAAATAGAAACCTATATGATGATTTCCTAGATTAGTTTCCCTTGTCAATGAATGATAGGAAGAAGGGGTTGATCTTGATGCTAGGAAAAACCTTAGGAGAGGGATTAGTCTATAACTGTTCCAACATTGCCAATGCTAGGGTTCCTCTTACAGGTTTAGAAATGTTCAGATTGTGGTTTGGATAGAGGAATTTTACCCACCCCTTTTCAAATGGTTGGATGTATGATATGGGGAAGCTGGTGGTGCCGAATGTGTTCCCTAATGTGAATTTACTTAGGGAAGTGGTTGCACGATATTACTCTATCACAGAGGTGATTAGAGATAATGATGGAAGGGTTATGTTGAGAATTAACAAAGAGGAGTTTCAACAGGTTTTTGATCTAAGTGAGCCCAGTATGTTTTTGGTTCCTATTGATCTTGAGGAGATGAAAGTGGAGTATGGGAGGTTGAAATCACTTTTTAGAGTTAAGCTGCTCCCACCTCATTTGGCTATAGGGCAAAAAGGTCCAAAGTTCTATATTAGCCCTATTGACCAAGAACCTTTCAGATTGAACTATTTTTAAAATCACTTCTTCGCTAGATTTTACTCATTGTGCTAGATTTTGGGTTTTAACCCCAACACGGTGATGTAAATTGCTTACATGTTCATGGGGGTGCAAATACAACACCCTAATTTCTCAGTGATATATGATTTTGCTTCCTTCTTGGTCGAAAAGATACATGAAGGGCTATTGAAGTCTTAGAAAATTGATGCAAGCACTCCATTCCTCTGGCATTCCATGTTGATGTATATTTTCTTGTATAAGAATGTTGATTTCTTCTTTGAGAAGATGGAGTTAAGGCAATCGGTTAATGGAGAAAGATTACCAGTGCATGCATGGACTACAGATTTGTCACATAACAGGGAGAATGCTAGTTATGTGTAATTTGACAACTATTTTCATTCCAGATTGAGATCCACGTTGATGGTGAGTGTACCTAGAATTCTTCAGCAGTTGCATGATTTCCTTAGACCAAAGATGAGGAAGCGAGAGTTGAAGGTTTTCCACAACTGGGGTGATGTTATTCCATACCCAATTAGCACTATCTTGAGGGTGTATGGTTTTCAAGGGACCCCTCATATATTTCCATACAATGTGCCATGAAGAGTGGGATTTTCAGAAGTTGTGTGGTAGATTGGTTGTATCCATGAGAACAACCTTACTAGGAAAGGTAAAGGAACTTTTTTCCTAGATTATATTGTGGTGTCAGATTTTGTCCTTTTGAAAGGAGGCTGGGTACATTTTAGAAAATTCTTTGATGAATAACATATGAGTTGTGGTCCTAAGCGACAACATGATCCTAAGGGTTTCTTCACCCTATTTAGACAAAGGATAAAAGATGGAAAGTTTGTGCATGAGTTCAACTTCCCTGAGGACCTGAATAGAAATGAGTTTGATCTAAGTAGGTAGGAATTGAAAAAGGAGAAATGGATAGCTTATGATAAGCTATTGACCATTGTGCACAAAATGGATCCAAAATATGATTCATTGATGGAGTTTAGTCTATATCATAAGAAAGTTGATTTTTTGATGGAAAACTTTAAAGAAATCATGGAAACCTTGATGACCAAGGAGAGAAACTTGGAGTTGGATCTAGGCATACAAGAGGAAAATGTCAGGCCATTGGAAGAGAGTCCAACCTAGAAACCTCTAGAGAATTGGCTTATATATAGAAGGAAAATAAATGATAGTAGTGATGAGGAAGAAGAGAATAGAAAAGGAAAAAAAATAATGAAATTGCCTGCACAACCAGGTCCAAAGCTCAAAAAACCTAGGGAAATCAAGATTATTGATTTGGAATCATCACCCAAGAATAGTCCCTCACCACCACCATCATAGTCAAGCCCTAAGAGGCAAAAGATTGAGAAATCACAAGAGGATTTGGTGGGTGAAATTGTTGTCACTAACCGAGAAATGCAGATGGGTATGACTTCCCCTCCTAGGCCAACTGAATTGGTTCTCTCTGATCTGGATATGAAAGGGAAATGTGTGCAAAATGCAAGGATGGAGGCATTCAAGGCATTTCTAGATGATCATGCATTTTTCAAGACTGCAGTCTTCTTGCAACTAGTATGGAGAATGAAATTGATAGAATATTAGGATAAATGCAAGAGGAGAAGAGAATTGAAACTTGGTAGTTCTAAGCAGAAGAATGATGATGAGGTGAAAGCTAAACTGATGGAAGAGTTCAAGATTATCACTCTTGAGGAGGGGAGAAAACTACCAAATCAAGCTAGTGTCTTGATTTTTCTTGAGTGGGACATTGCAGATGCAATAGCTTTCAATGCTATTCTGAAGTCCAACCACCCCCTACAAGATTCTGAAGAAGAGGTCAAGGAAGCATTGCAAGATTCTGCCTTCAATGAATAATATGAGACCTTAGGAATTTGGGCCTTGGCCCCTCAAGGGAGAAAACCCAATGTGACTAATATTAACCTAAACCTAAGAGGAGGGTTGATAATAAAGAGAGCCTCATAGACCTCTACCACATAGGCTACTATTTTGACTTTGAATGTGGCCAAATTGGCCCAAAAGACTACTAAAAGAGAGAAGGCTGACAATAAAATCCTAATGGAAAATTACAATTTCCTAATTGGAGAGTATATCAAGGTGCAACAAAGGAATGTTGAGCTACATACTGAGGTGGATAGGTTGAAGTACAAGTAGATTGTGGAGACATCAAGTTCTCCAAAGATCATAACATTTCCATCTACATCAGGATCAATGCCTCTTGCTTCTCCCATTGTTTCTACACTAGGGTCTCCTGATCAAACTTCTTCCCTCAACCCTACTTTACAACCAGCTGATGAAGAAATAGAATGATATGTTGATCCTACAAAGAAGTAGTTGATGCACAAAATTGGAGAGTTACAGGCTTCCTTGAAGGTAAGTGAGGAGGGGGAGGTTGTCAATACTATTTTGGGACATTTAAATGAGAAGGTTGATGACAGATTGTCATCTATGTATTCTTTATATTCTTTATTATTGGATACAATAAAGAACATTAATAGGGATTAGAAGGTAGTAATACCATTAATTGAAAAATGGATCCCTAGGGCCAATGATTTAGACATAATGTATAAATCCACAAGGTTTGAAAAAATAATAGGCCCCAATCATTAAGGCCTACTCAAGTGTTAGTTAATTCATTACAAGGTTTTCAAGCCCTACTGAATGACTTGAGTAGGAAGATTAGAGAGTTGGTTAAGAAATTTGATGATTGGAGTGACACATTGTTACCTGATATAATTGATGAGAAGGGAAACATTAGATCATTTCAATAGTGGAAGGATCGAGCAAATGAAGTCATCAATGCACAAATTAAATTGATTTGTGATGACTCAAACTATGACTTGCTGGTGAGCTGTATGGACAAGATTATTAGTACCAACTTGTTTTTGGAATCTTTTGAAAGAGAAGCAAATCAGGTGGTGGTTAAGTACACACCTTATAGTGTCAAGGTGAATGAGGTAGTCAGTTTTGATGGGCCAACCGATGAAGAATATAAGAGATGGGTAAATGTATACTTAACTGAGGAGGAATGAAATAGAGTAGGATGCTAATGGTTAAAAAATTAGCCGTTGCAGCTACAACAGATTCCAGTTTTGTTTTGGTGATGGTCTAGGCATGGAGTTCATGAGGTTTTTCTACCACGTCAGCCTTTCTTAGCTGGTGAGCATGAATAAGAAGATTCTTCTAGGGATTTTTGTTGTAATAGATTTTTTGAAGTTTCACAAGGAAATCCAAGTGACTGGTGACACATGTACTCTCTGGCCCAATGCTTGTTTTCTCCTTCATTATCTATAAGAAGGATTTCAAGGCCAAAAGTGAGGGTTGTCAAGTTAAATATTTCTAGTCAAGTCTAGGTGAAATTGTAGAGCAAATTGTAAATTTTGATGGTTTTAGAGAAAATGCAATTTAGGTTTCGATTTATTCCATTGTAGGTCTTGAACTCATGGAGATTTGATGTTTTATGAGAATACTAGAATTTGAATTGAAATGATTAATTCGATCTCATGTCTATCCATTGTACAAGCATATCTGAATTTTGAGTAGAATGATCAAGGGTTGTTTGGTTCATCTCATTGTTGTGGTGTGTATGATTCTTGTTTTAGCTTTAATTCAAAGAATTAATTAAAATGCTTGAATGGGATTGTAGATGGATATGCTCTGTATAAGGATTTGATAAGTAGTATTAGGTTATAATATATATTGGTAAGATTGTAAAGCAATGTTATCAAGGATCTTATATGTTATGTGTTAAATCTATCATAAGCCCTTAGATGCTTATGAATTTCACTCCTCCAATGGATATATGGCACTGATCTAACTTGTGCTTATTCATAAGGTTCAGTATTTGTTTGTCTTTACCTAGAGCTTGCTAAAAATTTCAAATCAATGACTATCTTATACTATGAAAGGTTGTTGTAGTTATCTCATGCTCCAAGTAGTTGATATTATTGATGAAAAGATAATTATATTCAGTATTATCCTATTATGTTGAGCTATTAAATGATATTATCTATTGTTTTTAATGTTGTTTATAATAATGGTGTAGTGGCTATAAACACATTAAGGGATAACCCTCCTAGATCTTGCAGAGCCCAAAGTGTAGAAGGTTTGTGTGGATGCTAAAATCTGCAAATGAAAATTGTCTTAAACAATTTCATGTTGTTAGCACGAAATTTAGTTTAAAACAGAAAATTTAACATCCCTATGAGATACTTAATCATGTATAAATATGCAACTAATGAGCATAAAAACAAGTTAAACTAGAAGCATATAAAAGGAAACACGATTAAACCTTCATCCCATAGTGGATTGGTGCCACCATTGTTGTGTAGTAAGCAACCCTTTCCCAATCCTTGAACGAGCTAAATGATAGTATGAGTAAGATTAATTCTCCAATGAAGAGAATAACCTTGCATGAAGATGTGGAATGTTGAGATGAATTTGAATATATTGAGTATACTTAAAACTGTTTGTGGATGAAATGAAGTATAGTATACTTGCTTGAATTGTGGATGGACGAATTTTGAGTATAATAAGTTTACTCAAAATTGTGGATGGATAATGAGGAGAGAAGCCTCCAATTTATAGATCTCTAAACTAGAAAAAAGTGTAAAATAGAGCAATTTGGGACCATTCAACATCCAATGGCCAAGTGCCACTTGTCAAGATGTGAATGGCTAAAGGTTGTGCACATTTTGGCCAAAGTGCCAATAAATGCAATTAGGTGGCATTTCAAATTTGAGAAATAACATGTTGAAGAGGGAAAATAAATGAATTTAATGTCACTTGGCTCAAGGTCAAAGACATGTAAGAGGCTTTTAATGCCTTGTTGGAAGGACCAAGTCCTCTTGGAATTTTTGAATTCAAAAGAGGAATATTCCCTTTTTGATGCTTTGTGTGGGAAAATAGGAGAATTAATAAATCAAAGTAATTGATTTATTGTGCAAGTTGCATTCTCTAGAGGATTTTAGTGACAAGGATTAAGTTAATCATGGATTTGATTAATTTAATGAGGAATTAGGTGATGTGACAATTTAGACTTAGATTTATGAATTGATTTAAGTCAGAAATTGAGAGGAAATGATTCGTTAAATAAATGATTTGATTTATTTAATAAAGAAGGAATGTGTTAGATTAAATAAAATAAGGTTTAGTTTATTTAATTTAATAGGAGGACTTTAGAGATTTTAATTAAATAAAATGATTTATTTAATTAAACAGCAATGTAGGGTTAATTAAATTAAACTGATTAATTTAATCAAACAAGGTGATAGACTTAATCAGATAAATGATGATTCATTAGATTAAGGGATATAATTATGATGAAATATTGAGGATTTGATCTGAGAGGAAACGTTGTCAGTAATCGAGATTAGGTGTGCCAAGACGAGCTTGTACATTTTCCATGTCTACAGTTTGTTAAAATCCTTGTCAGTTCATCCAGGTCCTTCGAGCTGCCCTTGATTGGAATTGGCAATTCCATAAGTAGAATAGAAGATCAACCTAATTATAGTTAAAATACAAACTAAAAAATACCAAGTTAGAATTGGCTATGGCTACCAAGATCTTGAGACCAAATGAAAAGGACAAGAAGAGAGAATATGATGTGACAAAAATAAATTGTATTCTCATCAATATGATTGTGATTGATTGTGCATAGGAGACCCATTGGTTATATAGCCAAGGTGAGAAAATAGAAGGGCATAAGATTATGACAAGTGTTATAATCTTATGACATGAGACAACTGGGAAATGCTATCACTCAACCTAAAGTGGAAAAGTGATAATGACCACAAATGGTGGATCACCCACAAAAGGTGGAGAGGTAATCACATGATATGTCCACGAAAGGTGGAAGTGATAAATTAATAACATGATAAGTTCACCAAATGTGAAAAATCTCCAACTACCTCCTATGTGGTCCCTAAGTAAACTTAAATAAGGTGTAATCATGACCTAGGACAAGGTACAACACATTTAATTACACCAACACTAATAAAGGGCTTGGATGTTATGCTTTTTCTAAATTTAAGCATTTTTTGAAACATTTTTTCTGATGGTTTTTGTTTTTTGTTTGCATTTTCTAATGAATGTTGAATGTACTATGATCTAAGTGAACTAGGAACTAATGCTGAAAATTAAAAATACAAGAACATAAATCTATCCATAATTACCATGAATGTAAATTATGCTACTTCTAATGATTTGAATGTAACAAAATCTATGCAAACTTAAAATGTAATGTAAATACCTAGGATGAAATGCAATTTTCAGATTTCAAACAAGGAAATTGGGTATGTGTAGGATCATGATGGGCCAAAAAATGGTGATATGTAAGTGATATGATGGCCCATGTGGCTGACAACCCTTTGTTTACCCAAAATTGATGAAACGAAAAGGGTTTTTAAAGGATATTCTCAGATTTCCACCAATATAAATTATTATTTACTTTGAATTAAGAAAATAATTCTTATTCATTTTCTATTTGAATTATGACTAAAGTCTTGATTGATAGGCTGATTGAAACAAATCTATAGCTTTCAAACTGTATCACATTTTTTGAATCCAGAAGATGTGTCACATTCTATGCTTTAGATACTATAGGATTTTAAAAAAAAAAGAATTTCATGAAGTTTTGACCAAGTTAAGATGGTTAGACATACGAGTTTTAATACTTTTTAAAAGTAATAAAAAATTCATAATTAATTATTTACTTGGAAAAAAATACAAAAAAATATACATCACATCAGGACATGAGTCCTCTACTTATATCTAAAATATTATAAAAACATATTATCATTTTATTGTGGTAAGGGTGGTTAGAAAGACACCTACTTCTTATTCTTTCTCCAAAATTAAGTACTACTACATTGAAATTTCATTTTTTCACCAAATAGATTTAAAGAAAATAAAATAAACCTAGTAGTCTAAAAACTACATTCAATTTGCTACAGATTCTATTCTTACATATTATTTAAATAATATAGATAACTTACTCAAATTTTTACGTCAAGTTGCCTAACTCTGATTTTTCTGTATTTTATCGCCACTTAAGGTGCTATTTTTTCCATGATGATCCTGCACATACCCAATTTATTGATTACACTATGCAATGATCTAAAAATAAAATGTTGTGAATGTAAATTTGAAATTAATAAATGCATGAAATGGACCAATTTAAGCTAGGTTTTGTAAATTGCATGAAACAGAAAGTCAACCAACTAAAACATATAAACAATGGCAACAAAAAGAAGCTTAAAAACAAGGTTTTCAGTGTTGTAAAAGGCTACTTTAGATATGTTTTGGGACTGATTCACCCAAGGTGGCGAATGACTCATGCTGACCATCAAAGCTTGCACCTATCCAAGAATCTTATGGGAAATTCAGTGAGTGAAGGAACAAATTGCACCTCAGTAAACACCTTTGAGATTTTTATAGAAAGTTGGATCTTCTTTGAGTTTGATAAAATGGGTAGAAAAAAATGTAAACATGAAACATGAAAGTGGTGATGCGCCAATGCTTTTACAATACTTCAAAACCTCAAGTTTTCTTCTATGAATGATATGATAGAAACAAAATGCCAAAACCATTAATTTTTTGGAAGAGAAAAAATAGCAGAGGCTCAATACAAGCATAGTGTATTCATTCAATCTACCCACAAGAAGTGTTAATTAAGATCTGACCAAGCATAGAAGTTTCAAAATTTGATAGAAAAAATTCAAAATCCACATAAACGCTTCCTCTTAATATAGCATAACATGAAAAATAGTAACCTTTAAAGAAAACAAATAATTCCAATGACATAATCCAGCTTCTACATGCTATAACTTTATCATGAAAAGATACATCATGCAAATCAAATAATCAAACTATTTAGATTAAGCTAGACACAATGTTCTATTCTAGATGAAGATATAAAGAAGGAAACATTGACCGGGGCCATATCATGCATAGTTTCAATTATTTCTCTTAAATAACTCACACTTCAAATATCAAGCGAACTTTAAAATAGGGGTCATATTCCAATCTGACAATAGTTTTAGTTAAAATAGAGAAAACATACCAGAGAGAAGAAATGTTCTATAAAATTTAAAGAAAATGCTTCTTATAACTATGAAAAGAAAAAGAACTTTTTCTAGAAGGAAAACTTCAAGAACCCTCTTATTCTATAGTTGCCTCAAATTTATAGCTTTCAAGGAGGAGAAATGTCGACTCCATTCAAAAGTAATGACTATTGGATATTTGCACCTAATAGCTTATAATCTGATCATAGATCTTTAATTAGGTCATTAAAATCTTTGCTTGTCATCTCTCAAATTTTTCATTAATATCCTTTAGTTATTTAACATGACTGTCCTCCATAAACGCTCAGATCTTAGAAAATAGCCTTGCAAAAATCTTATCGACCAATTAATTGGCTTTGGTAGCACCGAATCATATCCTTCTCTTGAAAATAAAACAAAGTACACTCTAATAGACTGCAAATAAAAAATCTCCAAAGTACAACTTCCCTATAGTGAAGAGATGATGTGTCAAGCGGGTGGGTATTCTCAGATTTGTTAAAATCATTTTTGAGAAATCTTCCACCAAGTTGAGACATGGCTAGACTTCCTTCCAAAAGGAAAGTGATTAATAAAAGTAACATGACCACCACGTGGCACATTGCATGACCTTCAAAACCACAACTTCTTTTTGTGCAAGGATCTTCCCGAAGCCAAAACTAAAACCCAAAAATTAAAAAGACTAAGGAAAAAAAAATCTTTATAGTTCTGTTGACTCATAGGGGGCTTCACTTGCAGAGGCACAAAACTAGACCTCTAGCTATTCTTGAATATTAAGGAAAGTGGAGTGTAGCATTTACCAATCTGCATCAGATGTTTAGACAATATTACAAAAGACTTTGTACACTTGATCTATCTCAAAGACCTCTTTAAAGTAAAAAAATCCCCATCTTGTTGAAATAGCTCCCAATCGGTAATTGAGATGAGAGAGTGGAATAATCTCATGCTTGACATCATCAAAAATAGTTGTTGTGGTTGATTTTGGGAGTTATGTAGAAGTGTGAACCTTATTTATGATTTCATATGTAACCTATTCAATTGATAGCACATCTCCATTTGGTGAAAGGAAAGGAGGCAATTCGAACCTATGCAAGACTCCAAAATCCTTCCTGTTTTCGTCGACACTTTTCTTAGTACTGTCTAGCGCTCCTTGCTCTTTTCTTCTACCTTGTGAAAATGGGTGAATTCAATTTCTTTGCTGGAGGTGGCCCTTGGATCTGGAATTCCTACATTTCTCAAAGCCTCACTAGTTGCCACACATAACTTGTAAATTAAACACTGGGACTCTGTTACTCAAGGGGTATAATCCTATAGAATTTGGTTGACCAGCGATCCAACCCTTTCATTAATCTCTCGAGAATCCTTCAAAAATTGTATAACTAGTTTGAGGATGATGAGTGCAATTATGATTCACTCTCAGTAGGTAGATACCAACCTTTTTTTTATAAGAAGGGTTGTAGATCTTTGTACAAATACTAGCTCTTGATGTAGCTAAGATTCTTTTTCTTTCACACTCTCCTCCATTTGATTCCTTTCCTTGAGAGTATTTTCCAACTCGAAACCTAATTTTATGATCTCCTGATCATGAGCATGTAGAGAAGACTCAACTCCTTGCTTGTCATTTCTCAAATTTTCTGCTTCTTCCTAAGCCCTTTGTAAATGGTTAAAGGTTTAAGATCAGACACCGTCCAACTCTTTCTTTATGCTTTCCTAAGCATGCTAGTGTTGTGCATTTGATTTGTGTTCAAAAAGTTCAACCTTCAGCCTATCGATATTAACGTACAATTGAATCTGCTCATCCTGAGTCTTTGCAAGAGATCTTGTTTCTTTCTCTCATTGGTCTTGTATCAACATTATGGGGGCCATTTCAACATCTCGAGCTTTGTTTTTTGACTACAACCTATTCATCATTTCCTTCACATTTTTCAGCTCTGGCTCACACTTCCTTATTTTCTAATCCAGCCTCTCGTAATCCACATATACTACCTTTTGAGTGGTATTTGCTAGATCCACCTTTGTTGTATGGGTGAATTTCATTTAGATCCAAACCTAAAACCCTAATGTCATAATCCTCCATCTGCATTTCTCCTTCGGGTCAGGATACAGAAGGCTTCATGATAGTAATCCATAGAGAATTTTGCTCTTCATTGAAACAAGTTTGAATTTTCTTCACAGTTGGTAGTTCAACATTCTTCAACAATATTTTATGTTTCCTAGATTTTTGAGCCCTCCTAATTGCTTCAAAATTATATTGAAGAGTTTGTGGGGTGTCAATGCTTTTTGTTGCAAGAGAAGCACCAGGGGGTAGACTGAAAAATAGTGACAAAAGGGGAGACTTCAAAAGTATGAGCATGTGGGGAGGTGAATGTGAGGGTAATCATGGAAAATGGTGGGATGCTAAATTGAGATTAGTCCCTAGAAGGAATAGTTGGGGTAAAAAGAGAAGCAGGTGGAATGGGTGATTTTTGCCCGAATGAGGATGAACCTATGGTAATGGGCAACATAGATGGTTTGACTTTCTCGAAAGGGGCCCTGGATAGGATGATCAAAGAATCAATAGCCGTCGAAGCAAATATAGCTCTCTCAAAACTCGGGGGTACATCATGTTGGCACCTTCAAATTTTTCAAATTTGAAGTGCCCATATTGAAAAGATTTCCTTTCCACACTCAGAAGTGCACTTGAAAAATCTTCCTAAGTGACCTAATTTGAAGGGTCACAATTCAGAGCTAGTTGATTGTCATGTCAAAAAGATTTATTCTCTCCATTCTCCCCACATTAATGTACTCCTTGGTCTGATTTCAAAGCCTCGTGATCAAATTTACTATTTTTACTAGTCCAAAAGCAAATGCAGTTTGCTCTATTTTCACACCTGCATTTTCAGAACTTTTCATGATGGTCAGCATTTTCAGAACTTTTCATGATGGTCAAGTTTGACCCTCAATATCTTTTGACAAATGATGATTCAAGGAAATCCCTCTAGGACATGTATTCACTATACCCAAATGACCTACTTTGTCTAGTGGCAGTTCCCTAGGAGATGATTTGATATTTTTTCAAAATGGCAATTTGGTGAGTTTAAATTCGTTTTAAATAAGAATAGTTACAAAAAAGTCTGAGTAGGCCACTTTTATGTTGATTATCTTTCACCTCGTGACATATTTTTCCAAGCCATTTTTTGCACTCCATTTTTGGCTCAAATATCTACCTGTCTGCTTAGTTTCAGGGCGTTAGGATAAGTTCTGATGGGTTATTTAATCATTTTTTTTATTGCAATAGGGTCAAAAATGATGTTCTAGAAAGTGTCAAATTTATAAATTATAAGAACCCATTTCTTTTTTTGGCTTGAAATGTCTCCAGCTCCATTTTCATCAAAAAAATGGAAGCCATAAGATGCGTTATTTTAATGCATTTCAGGTGTGATAAACACGTGCTAAGGGTCAGTTTACAAAGGAGGTACTTGAATTTTAAGGGTTGGGCAAGACTTGAGGAAATGGGTTTTCTCTAAACAATTGATTATGTCCCTACGCAAAAAATCATGGCTCCAAGTGGTCTTGTTTGTGAGTAGCAATTTTTAATCATTTTGCTAGCAGGAAAATTAGTTTTTCCTCTTTGAAATTTCCAAACTTTGCAAAATTTAAGGCATTTTCAATGTTTTAAATGTTAGGGGAGGACTTGGAATGCATTTATAAAGGTTGTAAGGTAAAATTGAAGTTGAATTTTTTCACCAATTGCCTTTGCCCGCCGGAATTTTGGAGAGGTCTTAAGAGAGGTGCACGCTGGTGAGCAGGCCATTTTATGGCATTTTTGAGGCTTCAAGAAGATTGTTTTAGGTTTGAATAAGTGCCTTATCCCTATTTTAACACTTAGGGAAGGTTTTGGAGCGTTCAAATTGAAGAAATTTTCTTGTATGATGCTCTAAAATGCTCAAAAAATATTTTGCATGTCTAGCTACAACAAAAAATGACTTGCACAATTGTAAATAAATTTACAACAATTTATCACACCTTGGGAATGATTTAAATGTTATTTGAAACACTCTCAAAGTGCCATTCACCATAAAAAATTATCCAACATTTGATTTCATGATCTACAACAAATTTCATTATGTAAAGAAAACTCAAATTTGGAGCTTGAAATACACACTAAAGGATGGCACCATTGTTGAAGCTCAAGGAGATCCATTTGATGTTGCAAAAGAGACTTTACACTAGTATAAATGGCTACTTTTGAAGACATTTGTATTCAATTATGATGTAAATCTAAGAACAAGTCTAGCCCGCTACCTCGCGGGAGTAAGAGATGATGTCAACACAGAGGTGTGGGGAAGCGGGGAGGATACGGTTTGCTCGCCAGCCCGTGAAAGTATAAGGTGACATCATTGAAGAGTTGTGGGGGTGAGGGGAAGGAAGAAATCTGCATTTTTATTTTTTTTAAATGTTTAAATATTTTATTTTTTCTATTATGGGGTTTCCTTGCTAGCCCACGAGAACCCATGATGGTGTGAAAGGCAAGCAATGTGGGTGTGGGAAAGACAAATTGGACCCAAAAAGAAATATTTAAAGAGGAATTGTTTTAAATTTTATTTACGCAGTGAGGTAGAAACAAAGAAAAATAGAAAAGACTTTAAATATAATTGAAATATGAAAAAGGGCACAAACATATATTTTTATACAACCCATTATAAAATATTTAATTGCCTTCACCTTTTAAATATAAAGAATTTAGATTCAATGTTGGGTGGATATTTTATTTTCTAGAGATGAAAGTGTAAAATGCAACAAGGTAAAAGAAAAATAAAAGGAGCTTTCATGGGTAAAGACAACTTGCTTTCATCTACAAGGTAAAATGAAGAATAGGTTAAACGACTTTCATGGAGGAGCAAAAACACTTGCAACCAGAAGATAATTTTCATTGTAGGGTAAAATGTGGGACAGGTGAATAATTTTCAAAATGAAACAACAAGTTTGCAACTTCGGTAAAAAGGAGTGGGAGAATTTGTCGGTGGTCAACATATATTCTCTACAGCAAGGGTGTAATAGAGAAGGTCATCATGAAGGAAATATTTATTTGTTAGAAGGGCAAAAAATATAAGATTCATGAATTTGGGAGCTGATAGAAATTTCTTCAACAAGCAAAGGAAGTTATAGATCAATGGAGCTGAAGATGTTAGATGTCAATTGAAGATGTATTTTTAGGGTTTCTCTTTCTTCTATATCTTCTTTCTTTTCTCATTTGTACAGGTTTTGAACCTTTGTATGGGTTGGGTAGATAGATAAATGTTGAATTCGAGTTGTAAATGGAGTATGTAAAACTTGTAATAGTTGGGTTTTATGAGAATATGCTAGCCAATTTGTGCACCAATAAATTACTATTCATGAAGTTCTCTCCAAATTTGTATGCTTTTAATTATATAAATTCAATATATCAAGGATGTTTTGAATTTGTCATCACAATTTTCCTATGATTGTGTTGTTTGGCCATGGTTCTCTTTCAAGTAAAGAGTTAAATTACTATGATCAAATAACTATAATTTTAAGTGCATAGGTGCAATTTCTAAGTAGAAATTTATGACAATATGAGTGGGTTTGTTGAATTAAGGCATTAACACATTTTAAAATCCATTGGTTGAAATTAGTTTTTTGATAGGATATTTATTGCAGTTTTATATTTGAATCCATGGCCCATGATTAAGCACTGATCTATCAAAAAACCCTAGGCATTTTCAAAAACAATCTAATCATATCAAAATCTCTAATATTTTGGTCATTTTTATTTCATGTTTAAGTTATTATAGTTTCCTATATCTTCATGGTATTTGAAAGAGTATAGAGGCTAAATTTGAGAGAAGTTTACCTACCAACCCTCTATGTGTTTGAGATGAAGATATTTAGGTTATTTATTTTTAGTTCAATGTTCAATGCAAATGGGATTATGCTTGAACCAAGCAGAATATAAAACACCCATCACTCATATACTTGAGAACTATCCAATTTCATGGGTCTGTTATTTGTTATTTGACACAAGTTTTTCATACATTCAGGCCTACAATTAGGAGCACCCTCTAGAGTTCTGTGGATCTCAAAGAGCAAAAGGATTTCATAGACTTGTTTGTTGGATTTTCTTGTCTTTAACATGTTGATAGTGTAGATTCCTTGTCCTAAATATTGAATCCCTTAGTTTAGGAATTGTGTTTCTCCTTAGGGTTGAAAGTTGCAAGAAAAACAACCAACACATCACATGGTGTATTAAAAATGGTAGGGGCCTCATTGAGGACCAAAAGTTCAAACTTTGTAGATGGAGGTTTCTCTTAAATAAATAGGGGTAATGAAGTAACCAGAGATGTAGAGGTAGGAAGAAGAGGGGGAGTGAGACTTACCTGGACTGTGACTGTCCAAACATTATGCAGAGCAAACTTTGCTTCTTCTTCATGCTTGATTTCTAAATTGAGTATGTATAGGTCTTGAACTCACCTTCTCTTTTTTCTACCCAATCTGGCATGTCCTATTCCTTTAGTGAATGATCTAATTGAAGCTTGGCCCTTTTATTCTATAGCTTACCCTCTTGGGGACTATCAGGCTCTCTTTCCATTACTTTGGACATTGGTAGAGGATGCAACTTGTGAGTCCTTTTTCTTAGAGATTCTTCCTCTGTCAAGCTCTAGTGGTCGGGAAGTATGGCATGGAACTCATTCTCCTATTATCTTGTGGCTAGTCTCTAGGTTACTAACATCGGAGTTGGCTTGTCGATCATAAATTTATTTGAACTATTCATCATATGGGTGAAACTCTCTTATCAACCTATGTGGGCATTCCATCTCTTGTCGAAATATCTATATATTCATCTTCTTTTTATTAGACCACCCCCTCCATTTCATTTGATTATTGAGGGTTTTATTAATTAAAAGGTTCCTCTGATAGTCCACCTACACTATATAGAAACTCAACCATGCTGGGCATCTGGCTGGTATCAGTGCCAGACTAATATATAGTTCTTCCTTTTCTTGAGTCAGATTCTTCCTGGACTCCACTTAATCTCGACTGACATGTTTCAAAGGGAAGAGATTCCTCAGATTGTAGTCCCACATGTCACAAATAAGGACTAAGTCTAGGGCCACAAACATATTTGTAAGCTCCCTCTATGCATCCTGCTTCTCCAATATCACCTTACTATTTGTAATAGAAAGGGGAAGTGGATATATCTTTGTCTTTTTCCTTCCTCTACCATAGGCATTGTCAGCAAGATTTCCATCATGACATGCATCGAATGCGAAAACTCTATCCATTGCAAATCTGGGGAGTTGGAAAGGCTCTCCGATGAAACCATGAAATATGATAAATGTGAAATCTTCTCTAAATAAATAATCCATCAGAGTTGATGTTGTTTTGATCCATTGCAAAAACTTAGAAGAAAAAAAATTCATTGGACACGACAATAGCTCTTGAAGAACCGGTCTCAAAAATTGGTTCAAAAACCAATAATAATAACATATTTTTGACAACATAGAGGTCCATACAAAAATTGGCTAACATAAACCATTCTCATCAAGCCTGGAAACACATAAAGGTCTCTCTAGAAAGCTAAAAATTTGATGTAGAAATAAGTGAGCCAAGAAAGAAGAATACTTGAACTTGTACTCAAAACTCTAATTCTTGAGTTGCTCCAACATGTTTGTAGCTACTACATTAATAAAGTCATAAAAACTGTGCCTTTTCTCCCATTTGAGTATGAGAGACATGTCGATTTGGAAAGCGTGGACCTTCTCGTCATTATCCAAACCAAAAATCCAAGCTAGCATCGAGAAAAGATCCTATTTGTTATTTTTGAAATTTTTATGCACCAGAGGAAAAGGAAACCGACCTCTTGACAACCTTTATTCCATGTGATCCTCATAGATACTTTCTCTCTAGTTCACTTCTTCTTGGAGAATATCCATAACTTCCTCATTGAATGACTTGGTGCCCTAGTTGGAAAGGATACA
Source organism: Sequoiadendron giganteum (assembly GCA_007115665.2). NCBI lineage: Eukaryota > Viridiplantae > Streptophyta > Pinopsida > Cupressales > Cupressaceae > Sequoiadendron > Sequoiadendron giganteum. Next base: position 579,425,079 of record CM021104.1, read on the forward strand.
CAACATATCCCATATAGCTATAGAAAAAATCATGACCTTGATCTTATTACACACAATAGTTCTAGTGTCTATGTTAAACCTTTTGGCACATGCATCAACTATTCTAGGCATGGCTGTATGAAAAGTAACATGAACTATGGAAAACCACAATTCCAAATCTGGGAGGAACACCCCTCAGATGCACCATGATCTTGTATTCTTTGAAATGCTCCCTCCCTAAGGACCTTAGAGATTTTTACCAATTTTGGATCAAAGACATTGTCAATAGCATCTCCCACTACCTCTTTCGGAGCACTTGTATATACCAAAACCCTTCTACAATATTCAAAAGGTTGCTCCTCAAGCACTAGGGAATTGGTGAATGAGTTTTGCCCAAATATATTGGAAAAACGAGGCCTTCTTGATGAATCTTTATCTCCTCTTCTAGACATTTATGGTTGCACCATGGTTGCTTCAAAAGTTGCAAAGAGTTTTTTCACTAAAAACAACCACTTTCGTTTTGCTACTTTAAAAAAATCTACTTTTTAGTGTAGTTAATTCCATTAGTACATACATGAAATTAAGGCTATGTTGTTACCGTTGGTCCATTAAATGTTGCAACAAGGTGATACATGTGAGTTGGAGATCCATATCCCTTAGAAATACCAAAAAATCAAGAAGAATGGAATTAGTACATTCCCTTCCCCACCTTTATTTGCAAATAAGCTCTTTGTTTTGGGGAATGTTCTTTTAGTTATGAAAATTGTGCTTAAGTGATGCAAAGTACCCTTGAAAATATGTGCTCTTTAATTTGTTAGGGTTTAGCTCATTAATCCATGTCTTTTCACATACATGAACTAGCTGATGCTGATGATCGGCTTATGTGGGCATTTACTCCCAATGCCCAAATTTAAATTTTAGGACCTTATGCCAGATTCTCCATATGATTTTTCCTCCATCCTTTGATTTCTTTCATATTTTTCCCATTGCCGTCTAGCCAAAAATAGACTTTTCACTATTTGGGTTTATCGACACCTCTTTTCTATTAATAGCTATGCCACCTTAAGGCAATATTCATTCAAAAATAAACCCTTTAAGTTTATCCAACCTTTTATTTATTTTCATATCATCTTTCACTCTATTGCTTTAGCCATGTCTGCCAGCCTAGGAACTCCTGTTCATCTTCTTCCACGAAGGCCACAATACGCCTTTACTAGGGAGATTACTACTCATAAAATCAAGTGCCTATTGAAGAGGTGCGACCACCTTGGGATAATTTTATTTTGTTGGTTAATTGGCATGGACTTTATTGAGGATGAGAGCTAGATGAGGAGTAATTGAGACATCATGTCTCACTTTGTGACCTCCCTCTTAGACCTAAATGCCACCAACCCTCAAAGAGTGGAGATATGCCACCAAATGTTATATTCCTTTCTGCTGGAAGGCCTTAGTGAGTTTTTTCAAGTTGATATCTTGAGTGTTGGCATTCCAAGTGCAATGGATCTTTGCATGAACATTTATCATTGGGTGGATGTTCCCTCGTTAACCTTTTTGAGCGATTTCAACACCATGGACCTTGAAAGTCACCACTCTTTGTCTCTTTTTGTGGCCAACTACTTCCTATGGGAGTATGGCTTGAAATTCATTCTTGGGGTAGATATCAGGAAGCATTTCGAACTTCTGGTATACAATCACGAAGACTAGAGGCTGAGGTCCATGTGTCATGTGTTTTTGTGTCCCATGTTTCCCTATCAACATAGAAGAAGAAGAAAATAATGACTATGGGCAACATGACTGCATAACCATGGCTGGAGGCCTAATATTTTTTTCATTTTTTTTGTAACATGCCTCCATTTTGCTCTTTTTGCTCGTTTATCTCAAAGACTCTTTTTGGGTTTTGCTTAAGAGAGCTTCAAGTTAAAATTTGAGCCACAAGCTATATTACACTTGTAAAATTTTCAATGAATATATAATATAATAGATTATTTTCCTACTTCTTATGTGTTCCTTATTTTCCCTCATGGATTATTCTAAAACGAAAACATTTTTTAAAAAATTTACATACAGTACATAATTGTAATTTTTTTTAAGAATAACATACTTTAATGGAACAATTTTAGATAAATACCATTCACTGGTATATCTAAAGCATTTAATTCCATGTCTTCTAGCTCATACACATTCATTTACATGCATGCACTAATTTAGAAGTGTCCCTTCCATAAAACTTTGAATTTGGTGTGCTTCCCTGGTTTTGCAGTACGCTCATCATATTTTAGCACTAGGCTTCCTTCCATGAATTATGGGTCATAAGTCATCTTATCAAACCATCATTTGACTATCTATTGGTGACCAATCATAGCTTCAAATGCCTTCTCTCTATTTTCCTCAAGCTTGAGGAGCTCTACTATCTATACCTCCATTCCATCACTTTCCTCTATTTCGAGGGCTTTTAGTAATTGTAAAGTAGGGAGTTCCATGGAAATAGGTAACACTACCTCTTTCTTGTACACTAATTCATAGGGAGATTCCTTTAGGATATACTTTGGCATGATTCAATCTGCTCATAGAGTGGCCCATAGGTGCTTGCACTAATCTCATTGTCGTTCAGACCCAACGTGCTTGATTAACCTAATTAGGTTTTTTTTGTGTTGACTCTGCTAACCCATTTACTTGTGGGTAATATTTCGACAAAGTCTTAATGTAGATCCCATTTTTAATAGAAAAATAGGACATTCGTGAACCTACAAAAGCCCGAGAATTTTTGGATATGACATTTTTTGGTGAACCAAACCTAGTCACCAACTCTTTGAAGAAATTAAAAATCTCGCCCTCTATAGCATTTTTTAGGGTGATGGCCTCTATCCACCTTATGAAGTAATCAGTCACAGTGAGGATCCATTTGTGACAAGCATTAGATTTGGGATTTATCATTCCAAAAATATACAATCCCCATTTAGAAAAAGGCTCTTCAATTATGATGGGACTTAAAGGAAAAGAGGAATTTTTTATTTTGCCAACAAAAAATTGGTATTGAGTACATTTCCACACCAAATGGTGCACTTCAGAAAACATTGAAGACCAATAGTATCCTATTCGCATGATTTTCAAGGTGGTATTTTTAACAAAGAAGTTACCACCCTCAAGACTGATATAGAATTCCTTAAGAACTTTTTCCACCTGCTGCTTATCTAGATATCAGAGAAAGACACCATCATAGTTTCTTTTAAATAATTTCCCTTCAATTAATACATACATACTGCCTTGCAGTCAGTAGTATCTCCTTTTGTGGAATGGGAGACTAGCTGGGTAGTACCCCTTTTGCAAATATCACATTTGATCTACCACCCAGGAGTCATTGTACTTAAAATAATTTGACTAAACTTGATCAAGCTTCTTGTCAGCTTAAAAACCTGATTCCTATGTAAGGTACTCACAGAGGCCTCTTCCCTGAACTAGCTTAGTTGGTCTGATTTCCACATTGTATTCTAGGATCTTGGTGATCAAATTGGCTCTCTTGTAAGTTATTTCTCCTTCGATAATACATTCCCTTACACTCTAGTGAGCAACCAAGATGGTGATTTTATTACCCAACACCAAGTGAGAACTTTTTAAGGCTCTTAAAAATGGAAAAAGTCTAATTTTCTATAAAGTTGTATCTGGTTTCATAACCCTTAAGGGTTCTTGAGTGAAAATAAATTAGATGCTCCCCATTATTCTTGTCATCCTTCTGAGTGAGCCAAAAATCTATGCTATGCTAATTACTACATACATAAAGCAATAAATCTTTAGAAAATTTTGGGTTAACAAACACTAGAGAACCAAAGATAGCCATCTTCATCTACTAAAAATCTTCCTTGCCTTCAAGGGTCCTTTTGAAAATCAAGTTCTTCTTGAGCATCAATGTGATGCATCTTGCAATGCCTGCAAAGTCTAAAATGAACTGAATAAAAAAGTTAATCTTCCTTAAGAAAGACTGTAGCCCTTTTTGATTCACTGATAGGGGTAAATCCATTATAGATCTCACTCTTTTGGGATCTATTGCAATTCCCTCGTTGGATACTAAGAAAAAAAGTAGCTTACCTTGAGGTACTCCAAAAACACATTTTTTGGGATTTAAAGAAATCCTAAACTTTTGACACCTCTGGGAAATCTATTCTAGATGATCAAAATGATCAAACTTTATCTTTGAAAAAACTATCAGGTCATATAGATAAATTAGAATGATAAATTTGATCAACCCTCTGAAAGCAATGTCCATGGCTCACTAAAAAGTGGCACCAACATTTGAGAGTCCAAACAAAATCTTTGCATATGTAAATGTTCCCCACTTAGTAGTAAATACTATTTTATGTTGGTCACCTTCCTTGACATATACCTAATTGTATCTTGAGAAACCATCAAGCAACGAGAACATCTCTAACCTAACCACAGTCTATAGGATCTTCTCCATCAATGGAAAAGGGTAGTGATATTTTAGTGAAGCTTTATTAAGATCTTGGAAATTGACACAAAGCCTAATGTCACCATTTTTCTTCTGAATCGACACCAGATTAGACACCCACGTTGAGTGCTTAATCAAGTAAATGATCTAAGATTCTATCAATTTGGTGAGCTCTTGGGCGATCAATGCCTCAAATTTTTAGATTGATAGACCTTTGCTTCTATCAGACTAGTTTAGGCCCTTCCACCAAGTTGATGGTATGTTGAATTATATTAGGATTGTATCCTCTAAGATCATCATAGGTCTAGGATATAACTCTTTTGTATCTAGAACATAGATCCCTTAACCTTTCTTTATCTTCCCACATAATATTCCTTTTGACTTTTAGATTTTTGTCGATTCTAACATCTAGCTCCTCATAAACCTTTTCATCCATGGTAGACCTTTGCTTGTTATTCCTAACATCTTCATAGTTAAAGATATTTTTGAAGGAGGTTGAACTCCTAGTTGTGAATAGTCAGAAGCTCCCTTTGACTTTTGGATGAAGGTGGCAATCTAAGTATTGTCTTTGAACACTTGCTAGTTCTGATCATTTTCAGGGATCGATGATTGGATGATGATCTACACTACCCTTTTCTTTGAATCAAAAATAGGTTCAAACTATGATCTAATTGAATCCATCTGATAAACTATACTATTTTGAGATCAGGGAATGACTTGCACATTGAAATCTTTAAAACCTTCAATCAAATCCCATATTCGATGTCTATATTACTCCATTCTCATTATTTTAGAAGTTGCTTGCACGTGGACCTGCCTCACAATCAATTCAGAATTCTTTGAATGCCTGAAACCTCATCGCACCCATTCTCTCGGTGAGAAATAAACTATGGATCAAGTCTTCATATTTCGCATCATTATTAGAGCACAAAAAATGGAATTGATAAGCCTTGAGGGTCTCTAATCCTATTGGGGATAGTAATCAAACTCCTTATTCAGAATCATCTTTACATTTAGCACCATTAAAGTATAGGGTCCATAGATGATTATTCGTCAGATCATCATATCTCTCTCGATACTTCATCAGTTTTAGATAGATCAATTCATCATCAAAGATCACATGTGTGCCTAGTCCTATGACATGGAAATTTTTGAATGGGTCAGAGTTGATGAATTGGTTCAGGAGAACCTCTTCTTTGGGGGTCCGCTCACTTGTACCTTATTTTTCTTCTAGAATTTCCACATAATATCCATCTTGTCTTGAGAAGGAGGTATTCATTGCTTCAAGAAAGAGGACTACATTGTCCGTTATATGTTCAAGGTGCAGAGATTTTGACAAAATTTTCATCTTCGCCCTGTGCTTGGTTCTTAATAATAGATGTGAATAGTCCAGTACCAAGTATCTACAAAGCTTTACAGTGAAATCTATAGAAAAACACATCCCGAAGATCAAGAGATTTCTATCACCACTAATTCTTGTGAGACGGTCTCGCTCAATCATGAAAATAGGGTTAAAGATAGATCTTTGATCCGACTAACTTTCAGAACCTTCTTCCCATCAAATTGCATGATTATTTTCTCAAGAGATTCATACTTAAGAATTAAGGCATCAACTACTTTATTTTCCATGATCATTCTAGTGGCTCCCAAATCAATCATATTATTATGCAAAATTTTATCTCCCACTATTAATGTTAAAAGGAAGGGTGTGGGATTTGGTTTTCTTAAATCTTTCTCTTTTGCATCTCCCGCATCATTTGTATAAGCTACAACTTTTAGAGCTTGAGGATCCAATGTCGTCCAATGCTTCCCAAAGCAATTTATTTTGCTCAGGAATAGATATAACATCCCATAATGAAACACTAGTAGGTGCTTCTTTAGCTACTCCACCACATTGAACATTTTGACTAGTGGGACCCTTAACCTAAAATATAGAATCTCCATCAGCTTTGGAGGAAAATGCTCTTTCGTGAATACGGTTGACATCTTATCTGACTATTTTTTAGGAAATGGTGGAATTCATTGTTGTTGACTTGCTCGAATAGTCAGTTGTGGGAATCATTTTTCCTATGATGGTGGTTGGCATGGCTGAGGACAAGGCATAGCTTATGGCATGTAGTCTCCTATGAGCCTTCTCTTGGATTTGGTGTTGTAGTCTGACTACACGTGCAAAGTACTAGTTATCAGAGCTTCATTTGTGAATACCACATCTTCTTCCTCCATCTAGGAAAATAGTGGTTGATTAGGTGTGATATCCAACTCTTTCTCTACAAACATCCCTTGCATTTGTGCCCTAAAGCAAACATTCTCTATTTCAAAGGACTTGTATCCTTCTACATTCAAAAGCATATCTTTATTTCTTTTCTCTTCTATCTTTTGTTGCATATTTCCCCTTGGGTAATTTCAGGGAATATGGCTATCATTGCAAGGAAAGAACCATGCATTTTTATCTTCCACCAGATTGTTCTTGCCTTGGATTAAATATTTTCTCTGGCTCTCCTTGGCTATCTATAAGGGTATGGTGACTGGGATTATCTCATTGGCAGACACTGCTTGGTGACCTCCCTGACTCGAGGGTCCTGGGTATGTGTTTTTCTTATAGACTGGCCTTCCTCCTTGATAGGTTTGAGTAGCTTGCTTTGGAGGAGCTGATTTTTTCCGCTTAATGAGAACTAACTCATTAGTAAAAGACCACATGAGGATTTTCATATCATTGATGTGTACTACTATAGAGGAAGAACCCGAAGTGCTTGGATATGTATCTGGATATACATACATAGATTATGGTGGACCTGATCATGTCACTTACATCATGGAAGTGCTCAGAGCAGCTTCCTCTCAAAGTGCGCCCAATATTTTCACAAAAATAGGCATCAAAGGTCATGGTGGAAGCTTCTCAACATCTATCAAACTATTTTCTATATGTACCGCCAACTCATATGCATCAGGTAAGATATCTCCTCCCATGAAATTTATCATCACCACAATATCTGAATTGATAGCCTTTAGGTAGAACATGAACACCATTATAGCTTGAGGTTGGGAAGTTGTTAAGATCATTTGTAAGGTTTTGTTAAACCTGGTGTTGAAGTCACTTATGGCCTCTTGTGGAGCTCTCTTTATGGTGATCAGTTGATGTAGTAGTGAAGAATGATCTCCTTTCTCCAAAAAGCATTCAAACATCTTTTCTCCAAGTTCATCCCATGAGCTCATAGAACCAGAAGTCAAAGATTGATAACAATATCAAGACTTCCCTTTGAAAGAGGCAACCGATAATCTCATAGAAATATTTTCTTCCACTATATTGTGTACTTTAAATACCTCCACTACATCTTGGATGTGTTTGCAAGGGGTTTTAAAGTCCCCTCCTGATAATTTCAAAATAGACTTGAGGTCATTAGTGGTTATGGTGGGCTAGATATTTGGTGGAGTAGGTGGTTGTAGAAGACTACCACTATCCCATGTTATGAATATCTTGGGAGTAGGAGGGGGTATGTGAGCCATGAAGAAAATATTTTTGTGAATTGGATAAACTGGTATAATTATTTGGAAACTTTGACCCCTAGGTAGAGTAGATAAAGCTCTAGACTCTGGACTCTTCCTCCTTTCTCTACTACATCTTATAGCCAATACAAAACCTATAATTATTCTTCTCCTAGGTACAAAACAGGGTAACTAGGAATACTAGAAATAGCCCTTTGAAGACGCTCTTGTTTGAACTCTAGGCATGAAACTTTCAGTTTCTTTCCTTGGCCTAATTTAAGAAATATTTTTTACTTCTATTTAGGCCTTTGGGAAACTTGTCCCATTAGGCATGCCAAAAAAAAATATTGATCATCAAAGCTTGTGCCTCTTAGATATTCTTATGGGAAATTCAATGAGTGAGGGAACAAACTATGCCTTGCTAAATACCTCTGAGATTTTTATAGAAAAATGACTCTTCTTTGAGTTTGGGAAAAGGGGTAGAAATAAATGTAAACATAAAACATGATAATGGTGATGTGTAAATGATAAATCATAACATTTGAAAACCTCAAGTTCTCTTCTATGAATGATATGATAGACACAAAATGCCACAACTCTTCATTGTTGGGAAGAGAATGAACAACATAGGCTAGATACAAGCACAATGCAATCATTCAATCTACCAACAAGAAGTGTTCATTAATATCCGACCAAGCATACAAGTTTCAAGAGTTGAAAAAAAACATTCAAAAGCCACATAAACAATTCCTCTTAATATAGCATCAGATGAAAAATAGTAACCTTTAAAAAAATAGAGAAGTCCAATGACATAATCTAGCTTCTATAGGCTATAAATTTATCATGCAAACATACAACATTGAAATCAAATAATCAAACTATTCAGATTAATATATCCATAGTGTTCTATTCTAGATGAAGATATAAAGAAGGAAACATTGGCAGAGGCCATATCATGCACAGTTTCAAGTACTTCTCCTAGATAACTCGCACTTAAAATATCAAGTGAGATTCAAAATAGAGGTCGGATTCCAATATGACAATAGTTTGAGTTAAAACAGATATAACATGCTAGAGGGAAGTAGTGGTCTATAAAATATAAAGAAAATACTTCCTATAACTATGAAAAACTAAAGAAATTTTTCCAAAAGGAAAACTCCAGGAACCCTCTTGCTTTGCACCTACCTTAAATTTATAGCCTCTAAGGAAAGATAAGTGTCAAATCCATTCAGACATAATGACTGCCAAATGTCTATGCCTGATAGGTTAGAATATGATCACAAATCTTTAATTAGGTCATGCTAATCTTTTCTCATCATCTCTCAATTTTTGTAATAATATCCTTTAGATATTTAATAGGATTGACCTCCATAAACACTTGAATCCTAGAAAACAACCTGGAAAAAGTCTTGTCGATCAATCAAGTGGCTTTGGTGGCACTGACTCACATCCTCATCCTAAAAATAAAAAAAATTACACTCTGATGGACTCTGAAGGAAAACCTCTCCAAAGTACCACTTCCCTGCAACAAATAGATGTTGTGTTAGGTAGGTGGGTATTCTTAGATTTGTGAAAAGTATTTTTGAGAAATATGTTTCCAAGCTGGCAGGTGGTTCAACTTCCTTCTGAAAGGAAATAAATTGAAAAAACACATGCAACCACCATGTGGTGCATTGTGTTCCCTTTAGAAACACTTATGTTTGTGTGAGGATCTTTCTGAAGCCAAAAGTAGAAGCCGAAAATTAAAAATCCTAAGGAAATTTTTTGCTTCGCAAGTCCTAGTAGGGATTTTTTTTTCAAAAAGGAATTTTCAATAGATTTTAGTACTATTTTATGTTGTATTATATGTATCCTAAGTGAAAATGAAATTTTTAGATGATTTGCAATGATTTAAGGTGCAAAAATGCAACCTATATGCACTTTCACTAATGCAAAATTTTGAAACTTTAGAATGCCAATCAACTAATGAAAACCTAATGCATAGTTAATGAAAGCTAAATCTAGAATGATGATGGACTCCAAATCAGAAAAAATAAGGTATTATAATTGCATGTTCACCAAAATGAAATGGGGAAAATGGTGATGTCCCTCTCTGGGGTTTCTAGGGTTGTGGACCCAAAAGGAGAGAGATCAATTTTCTTGGTCTTTTCACTCAAGAAAAAACACTTGATATTTCAATGCAAAGGAGATTGAAATATGGAAAATGGAGTGTTCTAGGGAATTGAATGATGTCAAATGAGGTGTTCACCACCAAGTGTAAAATTGGAAAATACAATAAGTTATAAAAAACAGTGTGATATGTAGAAATGATCCAAATGACTTAAAAATGCAAGAAGAACAAAACATAAAGCCACATAATGGAATGTGTGCACTTGGAAATGTGTTGAAGGCTGGAAATATTACTGATTTTGAAATTTTGGCCATTGAGACTAATTCACTAATCTAGGCAAGTCAATCCTAGATCGATGTTTCTGCATAGGAAAGGGTTTCTCGAAAAAGGGTATCCAAAAATACCAAAATATCAAAATTGACCAAAAATGGGACTCATTCACCACTTATGGAAAATGAGTCCAGTTAGTATTTTTTGGAAATTCAAAGTTTTCATCCACACCTCTTAGTCTGCTCCTTTTGTAGCTCCAAGTTATTGAATCTGAAACTCTATTTTCAAGGTTGTAGATGGCCTTTTAGTGATGAATATGACCTTGTAGATGGGGAGACAAGTTTGAAACCTAATCTTCAACAATCTTCAATAATATTCAAGTCTCCAAAGTACCTAAATCTGCAATCACATAAAGAGAGAGAAAAACTTGTTGATTGTTAGGGAATGGGGGTTTTCCTTGGTTAAACGCCTTGTAGTTAATTAAACCAAATGATGAAATAAGATAATTAAGCATGAATATGAATTAATACAATTAGAACCTTTCCATGATGATTTATATTTCATTTTTGCAATGATTGATGAAGAATCTTGCTCTTGAATGCCTTATAATTGATCTTGAAAACTATCTTGATGACCTTGTGAATACTTGAAATTCCTAACTCTTTCTTACTTGAATTGAGAACATGAATGCATGATGAAATGATGTTTTTAGAGCTGATTTCTATAGGAAATCCACTAACATGACCATTAATTTTATCCCTAAGGACGACATGGAGGAAATTTGAACTTAAAACCCAATTTTTCCCCTTCAAACCTCAAAAATAAGCCAAATGGGACTCATTCACCATATTGGATGAGTGAGTCCCACTTGGATGCTAATTATTCTCCCAAAGTGGAGAATGGGTCCCATAAGGGCTATTTCGGGGGCTAAAGTGTTGGGGGTGAAGAATATAAGTATTTAAGTTGATATTGTTGGGGTTTTGATCAAAATATTCCTTGGAATGCACAATATGGGATCATAGGAGTGTGTTAATGCTAATACAAAGGCCATTAATGCAAGAGGGCCCAAAATCCAATGTGAAAGTGTAAATAAATACACTTTACAACACTAAATTAGGGAAAACTTAGGTCTATCTAGCTTAGAAGAGCCCTAAATCCCATGTGAATGTGTAAAACACATTACAAAACTAGATTAGGTCAACTTGATGTACAAGTATCCTAAATTTAGTGTGAATATGTAAATAAAAACATTTTACAACATTAAATTAAGAAAAAATTAAGTTAATTTAGCTTAAAAAGGGCCCAGGACCTAATGTGGATTTGTAAAAAACCTCACAACACTAGATGAAGGTGACATTAAGTCCAATTTATCTTTAATTAATCAAGGTGCAGTTTTTTCTACACTACAATTGTTATGTCTTACATGTGGTTTGAGACCACCATGGTGTTGCACATTATTATTTGTATATATGGTATAGGACCACTATTACCCTCATCCCCTTAGGTGGATTTTTTCAAGTCTTGTAGTGTATGTAATCTTTATTTTAATGAGAAAGAAAATTGTTGCAATTTAGTTATTGAATATTTAGTTTCTTGAGAATTACACTAGTAATGTGAATTTTTATTTATTGAGGTATTTAGCAATTTATATTTTATAATGGTATTTTTTCCTCACAGACTTATTAAATTTTATTTCTATCAAAAAATTCAATGTTGCATTGTTTCTACTTTGGGCTCTTTTCCATTTTTTTGAGATATTTAATTATAATTTTGAGTCATCACTTTATGTAGTTAAGTTTTTTTTCTTCTTTTTATGGTTTCCAATTGCTAGCATGCATGGTTTAATATGACTTATGTACATGGCCATATCTAGGATGGGTCCCTCACAATTTGTATAGAGGATTAGATTGTCTAGAGAATTTATTTGTGAGGAGAGGACTTCAAATAGGGATGACATGTGATGAACATAATTTATATCCCCATAATTCTATGTTAGTGATTTATTTGTGCCTTCCTTTGGGAGGGTAAATAGTTACATCTAGTAGTATATTTACCTAGTTAATTTTACCTAAGTAGATTGAATACTTGAATATATGTGTGTGTGTGTTTGTAACTTTAATGGAAATAAATGTGAATGTACTTTATTTTTATGAATCATTGGAAATATAAAGAATAAATGGTTGATTCAAATTAGTGTTATGTATATGTTCTAGTTCTAACTATTGATTATATATTTGAAGTGAATTTTTTGTGCTCACTTGACTACCTTTAAAAATGTGCCAAGTTGGTTTTAGGTACATATTCACACCTCCAAAAGGAAGGGGATGTATCACTCAGGAGAAGAGTTTTTTTTGGAAACCCTTAAAAGAGTCTAACTGAGCTTTTACACTTAATTTTAGAATAGTCAAGTCAATAGTTTCAAGAAAGGTAAAATACCTTGGTTTGATTTTTTAGGAGAGGTTTTGTTTGATTGCAAGGTCATGCTTGAAATAAGTGTTTGAGTTTCTTTCTATTTTTGAGTACTTTAAGAGTACAATCGATGAGATATATACATAGGATCTATATACGTACATATACACATATCTATGATGAATGCATACACATGAGTAATTATGTACATAAGTATACATAGATAAACATATATATGCATGGGAACATCAAATGGATAAAGTGACATGTATATATATATACTTAGTGTAAATATGTCAATCGTTATTATTTATTTTATGTTTGTTTGAAGGTAATGTTGTGTATATGATGAATACTTACATGTGTATATGTGTATATATATATTAATATAAGTGTATGTATTGGCATGAAGTCAATGTCTATACAAGAATATTAATATATATAAATATAAATATATATATATGTATATATATACATGTGTTATATTAATTTGAATAGTAAATGGATATACGTTTATGCATTCGAATATCAAATGAAGTATATTTATAATTGTATGAGTTATTATATATACATATAAATGTATATATATATAATGTAATATATATATATATATATATATAATACATATATATATATATACATGTATATATATTTATAGTATTATTGATACACTCTAATGTTTGAGTAAGCATGGGTTATATATATAAAGTGTTGATTCTTTAAAATGCCAAGCTAATACTATACAAACTATAGTATATAGTGTACATTTTATTTAATGTTTTGTGCAAAAATAAAGAGCATCCACTAAGTTAGCGCTATAGACAATTATCATGAATTACCATGGTTTTAAATAGAACAAAACATACTAGAGGGAACATGGAAAAATATAGAAGACTTATTAAAGAGTATTGAAAGCTATTTGAAATGTATTGTGTGACAACCAAAAAATTACACCTTTTTTCTTGCTTGATATGGGAATAATTAATGATAAATTGGACTTGATATTGACTTGGTCTAGTGTTTAGAGGTGTTTTACACATCCACATTAGGTCTTGGGCCCTTTTTAAGTTGAATTAACTTAACTTTTCCTTAATTTAGTGTTGTAAAATGTATTTATTTACATATTCACCTTAAAATTAGGAGGCTTGTAAATAAAGTGTACCTAATCTAGTGTTGTAATGTGTTCTACACATTCACATTGGATTTAGGGCCCTTCTAAGCTAAATAAACAAAATTTTACCTTAATTTAGTGTTCTAAAGTGTATTTATTTACACTTTCACATTGTATTTTGGGACCTATTGCATTTATGCCCTTTATATCATCATTAATAGGTCCCTATAACCCTATATTGTGCATCTCAAGGTACATTTCAATAAAAAAACCAACAATATCAACATATAAGCTTAATTTCTTCACTCCACGACACTTTAGGACCAAAAATAGCCCTTCTAGGACCCATTTGCCACCTTGGGTGAATGATTCCCATTCAAGTAGGTGATGGTGAATGAGTCCCATTTTGCCTATTTTTGAGGTTCTAAGTAGGAAAAGTGGGATTTTATTTCAAATTTTTTCTATGTCGGCCTTGGGGATCAAATTAATGGTCATTTGAGTGGATTTCCTATATAAATGAGCTCTCAAATAATTATTTCATCATGCATTTATATTATCAAATCAAGAACTCAAAGGTTAGGCATTTCAAGACTTCACAAGATCATTTCTAGGGCATTCAAGGGTACATTTATTCATCAATTGTTACAAAAATTAAAGATCCATCATCACGTCAAGTATATCAAGTATTAAGCATGTTATTGAGCTAGTGTTGTGATGTAGCATTAAAGATCCAAGATCAATCATTGTTTTATTCCAATTTTCAAAAGATAAAGATCTACATCCTATATAACCATTTCATGTTGAGTTACAGATTTACAAGACATCATTAACACAAAATCATTCAAGATATCATTGTCCATGATTTATGTTCTTTGTGTCATGTTTCATTTCTTCATTTCGTTATCTCATCATTTTCTTTAATTTCCTACAAGGGGTTTGACCAAGGCAAACCCCCATTCTCTAAAAAACAATAAATTTTCTCCTCTTTACATGTGTGATTGCAGATCTAAGTGTCTTGGAGCTTGAGGGATCACTAAATATTAGGTTACAAGATTGTTCAAGTTGTCTCCCCATTTGCAAGGTCAAAATCTTTAAAAAAGTTCACTTACAGCCCCAAAAATTAGGGTTTCAGATTCAGGAACCTAGAGGAATAAATTGAGAAAACTAAGAAGAGCAGATCCAAACTTTGAATTTCAAAAAAATCCAAGCTGAACTCATTCACCAAGAGTGGCGAATGAGTCCTGATAGAGCTTTTAGTTTTGCTAAAAATCTTGGTAGTTCTGTGGACTATTTTGTTTGGTTATTACCTTTGTGCTTAGGGGTAAAATGTTAGGGTTTAAAGGTTTCATTGCACTTGTCTAAAATCTTCAAATCTTTTGGACCCTCTCGTTATGTTTTCATTTTGACCTATTGCTCTAGATAGCAATTCACTTAATTCATTGATGAAGCCTTTTATGTCGTGTGTTTATTAGTCCCTTTACCTATCCTATCAGTCTTTTTTTGCATTGGGACTTAGTATGAATCTTCACCTAATGTTGGGTGATGAATTTAATAATTTTAGACTTAGGTCTATATTTTGTGCCTTAAGGGTTGCCCCCGGTATGCCTAGTTGGTCCCCTTTTATAAATAATAGTGTGGCATGTGTAGGCTTATGGACTGTCAAATCAAGGGTTTTGATCCTGACTATTCCCCACTAGCCTTGAAGGATTTTTTGATGACGTCACTAAGATATGGTGAGATGTGTGATATTTTTCCACTTGTCGTGTATGGTGATAGGACCTAGTCCAAATTTTCCAGGATTATTAATGAAGGTTTTCAAATTGATGGTTGTCATATGATAATGGGGATTAATTGTGTTCATTCCTCACCAACCATGTAGGATTAAAATAATATTTTTAAAAGTGTTGTGAGGTGTGCTGACAGGTCACACATGGGCTCACTTGGTGGAATAGTAAAGGCTAGTTGGGGCCCACTAGTGACATGGGTATTCTAACCGGGGCATGTGTTATTGGTTGATGAGCCTGTCATATGATGACATGTAAATTTCAAGGATGTTTGACTTGATCTGATTCATTCAACACGCTAACTCACTGGTGCATCAATGACCCTAATTCAAAACATTGAATCAGCCATGTGATGGCTATCTGAGCTCTGAAAATAACATATATTAATGGTGTAGGCTCATAGATGGATATCAACCTGATTTTGATGCATGCGAGAGGTTATATCTAGGAAATTATAATGAATAATACATCAATTTCCATGAACCTGGAAACTAGCAAGGAAATTATAATAATTCATTCACTCTATGCTACAGTTGAAGCATTGATGATCAATGCATCAATTTTCTTTATAAATTCTTGTCAGTTATTCATTTGTTTGATAACAATCCAGAGTCTAAATTATTTTGTGCTTTTGTATTAAGTGGGTGTTGCTTCAGAAAGGGCTCTACATTCAAGTGAGAGATGAGCAAGCAGATTGGTTTTGGATCACCATTACACAAGTTTGTGAGAATGGGTATGAGAAGGTCTCAGGAGGAGATGAGATAGCATGAAAAGAGCACTATTCCATGCATTCATGAATCTAAAGAAGAAGATACAAGGCCCCTCTTGGGTCTTACTAGGAGAAATCCTCGACTTCAGGGTCAATTTGAAGATGTGGAGGGGATGGGTTGTGAGCTGGAGAGGCATTCTTCAGAGCGTGGTGAAGGATCAAAGGATGGACCAAGTTTTAGTTGATACTCTCTATGGTAGAAGAATTCTCCCATTGATTTCTCAAGTTTCTTTGGTAGTGATGGCTCTGAGACTAACTCGTACTACTGCAGTTACCTTGCTGCTTTGATTGAGATGGTTGGTGTTGATGAAGAGGTCCTTGTGGTAACCCTAATTATCATGGTGGCACCATGTACTAGTTTTTTTCTTGGTGTTAAGAGGGAGGTTGAAAAATATAAGGTGGTTTTTTTGCCTCAAAATGAGGCAAAAACACGAATTGGTCCTTTATATCGTGGTCATGGTGCTAGTTCTCGTTCCAAGAGTTGATGTGGTTTTTTGGGTTCTCCTTTTTTGTTCTAGTACTGATGTTGTATCTTTTTGGGTGTGACATGGATGAAAGAAATAAGGCCTTGATTATATTTTTCTATGGTTGTGGTGGTACCAACTAGTTACAATTGTTGTAACCACTTTCATTCCCTTCTTCACTGAATGATTGCACCAAATTACATGGCAATTGCGAAATGCGGATGATATTTCATTTTTGAAATAAAATTTTGTTGAAATGTAATGGAAATGAGCCGGAATATTTTTTCTCACCTGTTCTATAAATGAGATCTCAAGGACCATATTGGAGGTCATATTTTTGAATCCTAAAGGTCTAGGTGGTATTTACTGAATGCACATAATGCAAAATTTAGGATGACTTAGCTGGTTATTTTTTTTGGGTAAGGTATGTACATGAGGTAGTCGTAATAGGTCTTATGAAATTATTGATATCGAAAAAATCCTACTAATTTAAGGAAATTTCTCTCTTGTATGTGTTGTGAAAAATTATGAATGAAATTATCAAGGGTTATTTCATTTGTCTTCAATGGTGTATTTGAATGTATGATTCTTTTTCTTGCTTTAACTTAATGAGTTAATCAAATTCTTGAAAATGGATTGTAATTTTGTAATAATGTGTGAAGGATTTCATAAGGAGTTTTTTTTTAATACTTTGAAGTCTTGTGATGTAAGACATTCTCAGAGTCGTTCAGTAATATCAGGATTAAATTTTATGTGACTCTTGCCCAATTTGATGAGGCACTGGCTAATTCATTTAGGATTATTTTAAATAGCTAAAATCAAGAAAAATCTACTTGTGGATTCAAGGTCAGAACATTATAAAATTCAAATTCAATCCATTCTGAGATGCAAATCTCACATAATACCTGTATTCCTAGTAATAGGTGATTATTTGCTCAATGGTCTACCAAGCCTTCGTTGAATAGTATCTATTTGTATTTGGTAGCAATTTATCTATGTGTGGAGTGTTCTTGAGGTAGGAAATATCATATGAACACAAATAGGAACACCCTCCTTGGTCTCACAAAGCCTAAAGAGTAGGGTTAAGGACTTTAGAAGCTTTACTTATTAGTTGGCCACTAATTTTGATAATTCTTGAACATAGAGATTGGCTACCTCTTAGAGAGTTTCAAAGCTTAGCTAGAAAAATGACCAACAAAATGGTGACTCTACTGGGGAGAACTTATGAGAAATTTAAACAAAAAGGAATCCCAAGCAGAGATGGTAGTATCATAGAGTCAATTATTTGGTAAATCTAAACATTCGGTTCAAATATTGTAAAGTTTTGAAATTGGAAGAGGTTTTCTTGCAACACAATCCCAAATAATTTATGTGTGAGTTTTTTGTGGGAGAAGACCCGGAATGAAATTCATCTTTGAAGTAACTTCATGTCTCTTTGAAATTTAGTCCTTTGTAAAGGAGGTGGTGACTTTGTCTAAAGAACTAGTTGAATTGCGAAGAAGACTTCTAGATTTGCAGAATTTGCAGTTAGGAAGAAAGGCTAATAATTGCTACAAGGTTTCCAGGTATTCTCATAAATCTAAAGAAAGAATTATTTTGTTTGAGAGAGGTTTATGAGAATTTTCAATGCTTAAGGTGATAAATGGTTCCCTATTAGATGAAATTTCATTAAGATAAGGATTAATAGTAGTTATTTTAATACTTATAAGAAGTAATGATTATAATGGTCTGAGAAGTATGCTCCTGATTGAATTATGCCTTTAAGAAAATTTTAAGACACGATGATTCAATCTATGTTTTAGGATCATGGTTGAATTAATATATAAAATTGACAACCATCTATGAAGTTGGTAATGATTTAATATGGATATAAGAGGGTTATCCTATGAAATAGTAAGTAAGAGTATGTAGTGCATTCAATATTCACCAAACCCTCAAAGGGTTTTTTCTATTGAAAGGTATATGCCATTGGTTTTAAGTGGTATTAAAGGTTTCCCAAACCTGGTTCCTAAGAATGTTAGGAAATATTTTCCCAAGTTCATAGGGAAAAATACATAATCAACCTCAAAACATTTGCAAACATTCATAGATGTAATGGGGGATTATGAGGTCAATCATGAGGATGTTTTCATGAAAAATTTTGTTCAATATTTGAAGGATGATGCCAGGGATTGGTTCTCATATTTACTGACATGTTCTATAGCTTCATGGAATTAGTTTATGACATCCTTTATTGCACAATTTGGTGAAAGGGAAAATCCAAGTGTGGTGAGAAAATATTTTATGGAAATCCATATAAATGAAGGTGAGCTGGTCCCTATTTTTAATCTTTGATTTTTAAAGGTAATAAGGGAAACTCTAGAAGGTATGAGTCCAAATGATGCTAAATTTTTTTATTTTATACTTAGGTGCATTTGATAAAAAGATGAGCTATCTATTGAGGGATAATAGCCTGCAATATTACATCAGGCATATCAAATTTCCATGGACATTGAGAACAATTTGAAGTAGTCAATGATGAAAGGGTATTTGGATACAAGTGTTGCTTATCCCAATACACCATATACAAATAGAATTCAAGGATCAAGTAATGAAAATTATTGTCAAGCTAAAAATGCTTCTATTGTTATGATTTCTCTGCCATCAAAGTATGAAGAGATTAATGAGATCCAAGCCGAGCATCAAAAAAATTTGAGAAATGTTGATCAAAGGAATTTTGTGCAAGAATTGTATGAAATAAAGAGACACCAGGGGGAATCACCATATAAACCATTTTTGATATTTTTGGAAACTTTGATAGAAATCCCCAAAGATATTAGACCAGAGGATTATGTGTGCATTGATTTAGTTTGTGAGATTTATGAATCTAGGATAAGTACCTTACCAAAACAATTGAAGCCCCATAGCTTTGACCAAATACCTAATTGGATAGGGACTATAGAATTAGCCAAATTTTGTTATGCACAATATATGGATTATCAAAAAAGAGACATCATTTTTCCTCTTGAAAAGAATCAAATGACTATGCAAACAAGTGAAAATATATGTTAGAAGATGAGCATTGCAGTCAACCCATAAACAACACGTATACTAAGGAACACCACAATGATGAAGAAAGGGATGCATGGGATGATAATGAAGTAACTATGAAAGAATAATTTTCTTGTGATATCTCAGATGATGATGAAATGAAAAATATTATTCCATGTGGTGCTACTGACATATTATTGCAAACCAAGGATTATGATCCTGAAAAATGTAACTTCAAGTTTTCCCTCTAAAAATCTTGAACATGGTTTGTATAGTAAAGTTTCCTCTTATGATAAAAATCATAATGAGATTAGTAATTTTGATTGCTTCTTTGTGGATTTTGATTTCTTTTCTAAGAATAATATGGAAGCATATTCCTCGCTTGAAGAATACAATGGTATAGATGCTCATGATATCACTTGTCCACAATTGAAGGAGAAAATTGCATGTGATGAATACTAGGAATGTAGTTCAGGTTTTCCATCAATGGAGCATGATGATTGTGTCAGTGATGAGGAATTTGAAGATAAGAATATGTATATTATATATGCTGATCTCGATCACAATGCTAAGTATGATGAACATATTGATGAATGTGTTGTTGATCTTGCTTCTCGTGATTGTCTATGTGAGACAGATATGGAATTATTTGTGATACATGAAGAGGATGATGTTGTATATGATGATGAAATAGGGGATTCATTTTGGAATGAACAAACAGTGCGTAATGAAAAATGTGTGGATTTTGAGTCAACATTATTACCCAGTGATAACACTTAAGATCTGGTTGGTTCATATGAAAATCAAGCTTCAAATTGTTTTGATACTGTGGAAATTCTCGATCCATATGTAGTGCAGCCAAGAAATGTAAATAATGATGAATCTCATGTTGGTAAGTATGAATCTAAGTATGATTTCTTCTTGTGTGATGTTCTTGATGTGAACATTGACATATATTCATCCCTTAGGGAAAAAATATATGTGAAAGAAAATGTAGATCCTAGTTATTTTGCTAGTGAGGAGTTTTTAGTTGGAAATGAGTCTTTCACTTTGGGGTTAGCACACATACAATTGATATTGCACATAAAGTTTCCAATGCACATGAGTGTCTCCATGCTGCCCATATTGATGTGGAATTGTTTGAAGCCCTTGAAGTATTTTCTATTGAGCTGACTGATGATGTGAAGAATGTGTTAGAAAACGTTAGTGAACCTAAGATGAATGCAATTACTCATTTCTTTAATATTAATGATGCACATGATACCCGCCTCTATGACACAAAGGTGTGTTTTGATGTACTTAAATTGTGATGCCAAAAAATATACCCATGTTCCAATAATCAATATAATGAGGTTCTAGAATATGCATCATTTGTCTTTGACATATTCGAAGATGATTTGGATCACGCAAGAAGTTTCTTATAAAATTTTTTAGTTTGAGGTGCAAATGGATTAGGATGTCAAAGTTTGTGGTGTCAAAGATCAAATGGACTATGAATGCTTATATTTTTCAGCTCAAGTGAATGAGCATTTAGTTGAACAAGAGAGTGGGATGGCCAAGGTAAAATGTCACAATGGCTATGAATTCCAATCAGTGTCTAATTGTAAATTACTGATTGAAAAAATTGGTGGTGACATTTGAAAGCTCAATGGTATAGTGGGACATCTCATTGACCAAGCTAGTTTGTGCATAGTTCATGATAGTGTTTGCAGACCTAACCTACTACAAACGACATAAAACTATTTTTTGACAAGGGTAAACATTGGTATTTTTTTGTTGGATGCTTGGGGCCACCAAATGAAGTTGGAAAATGAATGGAGAAGTTTTCAGGGCACTCATCTAACTTAGTGTTTTGTCTACTCCCAAAGATTTTAATTCTCACCATACTGACTAAGGGTAAGTGTCTCTGAGTTGGAGCCACTAATATAGCTTTTAATTTTTCTACAAATTATGGCTAGTTCTGTGGAATATTATTTATGGCTTAGGGGTAAAATGTTAGGGTTTAAAGGTTTCATTTCCCTTTTATAAAATATTCACATCTTTTGGACCCTCTCATTATGTTTTTGTGTTGAATTATTTCTTTGGGTAGCTAGTCACTTAAGTCATCGATGAATCGTTTTATGTCATGCATTTACCAACCCCTATACCTAGCCTATTGGTCTTTTTCCATGTTGGGACTTATTATGAATATTTTCCTAATGTCGGGTGATGAATTTTATAGTTTTAGACTTAGGTCTAAATTTTGTGCCTTAAGGGTTGCCCCTCATCTACCTAGTTGGTCTACTTTTATAAATAACATTGTGGCATGTGCAGGCTTATGGATAATCAGATTGAGGGTTTTCATCCTATTCGTTCCCTATTGGCCTCACATGATTTTTTGACAACATCACTAAGGCATGGAAAGGTGTACGATATGTTGCCCCTTGTGATGTACGAAGATGGGACCTAGTCAAAATTTTCCAATGTTATTAATGAAGGTTTTTAAATTGATGGTTATCATATGATAATGATGATTAATTGTAGTCATTCCTCGCCAACCACGCTGGATTAAAATTATATTTTTAAAAGTGTTACAAGGTGTGTAGATAGGTGATATATGGGCTCACTTGGTGGCACAGTAAGGCTAGTTGGGGCTTTCTAGTGACATGTGGGTATTTTGACTAGGGTGTGTGTTATTGGTTGATGAGCCTTTCGTATGATGACATGGAAATTTCAAGGATTTTTTACTCGATCTGAGTCATTCAACACACCAACTCGTAGGTGCATCAAAATCCCTAATTCAAAACATTGAATCAACCATGTGATGGCTATTGGAGCTCTACAAATAACATGTATTAATGGCTTAGGTTCATCAATGTATATCAACTTGATTTCCATGCCTGTGAGGGGTTATATCCAAGAAACCATAATGAATAGTACATCGATTTACATGAACCTAGAAACTAGAAATGGTGGAGTTAACGTCAACGAATTATCATTCAGTCACTCTGTGCTACAGTTGGAGCATTGATGATCAATGCATCAATTTTTTTTATAAATTCTTTCCAGTTATTCATTTTTTTGATAATGATCCATAGTCTAAATTATTTTGTACTTTTGTATTAAGTGGGTGTTGCTTCATCAAGGGCTCTGGATTCAAGTGAGAGATGAGCAAGCATATTTTTTTTGGATCACCATTACATAGGTCTGTGAGAATGGGTACGAGAAGGTCTCAGGAGGAGATGAGATAGTGTGAACAAAGAACTATTCTAGGAATTCATGAATCCAAAGAAGAAGATACAAGGCCCCTCTTGGGTCTTACTAGGAGAAATCCTTGGCTTAAGGGTCAATTTGTAGATGCAGAGATGATGGGTTCTAAGTGGGAGAGGTGGTCTTTGGAGCGTGGTGAAGGATCAAAGGATAGATAGAGTTTTAGTCGAGACTCTTTGGGTTAGAAGAATTTTTCCATTGATGTTTCAAGCTACATTGGTAATGATGGCTCTGAGATCAACTCAAACTATCATAGTTACCTTGCTACTTAGACTAAGCTGGTTGGTGTTGACGAAGATGTCCTTGTGGTAACCCCAATTATCATGGTAGCACCATGTGTTGGTTCTGTTCCTAGTGTTAAGATTGAGGTTGGAAAATATAAGGTAGTGTTTTTTCCTCTCACTAAGGTGAATAAATGAAGCAGTCATTTATATCATGGTTGTGTTGCTAGTTATGGTTCTGGGAGTTGATGTGGTTTGTTAGGTTCTCCTTTTTTGTTTTGGTGTTGATGTTGTGTAGTTTTGGGTGTGACATGGATGAAAGTGACAAGGCCTTTATGGTATTTTATTGTGTTTGTGGTGGTACCAACTAGTTATAAGGGTTGTAACCATTTTGATTCCCCTCTTCACTAAATAATTACACCAAATTGTGTGGGAATTGCAAAATGCAAATGAGATTTCATTTTTGAAATGAAATTTTTTTGAAATATAATGACAATGAGCTTGAAGCTTGTCACTCTCCTATTCTATAAAGGGGATATCAAGGCTCATTGTGGAGGTCAGATTTTTGAATCTTGAAGGTCTGGGTGGTATATACTGAATGCACATTATGCGAAATTTAGGAAGACTTAGCTGGTAAATTGTTCTAGGTAGGGTATGTACATGAGGTAGTCATAATAGGTCTTATGAGATTAGTGATATCGAAATAAATCTACAAATTTAAGTAAATTTCTCTCCTGTGTATGTTGTGATAGATTATGAATGAAATTATCAAGGGTTATTTCATTTATCTTCAATCGTATATTTTAATGTATGATTCTTTTTCTAGCTTTAACTTAACAAGTTAATCAAATGCTTGAAAATGGATTGTATTTTTTTAATAATGTGCTAAGGATTTGATAAGGAGTGTTGTTTTGAATACTTTGAAGTCTTATGATGTAAAGCATTGTGAGAGTCGTTCACTAATATCAGGATTAAATTTTATGTGACTTCCACCTAATTTGATGAGGCACTGGCTAATTCATTTAGGATTATTTTAAATAGCTAAAATCAGGAAGCACCTACATGCGGATTCAAGGTTAGAATATTATAAAATTCAAATTCAACCCATTCTGAGATGCAAATCTCACATAATACTTGTATTCCTAGCATTAGGTGATTATTTTCTCAATGGTCTGCCAAGCCTTCAATGAATAGTATCTACTTGTATTTGGTAGGAATTTATCTATGTGTGAAGTGTTCTTGAGGTAGGAAATATCATACAAACACAAGTAGGAACACCCTCCTTGGTCTAATAGAGCATAAAAAGTAGGGTAAGGACTTGAGAAGCTTTACTTGTTAGTTGGCCACTAATTTTGATAATTTTTGAACATAGAGATTGGCTACCTCTTAGAGAGTTTCAAAGCTTAGCTAGAAAAATGACCAACAAGTCCCACTATATGATTTTTCAAATATCTTTGCAAATTTGGATACCCATTTGGCCGAAACTTGATCCTCTACAAAGACCTAGATTTGGGAGTAATTCACATAAAATGGTGAATGAGTCCCATCAGGTTTAAAAATAACCATTCTCAAGATTTCAGAGCTCCATTCCATCTCCAACAAGTCTCTAGGTGGACACTTTCAATTTTACAACTTTCTATTAGTTTCATTTTCATTTCTAGGTCATTTAGTGAGGCATTGCATCAAACTAGGTTTTTCATTTCATTTTGCATGTCATACATTTTTCCATGTTTACACTTGATGGTGAACCCCTCATTAAATCATCTTCATCTAGGCTAGAATACCTTATTTTCAGATCTCTTCATCCATTATTTATTGTATTGAGATCTATAAGGTGTCTTTGAGTGTAGCAAGTGTGAAATAGGAACCCTATCCTTGTGTTCTATTCCTCCAAAGTGTGGTGTACTATTTTTTTGACTACATTTTGTTGAACCTGCATTTAGAATACTATCTTTTCTAATTTGGATTTTATCATCATCCTAGATTTAGCTTGTATTAACATTACATTGCATTTTGCATTTGTTAATTTGCATTCTAGGGTTTCAAAATTTTGCATTAATGAAAGTGCATATAGGTTTCATTTTTCATCTCAAATAATTGAAAATCACCTAAAAATTGCATTTGCATTTAGGATACACATCATACAACATAAAAAGCCTCAAAATAAATAGAAAATTTCTTTTTTTTTTTAAATCTCTACTAGGACTCATTCACCACCTTGGGTGAATAAGTCCTACTGCACCCCTGAATCTTCCTTTTATCTAACATTGAAAACCTTGTTTCTACACTTCTATTTGTTGCCATTAACTATCTATACAAGTTGGTTGAGTTTTTGTTACATTCAATTCACTAAATCTAGCTCAATTTAGTCCATTTCATGCATTTCTCAATTTAAAATTTTCATTTAAAACATTTCATCTTTCATGTTTTTGTATAGTGTAATAAAAAAATTACCTTGTTTCAAATATAAAAATTGCATTTCACTTTAGGTCATAGAAATGCACTTTATTTACTTTTCCATAATAGCATGTTTTCTTTCAAGAGATGTGGATTTGATATGGTTAAAAATGGATTTCCTAAGTACAAGATCCCCTCTTATGAGTTCAATTTATATTACAACAATGAAGTCATTAAGAAACATGTTAGTTATCCTTCTACTATCTTTCATAATTATGAGAACATAGTAGAGCAAGTGGATCAAACCATTGACATAATCCTTAATATTACATTTCCCATTGGTGAGGATGGTAGTGTAGACAATCATAACAATCATAATTATTCTTCTCCCAATACCTCTCCTATTTGTGATGAAGGTATCTTGGTGAAAGAAGATACAAGCATTGAGAGTCTTTATTATCCCTCTCCTCATACTACTTTGGAAGATATTCAAAAAAGAGAAGCTAAAATCTTTACCACCACTTGGCTTATCCCAAATCCATCTCTCAATACCTCCCTTGACTGTAAGAAGGATTTAGTAAAATATGATACAATCATGAAAATAACATTTATTAGGAAGACATGTGGATTGAAAATGATAACCTTATCTCTCTCCCTCCTAATGTCCCTAAAATTTGGAAAGACCTATTTGAACAAAAGTAGTTAACCATTTATAATGATGAAAACCCTAGTAGTCCTTCTCTTGATGCCTCCCCTACTTGTGATGAAGATACTTTACAAAATTTAACCATGGAATGTGATGAACATCTTAGAAACTCTCCTAATAGGGTAGATAATATGGGACAAGAGAATGAGACCTTAGAGAAAAAGGAAAATAAAATAGAGCCTTCTCCTAAACAAGACAATCAAACCATTGATAACTCCCTTACATGTGATGAAGTAATTTTGGAAGAACCAATCCTTGAATGCCAAGAATATTTTGTTTGTAGTTCTCCTAAAAATTATCCTCCTAGGGAGAATATCATGGTGCAAGAAAAGGAAAATAGTGACAATAATGATATTATGCCCTTAGATGAGGATGATGAAGTAGTACTAGACTCTCACTCACCAAGGGATGTTAATACTATTCAACCTCAACTCACCCTTTACCCACCATCACATGAACCAAAAATTCAAAACAAGCCCAAACTTATCCTTTACGCACCTAAGAATAATGTGTCATAGCAGCCGAAACATAATATTTTTTCTCATACATACAACATGAGAAATAATCCACAACCACAACAACTAGCCCCACAACCCTTACCTTTTAAAAATACTATCCTATCTAACCAAATCTTACTAGGTCCTTCTTGTGGAAAGGAGTATGGTATTTTCAAACAACTAAAGAATACTCCTACTAATATTCCTTATGGGGCCTTATTCAAGCATCCCCTTACTACCACAAAATGATTCAAAAGGCCTTACAACAGGTTCATATCTGTTCTAATGCAAAAATAAATGACATAAAAGCCATGATTCAAGGACTAAATGCTGACAAATTGTTTTCCACCAAAGTGAACTCCCCCCTTTGGAAATGCAAAAAAAATATTAATAGTTCATAATAATATCTCAATACAAAATAAAAGGTTGGATAAAGAGAACCCTTTTTGACAATGGCTCCACCCTTAATGTGTGCAGTATGACCCTTTTGGATAGGTTTGGAATTGATAAATCAAAAATTCAACTTGATTCTTTATCTATTAAGGCATTTGACAATGTAGGAAAATAATCACTTGGTGTGATCACTTTATGTATTATAGGTGGGAAGGCCACATTAGAAACACCAATCCATGTTATGCCTCATGATATTTCATATAGTATCCATCTAAGAAGGCCACAAATTCATCCAATGAATATGGTGTCTTCTACTCTCAACCATGTAATGAAGTATGTATACAACAACAAAGTGTACCTACTCAAAGATAACCCTAACCCCGATTGTTGTTTAAACACTGAGAATGGCAAGGAAAACCCTTTGGCAACATTAAAACCAACTACACAAGTGGAACTCATGGAAAAAAAATAAAAAGAAAAATATATTGAGGAAATCACAAAGCTATTAGAAGATTATTGTGGTTCCTTACACTTCACACCAATATTCATGGGAGAATACAAGATCATAAACAAAGATTAAAAGAAAAAAGAAAATAAAAAGCGGTAATGTCAATGTAAAATTCAAAAGACCCTTCGAAAGAATCCAACTCAACCACTTCAAAAAAAAATACAAAAAATTACACAACAACCTTTGATGAAGTTGATTATGAACAACCACTAGATCCAAAAGAAATTAAAATTCTTTATGGAAAAGGTTATGATTTTATGAAATGACTTTGATATAGTAGAAAAGGATGTGGTTCTAGATAATAATGTATTTGTAACCCTATAGAGCCTAACATGCAAGAAATGACTCACGATATTGGTTATTGTCCTTTGATAGAATAAACAAGCCTTCACTCAATATCAACACTCTTACAAAACATCCTTGTAAGCCAAATTTAAAACTAATGCATCCTGAGTTGATCGATACTAGTATTCTTGATTTTCATTCTTTGCAAGGAATAAAACAAACAAATAAATATTCACTTAATGCCAATGTCATCTCACAACAAACCAATGATTTGAATTTGAACCACAAAATTTATGTTTTGGGTTAAAGGGATAGGTCCCCAAAGTTTTCTAGGGTTTTCATCTAGAAGAAAGGGGATTTCCCTTTGGGTACATAAATCTTGGGATTCATTCAATATAAGGAATTGAAGTGTGATTGAAATGCCAATATGAACTATTCTAAATGCTATGATCTAATAAATGAAACTAACTATTGCATGTAGGCTAATAAAATCTACATTATAGGAAAACACATGCTGTTATGCAAAAGGATGAAATAAACTCCATACAAGGTAAAATAACACAAAAAATCATCCAAGTGCACCTGGAAACTAATGAAAACCAAAGTGGAGATTGCAAAAGTTTTTAAATATCTTGAAAATCTGACTTTTATGCCAACTAGGACACTTATGCCAAGCTGGGCGACCTAGTCCCAGTTCTGGTAAACTACTTCGGGCTCCATTCCAGCCAATTGGATGGTCAAATCTACCAAAATCTCTGACAGAGTCCTTTAGTGGGACTAGGTCACCACCATTTGGGACCTAGTCCCTTTCAATTTTTCAGACAAAATGAAAGTGGAGTCAGAGGTCTATAGTCTGCACTTTGCTACTTCATTAAAATCTAGGCTCATATCCACAAAATCACCTGCAATACAAAGTATATTTTGGTTTCTAATGTGTGGTTTTCCTTGGTCTAACCCCTGGTTTGTATTTAAACTTTGAAAGAGAAAATAAATTTTCATAAACCCTAGCCCAAGTGTGTCTAGAACTAGAAAAATTTGAAGTAAGACAAGATCCTATTCTAATGTGCTAAAATAAGATGCATGCAAGAGATTCGAATGCTATAAGACTTCAATCCAAGAAACCCTACAACATTACAAATGAATTTAAATGGGATGCAAACCTTAAATATGAAGATAAAGAGAAAATGGAAGATGGAATCACTTTGAAAACAAGTCTTTAGGTGTGATTTGGTGGCTAGTTACACCTCCTCAACCTATATTTCTCCATGATTCTCCATAGGCATCCATAATCAACCCTTTTCAATTTGATATCCTGAGTGTGAAGTGAGGTTGAAGACCTGTAAAAGCCCTGGTTTTCTTCCCTAAGCTTCAATTTTGTTGTAGAAGAGAGATAAATCTTCATGTGGACAATGTTCAATACTTGATTCTTGAAGTTGCTTGTGAAAAATGGCCAGAAAGTTGTGAAAATGGCC
Organism: Sequoiadendron giganteum; assembly: GCA_007115665.2. Lineage (NCBI taxonomy): Eukaryota > Viridiplantae > Streptophyta > Pinopsida > Cupressales > Cupressaceae > Sequoiadendron > Sequoiadendron giganteum. Next base: position 579,454,660 of record CM021104.1, read on the forward strand.
TAAAAACAAGTATTTATAAGAAACAATACCTAATTGTAAGTTATTTTGATCTAAGAGGCTGACACCCATCGAGAATTTTTCGCAAGTCAAACATTTTCATGCTCAAAAAATTCAAATAACCCTAAAAAGGAATAGGTCACTACCTTGGGCGACCTAGTCCCACTAGGGGTTTTTGAGGTGGGAACTGTGAATTTTGAGTGATTTTGGTGTTGTTTATCAGGACTTGTATGGTTCCATAGGTAAACTAGGCCTCAAAGTAAAAAATAACGAGTCTTAGGGGCCTATAAATTTTGTTTTAGGAGAGTGATTGATGCAAGGGTACCTAAAGTAAGACCAAATTAGGCATAAAATTGTCCTTTTCTTCAAAGGTATAGAATTTTTGGTGACACATTTAGCCCCCACTTTAGTGCCCATATGACTCTACGTGCATATGTAAACTAAAGGACTCTAAAAAATGCACTTTGTTTTCATAAAAGGATACTTATTCAAATGTGGGAGAGCGAATCCCCTAGTGTAGTTATCTGCAAAAATACGATGTTAGGAACCGCATCCTTGAACAAAAAATTGTTAGAACTCCAAAAATCCTCTTATCTAATTCCTAGAAATCAAATTCGAGGGTAGATGTATGCCCCCCATTGATTCTAGTTTCTATACGAAGGTGGAATCAAGATAGCAATCTAGCCACATTGAATTAGAACACACATATCAGAGGGAATCTCCAAGTATCATGCCACATAATGATAGGCAAGTGATGATTTAGGGCATGGAAATATGATTCTGATGCAATAAACAACATAAAACATGGAGCTCATAGCACCTGATATGTTTATTCGAATTAAAAGCAGACTAATAGGTCTAAAATGGTAGAAGTACAAATGTGCTTATATGAAAAATGAGATAGAGTAAAAGGAACGAAAATGGTGTAAATTGTTACTTTTTCATTTATATTTTGTGTAGCACAAGTGATTTCACACCTAGAAGATTGGATGCACTTTGAGACCAAGTGGCCAGTGGCGAGTGACACCATGAGGTGAGTCAATTCTGCCACCTTCACTTTATGGTTTTTCAATTATGAGATTATTTATATGCAAATTTAGGTTAATTTAAGGATCCTCGAAAAAAATTTCACAAAGTGTCCCTTATTTTTGCAAATTGTCCCTTTTGTTCGCAAAGTGTCCCTTTTGTTCGCAAAGTGTCCTCTTTCTTCGAGAAGTGTCCCAAAAGGGTTCTAAAGTGTCTAGGGCCTTAGAGAAAGCACACTAGAACAACATTAGCACAATTGCATGATAAATTAGAGTAAAATTAAAGATATTAGATGATTTAGAGAGCATATTTTGATGATTTTGATAGCTACCCACTTGATCTCGTCAACGTCTCAGTTGGAGACATCTCAGATTTCTGAGAGACCTAGCCCCTACTTTGTTAGTGACAAATACAAAGAAACTATTGGAGGTTGGTATTTATTGGGCATACGTCATGCCCACCATGAGGTACCATGATGTTATGTTGATAGTGTTGTGTGAATGATGGAATGCAGATACATGCACATTTCACCATCCTATGGGAGAGATGACCATCACACTAGAGGACATGCACTAGATATTTCGAGTCCCTATTCAGGGGAGTGGGTGCACCTCCAGATGGGTCAGTCTTTTCACGAGTAGCCGGTGGACATGCAGTATTGCCTTAGCAAATCAATTCATGATGAGAGGGTTGTGAGATAGGTTGATCTAGAATTACTACTATATTCATGAGTGGCAATGGTAAGATAGAATATGATTCACAATGTCACATTGGTACTCCTCCCAAATGGATGAGAAAAACACCTGGAGGGTGGGCTAGTTCACCTAGTACAGGGGATGAAAGAGCATAGGATAGTGTATTCTTGGGGATGTTGCATCTTGGCACACTTATATTATGATCTAGAATGGTTTGTATTCCAAGAGCTCGACAACATTGTATAATGTACACTTTTGTTGGTTTGGTGCCTAGAGTATATAACATGTGCTAGGTGTACTGGATTCCCATGACCTATAGTACTGGGGTATCCTCAGACATTCAACTATCCTCTTTGATGATTATGGTAGTATGGAGATTTAAAATTTTGGAGGGCGAGGTTTGATCAACTGGAGGAAGATGATATCTTCTCGAGACCTTATCAACTTGTACTGTAGTGGTTGGATTAAATGAGATAGATGAGGAGACTATAGATGGATAAATTTTGGGTTCATCAACATGATCAAATAGTATGTTTGTTTTACTATGACTGAGTCATGAGGTAGGTTGGATAGATTTAGAGACCACCCAGGGCACAATCATCTTTCAAGAGATTTGTTTAGAGTGCCCGAAGACCTAGTGATACAACACGGTTCATTCTAGAGGATGTTGTCCATAGTGATTTTGATTATTATAATCATGATCAACGATTGATCTTTGACAAAAATCACATTGGTGCCACTTGGGATCATGAGGAGTGGTGAATAGCATTAGAAACAACTCATGTTTTTTATTAATGAAACTATAGGAGACGTAGGAGCAATACCATATGAGGGAGATGAGAGAGAGGATAGAGCCGAGGGGACACACTACAGAGCTGTGGATATATTTACCTAACATTATTCATGAGGAAAATGATGAGGATGCAGACCTAGATTATGATGGACAAGAGGGAGAGGATGATGATGAGGATGAGGTAGCAGTTGAGGATTGATATGTTTGTGGAGAGACCTCACCCATCCAAATGACTAGATCCCAGATAGGAGTAGTAGACACTAGTACTTACAACCGAGGAGAGGCTAGCAAAACATCCATGCCCCCTACATAGGATGAGGTTGATATTTATCATCCCACTAGAGATATAGGTGTCGATATTTAATTTTTATACATGTATTTTACACTTTGATGTATTATTTGATGCATATATATATCATTATGTGTACTAATTTTGTTCTATCTTGCATGACCCATAGAGGATTGGCGGGATCTCTAATGTTAGGTGACTATAGAGATAGTGCTAGCATGTTTTGACGAGGAGGAGATTGACTCAGATTACATGTCATCACCTATTATGGAGAAAGATCCAGAGTCTCTGAGACCCTTCGTGAGACTATAGGTAGCATACGAGGGCTTGAGGAGACAGGTCTATTGAGCTAGGACTACACCATAGGCATAGTCATCACAGACTCCGATAGAGGTTGAGAGACTAGACAAAGAGGTGGCATGACTACATGCAAAGAGGGATCAAATAGCAGGAGAGCATTGGGTAGCTCTTGCGTGGATGCAGGGGATGGAGTTCATGATCAGATTCAGTGGATTATGATCATGATCACGTATGACCATCTCCCAATGTCTGGCTATAGATGCAACATGAGTACCAGATCCTTAGTAAAATTGTATATTATGATGAAATGTACAAAAAAAAATTGATATATATATATATATGTTGGACTCAAGGGAATACTGAGAGGGGGGTGAATCAATGTTCAACAAATATTAACTTCATTAGTGATATTAAATCAATTTGAACATTCAACCAAAATAAAGATACAAACACTTAAGGAAATCATCCACAAAACCATAACACAAGTATTGTTACATGTAAACACTATTAGGGAAAAAAACCACAGTGGAGGTTAATCCACAATTTGAGTACTCAAACAAATGTCTTACAAAAGAGAATGCACTTGCATTCAGGCATATTGCTCAAAAGGGAAGGCTCACTACCTTTCAAAAGTTTAGATTAAAAGCATCTGAAGGATGAACTAAGATAGTAGCATCTATTGATGCCAAGTTATAGTTTTGGTGAAGCTCATATATTAGATTCAGGATCCTTTTTCTTACACTACACTTCCCTCTACTCTACTTTGCACTTTTCTACTCTTTACATCACACATAGATAAATTCTCTCTATCACTCTGCTAAATTTCCCACCACACACTAATATAATTCACATTCCATTCATTCGCTATGTTCATTATCTCAAAAAGATAAAAATGATCACATATATACCCACTACTAAGGATATGAACATTCATATGTCAGATTCATAAAACATTAAGTTATTTTAAACTATCAACTAGATCCACCACTAATTTTTTTTGTGTATCCTCAAACATTAGTTAAGACATGGAGAGGACCTAAACAAACATAATCAAGCATGAATTTTTTTAATTAATTACTCCTTATACATATGAAATTACTATATTTGACGAGTCAACCTTTTAACATAGATAACAAACAAATTAATGTACCAGATCTCCCAAATCACATACCAGTGAATGAACATCAATATAATTCTCAAATAAGGTATTAAAAACATCAAAAAACCTTCCTTAGGGATCGACAACTCAAAATAATAGTCCGGTGAGGTATTTAGATCAATATTTATGCCTTCAATTGGATGCTCTGTTCTTCACTTTGTTATGCCGGTGTAAATCAAAACTATACTATAGACTAGATGTATGAGTTAGGTTTCCATCAATGAAAACACTTACAAGACATATTCCCACAATATACCCCTTTGGAATTGATGGAAACAATTAGTTAAAATGACTAAGTGTTAGAGTCATTTATAAGTACACTTCAAATATTTCAAAATATAGCTCCCCCTAACATTGATGAGACATTTTTCATTGCATTCTCTCCCCCTTTGACAAAAATGAAAAAGCATAGAAACCATATGCCAAAAAGAAAAAGAATGTGTTCAAAATCTCCAAAACTTCAAAATATATATGCCTACATTCCTCCCCCTTTGACCAAAACTACAAAAAATTGAATCAATTTTGAAAACAAGAAACTACTACTTTGGAAAATTATCTTATGATTTTCCTTCATTTCTAGAAGGAACTTCTTCCAAGCATCTATTGTGATCCCAATGATAATGATCAAGTTGGGAGAGTGCATGGAAATGGGTAGCAATTCTGTGGACACCCTAAAAAAAAAAGTTGAAAACCATAACATAACACATTCGCGTTATGTTTTCCGTTAAACCTAGGCAAGGTCTCGGTGGCTACAACTAAAAAGATATAATGCGAGTGCATTATAACATGCTCATGTTATCAATGGTTAAAAGAAAAAAAATAAATGCAAATCTCACATTTGCATTTCAACTGGTTTTTTTGTTGCACCCGCGGCCAAAAAACCCAAAAAATTGCACTTGCATTCTAGGAGGAGAATTTCTTCACCAAGAATTTGTATTTCTTCACAATGATGGTGCCACGGTGATGAGGAGATGTAAGAGGTAAGGATTCTATGGTTTTATTTTGAATTTTTTAGTTTTAGGTTGAATTTGATATCTATTTGTTTGAATTTTTAGGAGATGCAAATCAATCTGCAAACCCTCAAAATCCTCAACAGGAAGACCAACCAAATCCTCAAGATCAAAATCAACCACAACATCAACCTCCTCCACCAATCACTCAACCCACTCCTAGCACTTAAAAAAATTTAATGAGTGAAATTGAGAACAACAAAAAACAAATTGAGGATTTGATCAATAGGTTGAGTGATCCAAATGGTTCAACCATAGAAAGAATGACCCTAGAAAATTCTTTGAAAGATATGTTAACAAATGTAGATTCAATTAGCAAACAAATAACTGGATGGGAAGATAGGAGATAGGTGGCTAGGGTGCAAATAAACTATCATACAAGGATGTGAAAGATTTAAAAATTACAAAAGGTGATTTGTGCTCATTATTCACCAACCCATGCACAAATCAAAATCTTACCCTCAATGCGAAGAGGTTTCCTATCCATTGGTGCCACCACCAACAAATGAAGGAGTGGTTTTATGATAGGTGGTACATGGTCTTTGATTACCCACCATGCAAAAATTGCGAGGTCCTGCAATATTTCCTTAGGAAACTATCCAATGACTTCATATTGAACAAAATCCCAAATTATTTTGATATGAGGGATTTCCAAGGCAGAGGTGGTGGGTCAGCTCAAGATAGACCTAGTACATAGCTGGATCCTACGTGGCAAGGTAGACGAGCTCTCGCTAGGCCACCTCATGAGCACGTTGTTATTCCTTCCATCATGAAGGAAAGTGTTGACATAGAGATATTGTAGGAAATCAACACTTTGACCCAGAGTGTCATCCATCATACTAGCCCTATTCTACAATGTCATCCAGTGGAGTCTTCTAGTGGTGGCCTTCGAACACATGTGTGTCAATCTTGTGGTACTACTTGTTTACATGACCCCACCGACCCTCAGGAGACTAGTACACATGATTCATCTATAGCTATGGAGATGGAGAGGGAAGCTGAAATTTTGCATGAGGCATATGGCATTAATAGTCAGGTAAAAGTTAGTGCATGTGTTCATTGAATTTAATTTATTAAATTTCAATATTGAAATGCAAGATTAACTAAATTTTTTTTATGATTTTAATAAAATTGCAGGGTCATAGTGTTTAGACTAGATACACCAGCCCCCCACCAACCTATTTTTGTAGAACACCTATCGCTAGGGTATGTAACTAGTAGACAATTATAATTTTATTGCATATTAATGGCATTGTTTTACGAATGGTAATTTAATATGCAATTTTGGATGTTGAACAGACTAATATTGGAGGTTTTGATGGAACACTTCCCAATGGCAGTGGATTTCATCAAACCTTCACACAAGTAATAGAATAAAGAGTTTAATTAATGAATCAAGTACTTAATAGATTTGTGTAGTTTATACATGTACATTGTTGATTACGTTGAATAATTTTTTGTTTTATTTTCAATTGTTGCAAGACGATACAACTCCAAATGTGATGAGGGAAATGGATATTGGTGTGACATATGCTATACAATCCTCGATGGCTCTGACAGAAGAGCTATGAAGCGAATTAGTAAATTTTGATTTACATTTGTTGTTATAGATTATTAGTTAGTGAAAAATCAAACCATTATTGATTCACGTAGTTTTTGTCTATTTATATGGTTTATATAGGGCTTGAGCATGCTTGATCATGGGCATGAGGATATTTCCCTCATGGAGAGAGATCATGAGATGGCTATAAGTGATTATTTTGTCAAATATATCATTTTTAATAATGTAATTTCTATATATTCATGTCTTTACTTCTTATTGTAACAGTTAAAACTTCACCATGAACTAAACCCTAGGAGGATTAGCAGGAGCACTCCACGAGCACAAAAAAATGAGTGGCAGACCTATCGCCATCCGAGCAAAAAGGAAAGGGAAAGATTTTATTTCCTACACATGGAGAGCAATGACTTTTGATTCCGGAGTCCTTTGTTGTATGCCCACATGGCGGTTTTTTACATATTTTTTTTTGGACATATTTGACATTGTATGCCTAGATGGAATTCTCATAAGCCTATATGGCTATTTCGTACATATATTTCATACTTATATAGACATATATTTATGTATGCCTACATGTCTATTTGGTTAGTACAAATATATTTTATCGAAACCTGTCCATATTTGCATTCTAAATTGATGGTTCAATAGATATGAGTTACATGTATTCAAGTGTATACTTTGTGACTTATGTGCATTTGAGTGTATAGTTTGTGGCTTACATGTTTTCATGCATATACTTTTTTTTAATTTGTGTATACTATGTATTCGTGTGTATACTTTTTGAGGCTTACATGTTTTTGAGTACTTGTACTTCCCTTATTGAAATGTACATGTTTGACTTATTCACATGTATAATTATTAATTGGTTAGCCCTAGCATTCATCTATGTCACCCTCAATGCATGATCCTTGAGATGGAGTAAGTACACCCTCAAGGTCAAAAGGAGTTTCACATGCATTCTTTGTAGGCTCATTTTGGTAGTGAAACCAAAAACCTCTTGCATCATTGAAATGATTTTTTTTTTCTTTTATAGTAGGTCTAAAGCCATTATCATTCTCCATCAGTTCTTCATATATCCACTCCCCATTAATGGTTGTCTCATGACCTTTATGAAACCAAGCACTTATCTCATTTGTGATAGAAGAAATGTATGAAGATTTATCTTCCTCCTTATGAACCATTCATTATCATGAGAGATGTGTTCTTTTTAACCACTACTGATGAATCATGGGTGAATGAGTTTGACTTGTAAAACTACATGATTGAATCCTGATATTAATATCACAATATTTATATATCTAAATGTGTTATTTCCTTCAGCTAAAATTTGTGCTTATACTTATGTGATTGATGTATGTTTGTGTATGGGATTATAGTAATTTCTATTTGATGATGCTTTTGTGTCTTTAAGGTTTATTTATTAAAGGGTGCATGAAACAAGTTTTAAATCCTTACATATCTTTGAATTTCTTAGGTTTTTCTATTTGTCGAGTCCAAGTCAAAAAATGGCTTTTTAAGTCTTGTAACACTAGTGTGAATACATCGAGGAATAATGTATATGCTGACGAAGAGAGAACCCATCCTTGTTTCCAAACAAACAATGGTATAGATATGGTTGGTTGAGATAAAAAATCACTCTCCTAGATAGTTCAAACCATAATATTTCATGGCTACAAACACACCTTCATTATGTGTGTTATTGATCCTACTGAAGAAATGGTGGAACATGTTGTAGATCAAATATTGCAACCCTAAGTCCACAAGAAGGTTACTTGTCCTGATTTCCGCAAATGTCTATAAGATGTTCATCCTTCTTGAGTAATGTGAACTATTGATGTTATCTAGATCTTTGAAACTATCTGCAATCATGTGCTATACTATAGAAGCTAGAGCTATATCTAATACTACAAATGACTGCTCAATGGAATCTTGATAGCAATATCACAATTTTACACATTGTAGAAAATACCTCCTACTTATCAATTGATGAGCTAAAGGGGCTCTATAATGAATGTTTCATAAGTTACAACACTTTCTGAAGGTTTTGCAAATGGGGTTGCAAGCTAAGTGGGCTTAACCTTGGGGAAAAAACTTTGTGGTTAAGCACTTGAGCTGGAGTATACTGGAATGGGTGACCTCCCAAGAAGGCCTAGTGCCTCACCTCTGTGAGCATCACTTATATGCAATGAGTGCTAAGTGGGCTACTCAATATCATTTCAATTTGTTGCTTTAAGCAACTTACAAATTTGCAACTTAAGACTCCTCCAACCTAAGGGATCGATCCGGTGGAACATAGCTCGGAGCGATTCCACATGTTTCAGTGGAAAAGAGGACCATGCCTAGTGTAAACATACCTATTTGGATGTGTTGGAACAATCTGCTTGGTCACACAAGTTGCAGAATGAAAGTTACACCACTCTACAACTTTGCACTGCTTGCATTTGATGCTTTTTCCATCAAGTGAAAATCTGCCACCACTGAAAAACCACTCTGAGATAGCCAAAACCGAGAGAGGTTTTTATAGATAGGATCAATACAATCCTATAGGATCAAATGATAAGTTTCTAAGCATTACTGTATCTGAGTGATAGCATGCTGAAATTTGCAGCTATTTTGCACTTTGGACCCTTAAGGGATCGATCTGGTGGAACATAGCTCAGAGCAATTCCACATGTTTCAATGTGAAAAAAGACAATTCCTAGTGTAAACATACCTATTTAGATGTGTTGGAATTGTCTGCTTGGTCACACAAGTTGCAGAGCGAAAGTTGCACCACTTTGCAACTTTGCACAACTTGAATTTGACACCTTTTCCATCAAGTGAAAATCCACCGCCACGAGAAAACCACAACATTATAGCCAAAACTGAGAGAGGTTTTTTGAGAGGGGTCCAATACCTTTCTGTAGGATCAGACGATAAATTTATAAGTATCACGGTATCCGAGTAATAGCATGCTGAAGTTTGCAGCTATTTTGCACTTTGGACCCTTAAGGGATCAATCCGGTGGAACATAGCTCAGAGCGATTCCACATGTTTCGGTGCAAAAGAGGACCATTCCTAGCATAAACATACCTATTCAAATGTGTTGGAATAGTCTGTTTGGTCACACGAGTTGCAGAGTGAAAGTTTCACCACTTTGCAACTTTGCACAACTTGAATTTGACACCTTTTCCATCAAGTCAAAATCCGCCGCCATGAGAAAACCACTCCAAGATAGCCAAAAATGAGAGAGGTTTTTCTAGAGGGGTCCAATTCCTTTCTGTAGGATCAAACGAGAAGTTTCTAAGTGTCAATGTATCTGAGTAATAGCATGTTGAAGTTTGCATCTATTTTGCATTTTGGACCCTTAAGGGATTGATCCGGTGGAACATAGGTCAGAGCGATTCCATGTGCTTCGGTGCAAAAGAGGACCATTCCTAGCGTAAAAATACCTATTCAAATGTGTTGGAATAGTCCTCTTGGTCACACAAGTTGTAGAGCAAAAGTTGCACCACTTTGCAACTTTGCACAACTTGAATTTGACACTTTTTCCATCAAGTGAAAATTTGCCGCCACAAGAAAACCACTCCAAGATAGCCAAAACCGAGAGAGGTTTTTCTAGAGGGGCCAAATGAATTTCTATGGGATTAGATGAGAAGTTTCTAGGTGTCAGGGTATCCGAGTAATAGCATGCTGAAGTTTGCGGCCATTTTGCACTTTGGACCCTTAAGGGATCGTTCCGATTGAATGTAGCTCAGAGCGATTCCACATGTTTCAATGCAAAAAAATACCTATTCAGATGCATTGGATTAGTTAGTTTGGTCACACGAGTTGCAAAGTGAAAGTTGCACCACTTTGCAACTTTGCACTGCTTGAATTTGACACTTTTTCCATCAAGTGAAAATCCACCGCCATGAGAAAACCACTCCAATATGGCCAAAACTAAGAGAGGTTTTTCTAGAGGGGCCCAATGCCTTTCTATAGGATTAGATGAGAATATTCTAAGTGTCATGGTATCTGAGTACTAGCATGCTGAAGTTTGCAGCCGTTTTGCACTTTGGACCCTTAAGGGATCGATCTAGTTGAATATAGCTCAGAGTGATTCTATGTGTTTCAGTGCAAAAAAATACCATTCCTATCATAAACATAACTATTCAAACACATTGGGTAGTTATTTTGGTCACACGAGTTGCAAAGTGAAATTTGCACCAATTTGCAACTTTGCACTACTTGAATTTGACACATTTTCCATCAAGTGAAAATCCGCCGCCACGAGAAAACCACTCCAAGATAGCCAAAACCGAGAGAGGTTTTTCTAGAGGGGCCCAATGCCTTTTTGTAGGATCATATGAGAAGTTTCTAAGTATCAGGGTATCCGAGTACTAGCATGTTGAAGTTTGCAGCTATTTTGCACTTTGGACCCTTAAGGGATCGATCCAATGGAACATAGCTCAGAGCGATTCTACATGTTTCGATGCGAAAGAGGACCATTCCTAGTGTAAACATACCTATTCAAACCTATTGGAATAGTCCACTTGGTCACATGAGTTGCATTAAAATGTGTACAAATTGTTTACATGACCTTATATGACCTTTTTCACATTGTTTACATTTCAAAATTAAAAGTTTGCAAATTTTCCTACTGAAGGCATTTACAGAACAAGGTGCTACTACACCAAACATGAACTCCAACCTTACAATATTTGAGTATATCTCATTACGTAATTAAATCTTATTACAATGCCTCTAGCACTTTGTTCTCTCATATCTTTTACAATGTCACTCATACATTCAAGATTCTCTTTAAATGTTTACATCATAGGTGCTAATTATGAGGTTAACTTCAAATGAGTAACTTGAGATTCCCTCGCTAAGCTTCACATGCTCTCTTATAATGGCTTGAAATCAAAATTGATAATTTTCAAAATCATCAAAATAAGTATGTTGCATTGCTGTTTTGGCTGAGATTCTCTTTGATGGCTCTTAAATCAACATTTTCTGCAATGAAAGATCAATCAACCCTTAGTAGTTTACTTACAAATATGCAAAGTAAAAGAGAAAAAGAAAGAGCATCCAAAATGGAAATAAAATAAAAATAGATGGAAGGCACTTATAGATGTTGCATGCAGGCATCAAAATAAGGATGTTGCATTGCTTTTCTGGTTGAAATTTTCTTGGATGGCTCATATATCGGCATTTTTTGCAAGGGGACACCAATCACTATAAAAGAAGATGATAGCATTGGAATCAAAAAAATTAATGTGCATAAAAGTATAAATTAATAAGAACCAATGTGCATATACTTACAAATTAATCCAATGAACCATCCGGGTCTGCTCTACTCTTTATTGTGTCAAGTATTGCCTCATGGTTAGGCTCACAGACCTTCCATAACATCTTGTTTAAAGGTCTACCCCCATATTTGTTCAAATGAACATTGGATGCCACGAAAAGGTTTGAGTCATGAAGAATCTTATGATGCATGTCAAAGTCTTGAAATAGCCAATGTTTAACACTTGAATGTGGGTACCTTCTAAGCCATGTTCTAGTAACTACAACTGAGCCTGTAGGGTATTCGATGTTTTCTCCATCTATAACTAGGGCCTCCAATTTCTTTTTTGGTCTCAACACAATGACACAAGCAATAGTATGTTCCCTCTTCATTGTCTTTATCTACAATAACTGCATAAACATGCCCTGCATTGATATGTGCAAAAAATATCTTAAAATTTGTCAACATTACGAATGCAGTAAAAAGTAAGATCTAATGATATGGAATTTCAACAACTAAGAAAGTAGATATGTCACCTCATTGAACTAGATCTGATATGTGGTCAAAGTTGATTAATGATTCTATCTGTTGTAGTTCCAATGCCATCGGAGGGCAATATGTGTGAAGTGGGCTAAGATAACTTGTGAACCATTTATCAACCCACTCCCTTGACTCCTAATCATTCTAGTCTTGCATTGTACATGAAGAAAAAAAGCATGTCATCTTTCATGTATCGATACTCCATGAACCTATATTTGAGCTAAGGAAAGAGTGTACCTCACTCAATCCTATTAGTGTACAACATTCTTTATATGGTACAATGTTAGTATCATCCATCAACCAATAAAATCTATGAACTGAAGATGTACCTTCATTACTTGGACCCATCAAATCATTACACCACCTGACAAATTATTTTGCATCTATCAACTTTTCACTGTCTTTATACTTTAACTCTTCTCGTGCTAATGCTCTTTTCATGCATGCTCCTGCACCATCATGCTCCCCCTTTCCATGTCCAACCTCACAAAAGTTCCACATATGTTGAACACCTATAATGACATGCATCTTGCACAACCAGTAGAACATGCATAAGTTCTTAAACTGTGCTACACAGTTATTAGACCATATTATATGTTGATCGTATTCTGTGCCCCTTTGACCCAAACCACTATAGAACATCTAGAAGCAACCTTGCATGAACTCTAGAGAATGTGTGCGATCATCACTAATGTAAAAGTGGTACTCCCTCAATACCTTCCTTTGCTCATCTATACTATCAGATGCATGAATGAATGCTATGTGACCAGATATCGAAAGTTGTGTGGAGTTGTAATACTATGACTGCACCTCATTTTGTGGCTATACAATGTAGTTCTCTACAAAGTCAACCACGGATACTATGCTTCCAACTAGAAAGGTGTACTTGCATAGCTTGAACTACGTTTCCAACCATCGGGCTCTAGGTATTGATTAAGTGTGTCAAGAAAGATGTTGATTTCTTCCTTTGTACTGCATCAATTTGTGTAGAGGTATTGGAAGGTGTTTGGACCCTTCAGAGGAATGGGAGAGGCTTCGAGTTGTCTTAATTGATGAATTTTGGTGAATGGTTCTGAATTTCTATAATTGGCAAGTGTATATAATTGTGTATATAATCTGGTAATTTAAAATGTGCATTGACAACCTAAGGTAATAGTGACAAACAAAAATGAAAGCAAGCCATAATAGAATGAAAGAAATTTTTTAAAGACTTCACATACCTTAAAAACCAAACTTTCAAATGGAGGAGTTCAACCCAATTATGTAGCCTTAGCTTCTTCTTCCTTCAAACTCCACAACAATTTGACTTGTTCAAAAGTTTTTTCCCTTCCACACTTGAATTGTATATCAGTTTTCAATGGAATTCAAACTCCAATTGATATTATATGTCTTTCAATGTGGGAACTCTGCTATTTCATGCAAAGGTGGTAAAAGGATCATGGAAAAGGTGATGGAATGTGAAAAATATGCTTGCACACTTCACAACATCATAAAAAAGCTATTTTTTGTCAGAGCATGTGCAAAACTAGGGGAATATGCAAACTGTGGGCCATCAAATCACAGGTATATAGATTTTTTTTACCGTTTTAGTGGAGTAAACAATGCACTCACATTATAACGCAAGTGCGTTATGTGAAATTTGGTTTTATTAGTATATAGAGAGTGGGAGAGTGGGAGAGAGGGAGATAGAGAGGGAGATATAGAGGGAGGGAGAGAGGGGGAGAGTGGGAGAGAGTGGGAGAAGGGGAGAAGTAGAGAGTGGGAGACCAAGAGAGTGGGAGATAGAGAGGGAGGGAGAGATGGTGAGAGTGGGAGAAAGATAGAGGAGAGAGAGTGGGGGAGAGGAGAAAGAGAGAGTGGGAGGGAGTGAGGGGGAGAGTGGGAGATAGATAGGGAGGGGCAGAGGGGGAGAGTTGGAGAAGGAGAGAGTGGGAGAAGGGGAGAAGCAGAGAGTGGGAGACTGAGAGTGGGAGACAATGGGAGATAGAGAGGGAGGGAGAGAGGGTGAGAGTGGGAGAAAGAGAGAGTGGGAGGGAGAGAGGGGGAGAGTGGGAAATAGAGAGGGAGGGAGAGGGTGATATTGGGAGAAAGATAGAGTGGGAGAGAGTGGGGGAGAGTGGGGGAGAGTGGGAGAAAGATAGAGGGTCAACCCCTATACCCTCTTAATCCCTCAACCCTCAACCTTTAAACCCTACCCTCAACCCCTATACCCTCTTAATCCATCAACCCTCAACCCTCAACCCTCAACCCTTACACCCTAATCCCTCAACCCCTATACCCTTTTAATCCCTCAACCCTTAAACCCTAATCCCTCAACCCTCAACCCTTAAACCCTAATCCCTCAACCCCTATACCCTCTTAATCCCTCAACCCTCAACCCTTAAACCCTAATCCCTCAACCCCTATACCCTCTTAACCCATCAACACTCAACCCTCAGCCCTTAAACCCTAATCCCTCAATCCCTATAGCCTCTTAATCCCTCAACCCTCAACCATTAAACCCTAATCCCTCAACCCCTATACCCTCTTAATCCCTCAACCCTTAAACCCTAATCCCTCAACCTCTATACCTCTTAATCCCTCAACCCTTAAACCCTAATCCCTCAACCCCTATACCCTCTTAATCCCTCAACCCTCAATCCTCAACCCTTAAACCCTAATCCCTCAACCCCTATACCCTCTTAATACCTCAACCCTTAAACCCTAATCCCTCAATCCTTAAACCCTAATCCCTCAACCCCTATACCCTCTTAATCCTTCAACCCTTAAACCCTAATCCCTCAACCCTCAACCCTTAAACCCTAATCCCTCCCTCCCTCCCCCTCTTTCTCTCTCAATCGATCTTTTTCTCTATCTCACCATTCTCTCTCTCTTAGTCACACACACACCTCTATCTCCCTACCTCTCCCTCCCCTCTATACTCTTTATCTCTCCTCTCACTTTCCCTGTCTATACATACCTCTCCCTCCATCACACTCTCTCTCCATCCCTCTCTATCTCACTTATGCCTCCTTCCCTACCTCTTTCCATCTCTACTCTCTATCTATCCTCTCCCTTCCTCTACCTACCTCTCTCTTTGTCTCCCCATTCCTCTCTTTCTCTCTCAGTATTTCCTCTCTATCTCACAATTATCTCTATCTCTACCTATCACCCCCTCCTCTCTAATTCACTATTCCTTCTCTCTTAGTTTCCCTCCTTCCCTCTCACTCCCTCCTCTCTAAATCACCATTATCCCCATCTATCTCCCTCTCTCTTCCTTTCACCCACCTTTTCTTTCTACTTCTCGCTATCTAACCTATCTCTCTATACATATTTCTCTCTCCCCCCTCCTTGCCTCTCTCCCTCCTATCCATCCCTCTCTCCTTCCATCTCTACCTACCTCTCACTCCACTACCTACCACTCTCTCCCTCGCCCATATTTCTCTATTACTCTCTCCTCCCCTCTCTACTCTACATCTCTCCCCCGTCCTTTGTCCCCTCATTTTCCCTCCTCTCACTCTCTCTCCCTCTCACACACACTTAGCTCTATCTCCTCCTTTCCTCTCCCACCATTCCTCCACTCTCCACTTCTCTCTATCTATCATCTCTCTCTACATCTCCTTCCCTCTATATTTATCTTTATCTCCTCTCTCTCTCTCTTTACCCACTTCTCCCTCAATCACTCTATAGGGTTGAGGTATTAAGGGTCAAGGGTTGATAATTGAGGGTTGAGGGTTTAATTTATATGGTAGAGGGTAGAGGGTTTAAGGGTTGAGGGTTGAGGGTTGAGGGTTGAGGGTATAGGGTATAGGGTAGATGGTAGAGGGTAGAGGGTAGAGGGTTGAGGGATTAGGGTATAGAGTTTACTTGGGTTTAAGGGTTGAAGGGTTGACGGTATAGGGTTGATTGTAGAGGGTATTGGGTTTAGGGTAGAGGGTATCGAGGTGAGGGTTGAGTGCTTAAGGGTTTAAGAGTTGAGGGTATAGGGTTGAGGGATTAGGGTAGAGAGGGAGGGAAGAATGGACGGAGACATGGAGGGAGATATGGAGGGAGAAGTGAGATAGAGAGAAGGAGAGAAGAGGAGAGAGGGATAGAGATATATGAGGGTTGAGGATCTAATGTATAAGATAGAGGGTTGAGAATTGAGGGTATAGGATTGATGGTTTAGGGTATTGGGTAGAGGGTAGAGGGTAGAGGGTAGACGGTAGAAGGTTTAAGGGTTTAGGTTTGAGGGTAGAAGGTTTAGGGTATAGGTTTAAGGGTATATGGTTCAAGGATTAGCATTGAGGGTCTAATGTATAAGGTAGAGGGTATAAGGGTTTAGGGTTTAGGGTTTAAGGGTTGAGGATTAAGGGATTAAGGGTTGAGGATTGAGGATTGAGGGTTAAGGGTTTAATGGTTTAGGGTTTAAGGGTTGAGGATAAAGAGTTTAAAGATGAGGGTAGATGGTTGATGGTATAGGGTTGATGGATTAGGGTTCAAGGTCCAACATATAAGGTACAAGGTATAGGGGTTGAGGTTTTAGGGTTAAGGGTTTAGGATTGAAGATAAAGGGTGGAGGGATGAGGGTTTAAGGGTTGAAGGATTCAGGTAGAGAGGTTAATTTGGTTTTAAGGGTTTAAGGGTTGAGGGATTAGGGTTGAGGGTATTGGGTTGAGGGTAGAGGGTAGAGGGTTTAGAGGTTTAGGATTTAAGGGTTGAGGGTTGAGGGTTTAAGGTATAGGGTTGAGTGTTCAAGGTTTAAAGGGTTGAGGGTATAGGGTTGAGGGATTAGGGAAGAGAAGGTGGGATGGATGGAGGGAGAGATGGAGGGGGTCTTCAGAAAGAGGGATGAAGTAGGAGAGAGATAAAGGTTAAACGGTTAAGGGTAGAGGGTAGAGGGTTTTAGGTTTTAGGGTGTAAGGGTTAAGGGTTTAGGGGAGAGGGGAGAGGGGAGAGAGATAGAGGGAGTGAGTTAGTGAGTGAGAGAGAGAGACCTGAGAGAGGGAGAGGGGGAGAGGGGGGAGAAGGGAGAGTCTTGAGAGAGAGAGGGAGGGAGTGGGAGAGAGATAGAGGGTAGAGGGTTAAGGGTAGATGGTTAAGGGTTGAGGGTAGAGGGTTTAATGGTTTAAGGGCTAAGGGTAGAGGGATAAGGGTAGAGGGGAGATACATAGAACAAGTGAGTGAGAGAGACTTGAGAAAGGGAGAGGGGGTAGGAGGGAGAGACTTGAGAGAGAGAGGGGAAGGGATTTTGAGAGAGATAGAGGGTGGAGGGTATAGGGTAGAGTTTTTAAGGGTTTAGGGTTTAAGGGTTAAGGGTTAAGGGTTTAGGTTAAGGGTATAGTGGAGAGAGATAGAGGGAGAGAGAGAGAGGGAGTGAGTGAGAGACCTAAGATTACCTCTCTAGTTCTCTCTATCTCACTTCTCTCTCCTTCTCTCCCTCCCTCTCTAATTTTCTCTATATCCCCCTCTCTCTCCTTCCCTTTATACTTCTCTCTATATCACCTCTCTTTCTCCCCCTCTCTCTCTCTCCCTCTCTCTTCCTTTCACCCACCTTTTCTCTCTACTTCTCACTATCTAACCTATCTCTCTATACATCTTTCTCTCTCCCCCTCCTTCCCTCTCAATCTCTCCACGTTCCTCCTTATCTCTCTAATTTTTAGCTTCATCACACATCTCTCCACCTAGACCTCTCTCTATTTTTGTCTCACCTATCTCTCCATCCCTACCTCTCCCTATATCTCTCCTTTCATATCTACTTCTCTCTACCTAGTTTTCCCTCTATACCTATTTCTCTCTCCCTCCTTGCCTCCTCTCTCTCAATATCTTGACCTTCTTTCCCTCTCTAATTCTCTCTCTATCACCTCTCTCTATCTCTCTCCTCCCTCTCTACTCTCTCTATCTCTCCCTCCCTCCCCCTCTTTCTATATCTCCTCTCTCCCTCCCTCTCTTTCTATCTCTCTTTACCTTCCCTCTACATATATCTCTCTCCTATCTACCTCAACTATCCATCTTTACCTATCCCTCCATCCTCTCTCTTCCACCAAAATTTACTCTACATCTCTCTATCTAGCCTACCCCTATATACCTCTTTTTTTCTCCCTCTCTCTTTCCCTCTCTCAATCTATCTACCTTCCTCATTACGCCTCTACTTATCTCTATCACCTCTCTCTCTCCCCCTCCCCTCTTTACTTTCTTTCTCTCTATCTCACCTCTTTCTCCTTAAATACCCCTCCCTCCCTCATCTCTCTCTCTCTCTCTCTCCTACCCTCTTCCCTTAACCCTTAAAACCCTCTACCCTCTACCATAAAACCTCTACCCTCTATCTCTCTTCCACTCCCTCTCTCTCTTTCTCTCTATCTCATGTCACTCCCTCCTAACTACTCTCCCTATCTCAAGTCTCTCTCTCTAAATCACTCACTCACTCACTCCTATATCTCTCTGCTCTACCCTTAGCCCTCTACCCTTAACCCTTAAACCCTTAAACCCTCTACCCTATATCTCTCTCTTGCTCACTCCCTCTCTTGCTAGTTAAAAAAATTCATTAAAAAACCCTAAGGTTTTCCCATTTAAATTTAATATTTTCCATCAAAATATTAAATTTTTATTCATTTATAACCTATACTTTCCTTTACTCTCGTTCAAAAAGGCTAAAAAATGACTTATATCCTATACTGCCACCCTAAACCCTTTAAATTTTTCTCCCTACCACTTTACCATGGATAGCCTTCAAATAGTTCACAATTGTGCAATGGAGGGTCAACCTAGTTGTCATCAAACAACCACCGATATATCACATGCAATAAAATCTATACTCGTGGTAACGTGGTAAACTTTGTGTGCGGCCTTTATTGTGTTTACCGCTATACCGTGGTCGTTATCTTTCTACCCGGTGGTATGGCGGTCTTAGCCATCAAGGTCTTCTCTCGACTGTTACTGCGCTACCACGGTCTCCTTGTAGACTATCCGTGGTACTGCGGTAGTTGTCTTGCTGCCTGCCTTGACCTTCCATTGACAGTTTACCACAATCACCGTGGTCATCATTCTCACCATGTGTGGTACCGCGGTGATTGTCTACATTGCTGCCGTGCCGGTGACTTACTGACCACTACAATATTGTGGTCTATGTTTAGACCATGCACGGTGGCACGGTAAATATTTTGTGCCTAATTGTTTAGCCGCTGATTGTTTTTTCTGACCGTTACCACCACCTTCTAACTGCTATCGCTCTACTATGGCCCTTGAGATTACCCTTCGTGGTGTAGTGGTAAGGGTTTCCTTGAGTGCTCTTTAACACTATACCGTGGGCTAGTTTATGGGAAGACGCAGTTGGGTGGTGAATAAGATATGAAGTGATCACTAAGGGAGCGGTATAGTTATAAAATGTATGAGCATTTTTGGAAAGGGGAGAAATGAATTTTAAAGGAAAAGATGGAAAAATAATGAGAAATTAAATGGGGGTAAGGCGGTAAATGAAATATTATGAAAAGATAGGAAAGTAATGGATATAAATGAATAAACTGCTTTAGGGTATTGATGGAAAATTTAGGTTAAAAAGGGAAAATCATTTAGTTTTCTTTAATGAATTTTTTTGGGGGTTTTAAGAAGGTAGAGGGTTTAAGGGTTTAGGTTTAAGGGTAGAGATGAGAGAGAGAGAGAGAGAGAGAGAGAGAGAGAGAGAGAGAGAGAGAGAGAGAGAGAGAGAGAAATAGGTATAGAGGGACAAATAGGTAGAGAGAAGTAGATATGAAATAAGAGGGAGAGGTAGGGATGGAGAGAGAGGTGAGAAAAAATAAAGAGAGGCCTAGGTAGATAGAGGTGGGAGGAGATAAAGAGAAGTAGAGGGTAGAGTGCTTAAGGGTTTAAGGGCTAAGGGTTTAGGGTTTAGAGTTAAGGGTAAAGGAGAGAGAGATATAGGGAGTTAGTGAGAGAGAGAGAGGGAGGGAGTGGAAAGCGATAGAGGGTAGAGGGTATAGGGTAGAGGGATAGAAGGAGTGAATGAGTGAGAGAGAGACCTAAAAGAGGGAGAGGAAGTAGGAGGGAGAGACTTGAGAGAGAGAGAGAGGGAGGGAGGGAATTGGAGATAGATAGAGGGTAAATGGTAGAGGGTTTAGGGTTAAGGGTATAGTGGAGAGAGATAGAGGGAGTGAGTGAGTGAATGAGAGACCTAAGAGAGAGAGAGAGGGAGTAGGAGGGAGAGTCTTGAGAGAGAGGGGGATCAGGGAGAGTCTATATATCTCCCCTCCCTCTCTCTCTCAAGTCTCTCCCTCCTACCCCCTCTCCCTCTCTCAATTCTCTCTCTCTCTCTCAGTCACTCCCTCTATCTCTATCCCCTCTATCCTTAACCCTAAACCCTTAACCCTTAAACATTGAACCCTCTACCCTCTACCCTCTACCATCTATCCTTAACCATCCCACCCTCTTTCTCTCTCCCAAGTCTCTCTCTCCTACCACTTCTCCCTCTCACTCACTCACTCCCTCTATCTTTCTCCCCTCTACCCTTAACCCTTAAAACCTAAACCATTAAACCTTTTTACCCTCTACCCTCTACCCTTAACCATGCCTCCCTCTATCTCTCTCCAACTCCCTCCATCTCACCCTAATCCCTCAACCCTCAACCCTTAACCATTAAAACCTAATCCATAGAGATAGAGAGAGAGAGTGAGACAAAGGGAAGGAGAGGGGTTGGGAGGGAGAAACCTAAGAGAGAGGGAGAGGGAGAGATGGTGGGAGGGAGACACCCAAGAGAGAGGGAGAGGGATAAAAAGTGGGAGAGAGGGGATGGGAGGGAGATTCTTGAGAGAGAGAGGGAGGAGTGGGAGAGAGATAGAGGGTAGAGGGTTAAGGATGGATGGTTAAGGGTAGAGGGTAGAGGGTTTAAGGGTTTAGGGGTAGAAGGGAGAGAGATAAAAGGAGTGAGTGTGAGAGAGATACCTAGCGGAGGGAGAGGGGGTAGGAGGGAGAGACTTGATAGAGAGAGAGGGAGGGAGGGAGTGGGAGACAAATAGAGGGTAGAGGGTTAAGGGTATATTATAGATGGTTTAAGGGATAATGTTTTAGGGTTTAGGGTTTAGGGTTAAGTGTAGAGGGGAGAGAGATAGAGGGATTGAGTGAGTGAGTGAGAGAACTAAGAGAGACAGAGGGGGTAGGAGGGATATTCTTGAGAGAGAGGGGGATGAGGGAGAGTCAATATATTTCCCCTCCCTCTCTCTCTCTCAAGTCTCTCCCTCCTACCCCCTCTCCCTCTCTTAATTCTCTCTCTCTCTCTCTCTCTCTCTCAGTCACTCCCTCTATCTCTATCCCCTCTACCCTTAACCCTAAACCCTAAAACCTTAACCCTTAAACATTGAACCCTCTACCCTCTACGATTAACCATCCCACCCTCTTTCTCTTTCCCAAGTCTGTCTCTCCTACTGCCTCTCCCTCTCTTAGGTCTCTCTCACTCAC